>BSYR01000021.1:38365000-38965000 GCA_030270665.1 Hibiscus trionum | reverse complement strand
CCAAAACCAAACATTAATCCTAGTTGATCGATCAACTATATCCGGTAAAGGAGGCTGATTCAAAAGCCTTTCTTTTTATTATAAAACCCTTTAAAATAGGTTTGGGTTTATTTATAAACTAAAACCATATATTTTGGCTGATTTTGCAAAATGGACACCAACTTTGAAAACATGCAATTTGGTCACTAGTCCGAAATCTCCACCTTTTTGAAATGATTTTCCAAAATTGTTTTCACCAAACTCTTATACAATATAATTAGTAATTTTAGAAATTATCCTCAACATTTTAGGAATACCCGAGGAAGGTTTTCCTCGATCTTACCCCAAAAGTCAATCTGGCTCATTGAAACTCAAAATCCACATCCGCAACATCTAGCCCCAAAATTGGGGTGTTACAACTCTCCCCCACTTAAGAAATTTCATCCTCGAAATTTACCCGACAAGAAAAGATGCAGAAAATGTTTCTTCATATCATCCATTCTCTCCCAAGTGGCTTCCTCGACACCACGATGTACCCACTTTACCTTAACGAGGCCAATAGCTCTACCACGCAACACTTTGCTGTCAAATGTTAGGATTTCAACTGGCTCTTCATCGTAGGACAAATCTGAATTGAACTCAATCTCTTCTATAGGTATAACGTGCGACAGATCTGACCGGTATCTTCGAAGCATAGAAACATGGAACACATCATGAATCTTTTCAAGTTTAGAAGGGAACCTCAACCTATAAGCAACATGTCCAATCCTCTCAACTATCTCATACGAACCGGTAAATCTCGGACTCAGTTTCCCTTTACTACCAAACCTCATCACTTTCTTCCATGGTGAAACTTTCAAGAATACTCTATCTCCCACCGCATACTCAACTTCTTTTCTTTCCAGGTCAGCATAAGATTTATGTCTATCCATAGCTGCCTTCAAAAGATCACAAATCAGTTTCACTTTCTCGGTAGTACCCTTCAAACTCTCTGGCATTGCTACCAACCTCTGACTAGCTTCATCCCAACACACAGATGTTCTACATCTCCTACCATACAAAGCCTCATAAGGAGCCATCTGAATACTTGACGGATAACTGCTATTGTATGCAAACTCTACTAAAGGTAGATGTTTCTCCCTTGAGCCATGAAAATCAATGATACAACACCTCAACATGTCTTCTAAAATCTGAATCACCCGTTCTGACAGACTGTCCGACTAAGGATGATAAGGTGTGCTGAAATTCAACCGAGAACCCAAAGCATTATGCAAACACTCCCAAAATCTAGCTATAAACCTTGGATCTCTATCAGATACAATCGACTTCGGGACACCATGCAATCTCACAATCTCACGAATATAAAACTCAACCAATTTATCTAAAGAGTATGTAGTATGAACAGGCAAGAAATGAGCACATTTTGTAAATCGATCAACTACCACTCAAACTGAATTCTTCTTGGATGGTGATAAGGGCAAACCTAATACAAAGTCCATGGTGATTCTTTCTCACTTCCATTCAGGAATCCTCAACGGTTCAACAAACCTGATGGAACCTGATGATCTGCTTTCACTCTCTGACATACCATGCACTTACTTACAAATTCGGCCACGTCCTTCTTCAAACCGACCTAGAAGTACTCATTATTCAAATCACGATACATCTTTGTACTACCCGGATGCATAGTAAACGGACTACAATGTGCTTCAGTCAAAATGGTGCGTCTCAATTCACTATCTTTTGGGACAACTACCTTGCTCTTGAAATACAAAATCCTATCATCACTGAAACAAAAATCAGTCGGTTTACCTTCTGCAATGTCTTGTACATGAGTAGCCAAAGATCTGTCTCACAACTATTTCTCACGAATAAACTGAATTAAAGAAGGCTTCTGTTGGGTTTATAGCACGCTCGAATCGATCACCAAAACTATAAAGGAGGGTTGTAAATGTTTGGTGGTTGAATTGGCTGAAATCGAAATAAAGGTAGACAAGTGACACAATGATTTTAGAGTGGTTCGGGCTATTAACTAAGCACCTACATCCACTACCTTAGCACACCACTAAGGATTTCCCATTTCACTCAACAATAAATTCGTCCCCTTTTCCCAGTTTAGGAGGAAACCGTTACAACCCTATCTTTTGGACTTGGCTAAGATAGAACCAACTCTAGTTTTTCTCTCAAGGCTAAAGTAGAACCTCTCCTTTTACAAGGGATTTGTTTGGTAAACTAAAATACCTCTCTATGTTGGTGTTTACACAAATTTAAGCTCACAAGAGTGTACAAAGAATTTACAATAATACACTCTTCTTAGACTATGTACAAGAGAAAGGTAAAATAAAGATTTAGACTCTATTTCTCTTGATCATATTGCTTGAATGTAGTCTCTAATCATCTCCATGTGTTCTAGTCTTCCTTTTATTGATTGAAATGAACTTATGGCCGTTACTAGCCGTTAGGGATAGTTTGGAGCCGTTGGAGACTGATTTCCATGTAAAATTTCCACTTCTGGTGCCTTCGGTATCAATACACACATGGGCGTATCGATACGGTCCTATTATGGAAATGGCCGTTGAAGGCTGAAAATGTCAGGTTGGTTTCGATACCAGCAAGGTGGTTTCGATACCACTAGCCCTGCATCTGGGTTTTGCTTAGTGGAAATGGTGGTATCGATATGAATCAATGTGTATCAATACGAGCCTTGTAAAAAATGATATTTTGGCCATTTAAAAAGCGTTTTAGACGTGTTAAAAACATATGAAACCATTTCAAACATATTTTCAAGCTGTTTGGACTTTAAAGTCATTTTTGAAATCTTTTCAAGTTAGTCAAAAACTATTTTCAATTATTATATCAAAACATTAGTTCTTCAATCTCCCCATTTTTGATATAATAAAACCAACTTGAAAATTTGTTTGGGATTCTCCCCCTTCAAGTTTAAAAATTTGGATAAGAGATTTCAAAGTTGACAAGTAATTAAAGCTCCCCCTTATTCATTTGAAAATGCAATTTTTCAAACCAAACTCTCCCCCTTTTTGTTATATCAAAAAGAATTTAAATAACTTTAAGTTTAAAATAACTTGGGAGGTTAAAAAAATTGACACAAAAAGAATTTTGGTTTTAAAATGGCTCTCCCTTACTTAAACATCATTGTTAGGCTTAACAAATAATCCAAGACTTTAAAACAAAAATTAGATAACCAAAGATAAAAGAAAAATAAAAGCTATAATCTTAGAGGTTACCCAATTTCTTCACTTGTGTGACTAGAGAATTTTCATATCTTTGCATTTCATCTATTTGCTCCAACACACTTACAAAAGACATTCACTTGATTTTTGGTATCCAAATTGCTTTGGATCCATTTACGTTAGTCACAATGTCTTTAGCTCCCTTGGGAACCCATACTTTTCTAATCCTATAAGATTTTCTCTTCTTAATAGGAAAAGTATGTAATGAATGACCATGATAATGGCAATGTGAGCATTTTGCCATTATGTGACAAGATGAATTATTAAAAATGATTTCTTTTTCTGTTGTTAAGCTTTCAAGCTTAACTTTCAAATCAAGATTTTCTTTTTCTAAAACATCTTTACTTGTTTTTGAAAACTCTAAATCATTTTTCAAAATTTTATTTTGGTTTTCAAAATCCAATTTTGTTTTCAAAAGAAAATCATTTTTAAACTCAAGTTTTGAAATCATTTTCTTAAATTTGGAATTCATGGTCTCAAATTCCAAAAACAATTCATCGAAAGCATCTTGCAACTCATCGAAAGAGTAAGAATTAAGCTCACTTGAGTTAGAAGATACCTTAGGCTCATCGAGAGCCAAAACACCATCCACCTTTGGATTGGAGAGAAGGTTTGCACATGATTGATCATCATCTTTCTTTTCTCCCTTCTTGTTGCCATAAAGCTTCTCAAGTTTCTCTAATAATTCTTTGGCACTTTTGCATATGGAGATCCTCTTGGAAACTTCTTCGTTAAGGCCACAATAGAGAATGTGCATCGCCTTGATGTTTAGCTTTGCCTTGGTCTCGTTAGCACTCCTTTGCTTTTCTTCTTTTTCGGAGCTTCCAAATACTCATCTTCAATGATGTCCCAAACCTCATAGTCTTGAGACTTGATGAAGAATTTCATGATATTTGCCCATTGGAAGTATGCTTCTTCTTCGAAGAGCGGAGGACACGAGATAGAGCGGCCTTCTTCAAATCTTGTCATTTTCTTAAACAGTAGACAACGAGTGATGGATCTTTACTCTCGGATGTTAGTCCTTCGATGGAGACGAGGTTCTGATACCAATTGTTGGGTTTATAGCACGCTCGAATCGATCACCGAAACTGTCAAAGAGGGTTGTAAATGTTTGGTGGTTGAATTGGCTAAAATCGAAATAAAAAGGTAGACAAGTAACACAATGATTTTAGAGTGGTTCGGGCTATTAACTAAGCACCTACATCCACTACCTTAGCACACCACTAAGGATTTCCCATTTCACTTAACAATAAATTTGTCCCATTTTCCCGGTTTAGGAGGAAACCGTTACAACCCTATCTTTTGGACTTGGCTAAGATATAACCAGCTCTAGTTTTTCTCTCAAGGCTAAACTAGAACCTCTCATTTTACAAGGGATTTGTTTGGTAAACTAAAATACCTCTCTAGGTGGGTGTTTACACAAATTTAAGCTCACAAGAGTGTACAAAGAATTTACAATAAAGCACTCTTCTTAGACTATGTACAAGAGAAAGGTAAAAGAAAGATTTAGACTCTATTTCTCTTGATCATGTTGCTTGGATGTAGTCTCTAACCATCTTCATGTGTTGTAGCCTTCCTTTTATTGATTGAAATGAGCTTATGGTCGTTACTAGCTGTTAGGGATAGTTTGGAGCCGTTGAAGACTGATTTCCATGTAAAATTTCCACTTCTGGTGCCTTCGGTATCGATACTCGTGTGGGCTTATCGATACGATCCTATTATGGAAATAGTGTTGGGTTTTTTGACGCTCGATTCGATCAACCGATTATGCTCGCCAAGTGGTGGAGAGGTGAATTTTTGGGTGGAAGGGTTTAGGAAGCTAAAAGAATAAAGACACGATGATTTATAGTGGTTCAACCTTCTAACCAAGGTCTACATCCACTACCTTAGCTTCCTACTAAGGATTTCACAATCAATCCACTAATTGATTCGTCCCCTTTTCTAGGCTTAGGAGGAAACCCTTTACAACCCTCGAAGCTTTCTACCCAAAGCTTGAAGGAAAACCCTCTTTACAAAGAGAAACAATAAGCAAACTTGAAACCCTCTAATAGGTGTTTGTTTGCACAATTATGCACTCACCCAAAACCTAAATCACTTGAGCAATTTTAACAATGTAAGCTCACAAGTGTTGTCTAAGCAAGAAATGAACGATTTAAGCTCTAGACAAGTTTTTCACTCATAATGTTGTAACAATTGAAGCTCTTTTCAATCTTGATGCTTGGAGGTCTTATTTATAGTCCCAATTGAGTTTGTAGCCGTTTATGGCCGTTGGGATCAAAATATAGCCGTTTGAAGACTTTAATTTCCTCCAAAATGCAATTCAGCTGCTACCCGTTTCGGAACGCTTCAAGCCCGTTTCGGAACGCCTTCTTTATAGAGATAGCCGTTGCAGCCTGTCGGGGTACCCGTTTCGGAACACCCTATAGCCGTTTCGGAACGCGTATCGGAACGCCTTAATCCTGTTTCGAAACGCCTGCATTTTGAATATTATTTGGGAAAGAGCCGTTGGGGTTTATAGCCGTTAGGGTCGTTGCCACGTAGGCGTATCGAAACGGCCTATACCGTTTCGGAACGCTTGGCCCGTTTCGATACGTGTATCGAAACGTTTTGCCACTGGAATCCCCCTGTTTCGAAACGCCCTATGGTGTTTCGAAACGCCCTATGGTTTTTGAGAAATTTGGCCTTTGAAACACATTAAAAACCATTTAAAAACTTCCTAACATAATTTCAAGATGTTTGGACTTTAGAAATGTTTTTAAATTCTTTTTAAATTAGTCCAAAATATTTTTCAAATATTATATCAAAACATTAGTTCTACAAATAGGCGTTGGAGGCTGAAAAAGTTAGGCTGGTTTCAATACCAGCAAGGTGATTTCGAAACCACTGGTTTTGATACCACTAGCCATGCATCTGGGTTTTGCTTACTAGAAATGGTGGTACTGATACGGATCAAGGTGTATTGATATGGGCCTTTTAAAATTGATATTTTGGCCATTTAAAAAGCGTTTTAGACATGTTAAAAACATATGAAACCATTTAAAACATATTTTCAAGTTGTTTGGACTTTAAAGGCATTTTTGAAATCTTTTCAAGTTAGTCCAAAACTATTTTCAATTTTTCTGTGTCATCAAATAATTCAAGCTCTTATGATCTGTGTAAACTGTGCACTTCTCACCATACAAATAATGTCGCCAAATCTTCAATGCAAACACAACTGTGGCCAACTCTATGTCATGTGCAAGGTAGTTCTTCTCATGCACCTTTAGTTGCCTAGAAGCATAAGCAACAACTCTTCCCTCTTGCATCAGAACACAACCTAAGCCAACATACGAAGCATCGCTGTAGATTACAAACTCTTTCTCTGACACTGACTGAACTAAAACTGGAGCATTAGTCAAAGCTTCTTTCAATTTCTCAAAGGCTTGTTGTCTTGCATCGGTCCATTCAAATCTAACACCCTTTTGCAACAATTTTTTTAACGGAGTAGCCACCCTAGAGAAACGATCTACAAACCTCCTATAGTAACCAGCTAAACCTAGAAAACTTCGAATTTCGGTTACGAACTTCGGTTGCTTCCATTCCATAATAGCTTCTATTTTCTTAGGATCAACTCTACTCCATTCGGCTGATATAACATGGCCAAGAAATACAACTTCCCTGATCCAAAATTCACACTTGCACAACTTGGCATAAAGCTGATTACTCAACAACGTCAGTAGCACTAACCGCAAATGCTCATCGTGTTCTTCCTCGGACCGTGAATACACAAGAATGTCATCAATAAACACCACTACAAACCGATCCAAGTAATCATGAAACACCCTATTCATCATATCCATGTAAGCTGCTGGTGCATTGGTTAACCCAAATGGCATTACCAGAAATTCATAATGTCCATACCTAGTCTTGAAAGTTATTGTCGGCACGTCAACATCTTTCCCCTTCAACTGATAATACCCCGATCTCAAATCAATCTTCAAAAATATCGATGCCCCTCTCAACTGATCAAATAAATCATCAATACGCGACAAAGGGTACTCGTTCTTCACTGTTAGCTGATTCAGTTGTCTATAGACGATGCACCTCCTCATACTACCATCCTTTTTCTTTACAAACAACACTGGAGCACCCCACAGCGAAATACTAGGCCTAATGAAACCACGGTCTAACAACTCCTGAAGCTGATTCTTCAACTCTTTCAGTTCTGTTGGGGCCATACGATACGGAACAATCGACACAGGAGCAGAAACGTAGATAGTCTCAATATCAAACTCTACCTCTCTATCAGGGGCAAACCGAGCAATTCTTCTTAAAATACCTCTGGAAAATCAAAAACTGTCCAAATGTCCTTCGGTCTGATCTCACTCATGTTAGGATTCATCACAAAGGCCAAATATGCTTGATAACCAAAGTTCATCAACCTATGAGCCTCTAAAGCTGAAACGACATTCGACAAGAACTTAATGTTCTCGCTTACTACAACTACCTCATAGTCATCCGTAAGCTTCAAAGTAATCATTTTGGTCTCAAAGTCCACCCTAGCTCTATGCTCAACAAGCCAATCCATACTCAGAATAATATCAAAACCATAGAACGGTAACTTCATCATATCAACCGGAAATACATGACCCTGAATCATCAACCGACACCTCCTGTACATTCGTCTAACCACAACAGTCTCACCAAAAGAGCTAGTCACATGCATTCCTACATCTAATATCTCAACAGGAACGTCTAACAATTTCGCATGCTCACTCAGAATATAAGAATGTGTAGATCCAGATTCAACCAAAGAAAGCAATGACATAGACTGTAACATGAAATTACCTGCAATAATATCTGTGTCGTTCCCGGCCTCTCTTTGTGCATACACTCTAGCTGATCCACCGCCCTCTGGCTGGACTACAACAACATGAGATACGTTCCTCGAAACCTCAATCCTTGGCTGGAAGTTACCTCGACCGCGCCCACGGCCTCTCTGATGATCAACTGCTCTAATCGGCTGAGGACAGTTACGCCTCAAATGATCGCGAGATCCACAGTTCCAGCATGTACCAGGCACACCACAACACTCACCCGTATGATGTCTCCCGTATCTAGCACATTCTGGAGCACGAGAAACAACTACTTAGCCCTGATGGCTACGGCCTGGGTTACCACCCCCACGCCTATGATCATAGTGATGCCTATTATCCTTGTGCCTCTAGGCATCACCTATGTCCCAATGGTTGTGCCTCTTCCCTAAACTAGAACCACTAGCACAAGAAGACAAACCCAAGTTTTGCTCGATGTCTTTGGCCCGGCTGAACAAAACATCAAAATCCACGTAGTCGAAAGCTAGCATGTATGTTTTCACATCCTTTACCAACCCATAACGGAAGCGCTCACATCTTTTCTTCTCATTAGGCACTAACTCAGGAGCATATTCACTCAGCCGTACAAACTGTATCTCATAATCATTGACAAACATACTGCCCTGAACGAGAGCCATAAACTCCCTCAACAACCGGCTCCTCAGCATGAGCCTCAACATGATCCTCAACAGCCTGAGTTGCAGCCTGTGGTTCCTGATGAACCACTCTAGCCCTGCCTCGGGGTCTCGCCATAGCAACAGACAAAACCAATTTAACAACCACAACAACAATAACACACAACGGTTTAGGTCAACAAGGCAAGGGTCCAAATTGCTCAAGTATTTACCCAAAACCATTTTCTTACAATAATACCTAGCAATGGGTTGCTTAACAAACTTATAACCAACAGTAACAACATAGCAACAGATCATGCTATCAACCAAACATGGCAAATCAACCACCAAACAAAGCAACCAACGGATAAATCACCAAACAATCAAGAAAAGACCTCAACTTACATCACTTACCTTCTCTGAGAGATGCATAACCTGGCTCTGATACCAATAGATGTAACCCCCTCAACCTGGCCTAGCCACAAGATCGTATCGAGCGGATCACACAGGACTAACCGAAGAAAAATCAAGAGATTTCCCTCCGATTAGAAACCCTAAACGCATTGCTTAATATCTTTTCTAGATGCTCGAATTTAGCCCTGTACTTGAAAACACGCAGCGGAAGAAAACACGACAAAACGAGCACCGAACAATCAACCGAGCAACCATAGACCAAATGCAAAAACTAGCAAAAATAGGGACCTATGACGGAATTAAGGTGATCACTTTGAAATTTGTCTCATTTCATACCTCTGTGCTGAAATGCAACTCAAAACAAGCCCACAATCAAACACAATTGATAACAAATTAAGCTTGGACCAAAACGCAAAAAAATAACTTCAAAGATGCTCTTAACTAACTTCCAACGAACCCAGTTTCGAAACGCTTTCAAGGGGTATCGATACGGGTCTGCCTAGAGAGCTTTTGTTCTGAAACGGCTTGGAGCCGTTTCGGCCCTGCAAGGCCCGTTTCAATACTCGTTCCGAAACTCCAAGGCTAAAACAAGGGTTGTTCCAAAACCTTTGAGCCCGTTTCGAAACACCCTACTGCAGAAACAGAAAATCTGCAAGCAAAGCATCTCCAAGGTTATTCCCCTTGGTTCCAATCAACAGAAACAACAAGATAACAATATAAGCATACATTTTACAGGAAAAAGAACTTAACAACAACAAATGAGAGCATTTCATCACAAGGGTTAAACAAGATCATAACAAAAGATGATCCACAATTGTAAAAAGGGGTCAAAACACAAGATATGCCTTAAAACAAGGAAACCATACTTCAATCAACATTAAGGAGTCACAACAGACTTGTCTAAACCCAAACACCCTCAAAACGTCAGCCCAAACATAATCATAGCATTCCCATTGCTAGCGGTATTATTACAACTCAAAAATCATACTTGAGCTAAAGTGGTAAAAGGCCTCGCTCCCCTTGATTGGTTGTTGCCCGGAAACTCTAACGATCTGCATTGTTGGAAAAGAGAGCATAAGCATTTAAGCTTAGTGAGCGGAGCTCAAAACCAAGCAACAACAATGCAATTTTAAAACCAATCAGTGCTTTGGAAACAAAACCTTTGCCAAACCAAAAATATATATACAGCATCTTACAACAACATAGATTCCATCATGATCGTGTTACCATTAAACCATTCTTACAAAGCACAACATGCACTTACAAGGTCTTACCAAACCTTAACCATCTTACCACAATATAGCAAAGTCATAAAAGGGAGAAAAGTAGCATGTTGGCATAATTAACAACAATACCCAGATATACAAATTTCTTACAATCTTACAAATCTTACAGTACGTCGGTGAGAGTAAACTCCATCACCGCGCCCAAGCTGATCTTACATGTACGAATTCGTCCGACACGGCCGAATTTTCTTACACGTACAAATTTTGTCTTACACGCATGCGAGTTTGGTCTTATAAGTATTACATGTGCACATTAATCCTAGTTGATCGATCAACTATATCCGGTAAAGATTCTAACTTATGTTAATATTCTAACAACAATCAAACTTACCAAAACCAAACATGTCTAACAAGCCCATCTTACTCTTACCAACATTTTCATACCAAGCATGCCTTTACCAACACGTAAATCTTACAATCTTACAACAACAACATAGCATGCTCACCATATAACATAAACATTAAAGGTAGGAAAGCAAATGGAAAGCAAACACAAGTCTTACCACAAATCTATAACACAATTCACAATACCAAAAACTTTGTGAAAAGTAAAACCACTTACTATTGAGTTTAGATTGGCTTATCAAGCTCAATCGAAACCCCCAAAATCACCTTTGAACATTTCCAACGCTTTTAAATCAATTCCACTCACCGATAAACTCTTTTCGAAAAGCCGAAACCCACAAATAGCTAACAATCACCCGGATTTGCTCCCAAACTAGAATCCCCTTTTCTAGCAAGTTAAAACAGAGTATTAATACTCAAATAAGCTTCCAAACTTGCAGCAACATTGAAATCCAACAATTACTCTCAAATACCCAACAATCCAATACTGAAAATCATCGAAATCACTTCCAAAACATCTAGAACGCAAACTCAGCCACTACCCATTACTTCAACCATCAAATACACATCTATTAACATAAAAAACAACAGCTTAAACATGCCAAAACCACTGCTGCCATTAAAAACTCAAAATCAAGCTAAAACTCAAGAGTTTTCAAACCAAACTTCACTCAAACTTAAAGTTCCCGTTTTCTTTCTACCCTTCTACCATATAAACATCATTTAAACACCAAAACACCATTTAAAAACACTCCAAAACCCAGCTTAAGCCATTTGAACCAAAATCCTCTAAAAACCCATTTTATTCCAAACTTGAACATTTAGATTAAAAGAAGTAAACCATTTGTTATGAATAGAAAACTAATAATAACAAGTTTAATTTAAAGAAAACAAGATGAAATCATGTTTACCTCACAAAGCCTTGATGGGTAATCCTTTAGATTGAAAATGCTTCAATGGTGGCTTGGTTTTTTTAAGAGTTAACGTGAAATGGGAAAAGGAGGATGATTCAAAAGCCTTTCTTTATATTATAAAACCCTTTAAAATAGGTTTGGGTTTATTTATAAACTACAATCATAATTTTGGCTAATTTTGCAAAATGGCCACCAACTTTGAAAACTTGCGATTTGGTCACTAGACCGAAATCTCGACCTTTTTGAAATGATTTTCCAAAATTGTTTTCACCAAACTCTTATAGAATATAATTAGTAATTTTAGAGATTATCCCTAACATTTTAGGAACACCCAAGGATGGTTTTCCCCGATCTAACCCCAAAAGTGAAACTAGCTCATTGAAACTCAAAATCCACATTCGCAACATCTAGCCCCAAAATTGGGGTGTTACAGTCCGATCTCATCCACTCTTTTAGCATATCGGCATATGGTCCATGCCAATGCATCGGTTTCAGACATGATGGATGAGTATGGGTAGTGGAAATGGCATCTGTTTGAGAATTTAGTCCCTCGTGATGTGCTACTTCGAATTGCAGTAGTGAAAGCCTCGTTCCATCCTAATATGCAGGATTTTCCAAGATGGTTACCTTCTGCTAATGGCCAATTTCAAGTACGGTCGACCTATTCTGTGCAATTGAGAGTGCCGTTTGGACTGGTGGAACCTATATGGAAGACGACAGGAAACATCAAAGGGCTTCCCCGAGTTAAAACCTTTATTTGGTTAGCACGCCATGGTAAATTGTTGACGAATGGTGAAAGGTTTCGCAGGCATTTGACGATGAACTGCCGATGTGGTTTTTGTGGGGTGAATGTAGAGAATGTTGACCATGTGCTTCGTTGGTGTTCGGTGCTTACACTTTGTGGAGTTCATTGGTTCGCTTGGAGTATATTGACGAGTTATTTAATTTACCGTTTAAGGAATGGATTTTTGAAAATCTCACCAATGTAGGGAGATTTGTGAGCGACTGTTCTACATGGGAGTTACTGTTTGGATCTTTTCTTTGGCTTTTGTGGCTCCATCGCAATGGAAAGATTTTTGAACCCCAAATCTTGCTATAAGAACCTATTTTATCGTAAGGTAGACGTTTACCCCGCGAAAGCATGGCAACTATAGTGGATGATAATAGAGGGATCATGCATAAGGCTAGTTCTAACAAGAGTGGGGTGCGATGGAAATGTCCACCCTTAGAATGGTGCAAGTTGAATACTGATGGGGCGACAGATTTAGTTACAGGTCCTCTTGTGGTGGAGTTGTTCAGACAGACCAAGGAAGATGGGTGATCGGGTTTTCGAAAGGTATAGGGGTTTGCTCGGACATTGAAGTCGAGATTTGGGGTATGTATGAAGGGATGCTTACGACCTAGTCGGTGGGAGTTCAACGGTTAATATATCGTTTGGATGTAGTTCGTGTTATTCGCTAAGCTCAAGTGAAACAAAGATCCTTTTCTCTTGCAATGTATATTTAGGATCTAATGAATCGCCCATGGTCGATCGCGATGGAGCATGTTCTCCGAGAGGGTAATAGGCTTGTAGATGGTATGGCGAAGTTGGAGACGGTTGAAGATTTATTGTGCCACCGATTCCTTTCTCCACTGGATGGTGTATTGCAGCAACTTCATTCTGATTGTTCTAGTTAGCACATGAGTGCTTGTTTCTCTATTTATCAAAATAATAATCAATTTAGGCCATTTCCCATGTCATTATCACACGTGTATTGCCATGTCAGCATCATAGACATCCACGTAAGTATAGTGGACCACCACATTGGCACTTTTAACTGCCATGTCAGCACTATAACGGTCAACCTCGGTCAAGTGGCAAATTTGATGCAATTGTATGACTTCAAGGACAAAATTAACGTGAAAAAAATGCATGCACAACATTTCTGATTTGGGTTTACTACAAGTACAAATTTACACATGTAACCTTCTTTTTTATATTATTACATACAGTTTTTTCAGAGCCTATAAAATTCTTTCACATTATCTTTTGTTCTTAAGAAAATTCCTTACGAATTTTCTCGAAAAAGATAATATCCGCGCGCGGATGTGTCGAAGACACGTGTTACCCGAGACTGAGCCTGAGCCCGAGCCGAGCCGGCCAGACGGCGGCGGCGGCTCGCGAGGATGTCCCTTGTTCTTTCCCACTCAACAAGGGAGTGGGGAAATATGGGTATAAATACCCTTCACAAGCCTTTTTCCCAACCCATGCGGGATATAGGCTTTTGCCTTTGGTTCTCACCATAAGTATTACCAACATTCCCCCACTAATGCGAAAGAATTCATCTGTATCTCAAACACATACCTCCTTAGAAGAGCAATAGCGGAATTAGTTGCTTAAGCACTAGCGAACGTATCTTAAACTAGTACATAGTGATGATGAGCGATCCTTCTCTTAGATAAGTGAAACTAGTCTTGAACTTTCTAAGATAGGGGTAAACTCATAACACACAACTATCTTCTTCATCCACCGAAGTTCTCGATGTGTAAGATATATATACACAAGTGTATATTTGGCCATCTTACCTCAGGATTCTAGTAAGTGTATTAGAAAAACGACCCAACGTTTTTCATAGAAGGTGGCTAATCCTTCTCACTTACATAGGTTATTTCATCAAGTTTATCTCGACATAAACCACCCTGAAACCGGGCTATGAAATAATTAAGAACCATTTGTAATGGCTCAACCTCTTAGAGATATGGTGATTTCTTCAAGTTCATTTAAAATGAACCACCCAATCTCGGGATAAGAAATCATTAAGAACAAATATTCAACCTCATTATCGGTGAATTCAATATGTCCTTCTCAATAGGACCATTCAAACATTGAATTCATTAAGAGTTTCTTGAAACTCAACCTTTTCTGACGGTAAGTTCATCTTGTCCTTCTCAATAGGACAACACACTCAGATTTGTGTTATGAACTTATTAAGAATAAGTATTCAACCATGATACGGTAAATTCATCAAGTCTTTCTCACAAAGACCACTCAAAACCTGGGCTATGAATTTAATAAGAGTAATAGTACTCAACCTGGGCATGTACATTATTCGTCATAGGGATAGGTAGTGAGAAATGTACACTATGAGTCTTTCCATGGTTTCGTTTGACCACATTGAACTTAGATAACTAAGTTGTGTATCCACCATGAATTCCTCAACCAATGGGCTTTAAACCCATCCCCCTCGACGAATCTAGGACCAACTTCCGACTTAACCTTTTGGTAAGCGGATCTGCTAGGTTTCTTTCCGACTTTACATACTCTAAAGAGAGTACTCCATTCCTTATTAAGTGTCTAACAGATTCATGTCTTATGAGAATGTGCCTCTTTTTACCATTGTAAACTTGACTCTTGGCAACACAAATTGCAGCTTGTGAATCACACAACAAGGAAACAGGAGGAGTCGGATTTCCCAACAACGGAATATCGTCTAACAAACTCCTTATCCACTTAGCTTCTTGCCCAGCTAAGTCAAGAGCTATAAACTCTGACTCCATAGTAGAGCGAGCAATACAAGTCTGTTTTGAAGACTTCCAAGAAATTGCTGCTCCTCCAAAAGTAAAAACATACCCACTCCTAGAGCTTACTTCATCAATATCAGAGACCCAGTTGGCGTCACAATATCCTTCTAAAGTAGCAGGAAAGCCAACAAACTCAAGTCTCCAGTCCATCGTACCCTTAAGGTACTTAAGTAAGTGTCTAAGAGCAACCCATTGCTCACCACTAGGGTTGTGAGTATATCTACTAAGTCTGCTTACAACATAGGCAATATATGGCCGAGTATAGTTCATTAAGAACATCAGACTTCCAATTATCTTGGCATATTCTGTTTCTTTATTCTTAAAGATGTTTATGCTAGAGTCATAAGGAGTTCGAACAGGGATGACATCAAAATTGTCAAATTTCTTTAACACTTTCTCGATATAGTGTGTCTGACTTAAAGAAAATCCCTTTTCAGATTTGGTTACTTTGACTCCTAATATTACATCGACTTCTCCCAAGACAGTCATCTCAAACTTAGTGGACAAGAAACTCTTTGTTTTGTTAATGGACTCAATGTTAGTACTGAAAATCAACATGTCGTCAACATACAGGCTTATGATGACACAATCAGTACCAAACATCCTCGAATACACGCATGCATCCGAACTATTCACAACAAAACCAAAACTAAGGATAGTTTTATGAAATTTCTCATACCACTGTTTAGGAGCTTGCTTCAGGCCATAAAGTGACATTTTAAGTCTACAAACTTTGCCTTCCATACCAGGCGCCTCGAAGCCAAGATGTTGCTCCATATAGATCTCCTCATCTAGATTCTCATTCAAAAATGCAGTCTTTACATCCATTTGATGTACTTGCAACTTGTGAATGGAGACTAGTGCAAACAATGCACGGATCGTTGAGATTTTAGTGATGAAAGAATAAGTATCAAAGAAGTCTTGACCAAATCTTTGAGTGAACCCTTTGACTACTAGCCTTGCCTTATACCTCTGGATAGAACCATCTAGTCTAAGTTTCTTTCAAAAGACCCATTTACTGCTGATGGTTTTAAATCCTCTAGGCAAGTCAACTAATTCCCAAGTATGATTAGACATTATTGATTCTAGTTCATCTTTTATAGCGCTTTTCCAGAAACTAGCATCAATAGATCGTATAGCTTCTTCGTAAGTTTTAGGATCCCCATCTAACAAATAAGCTTGAGCTATAGGATCAGAAAGGGTGTCTAAATCATTTATCTCAGAAATATAGGAAGTTATGAAGTACGGTCCAAAAGAGGTTTCAACTCTTTGTCTCTTACTTCTTCTAGGCTCAAATTCAATCTCTTGAGAAGACCTAGCAGGCACACTAGAAGAAGTGGATGGCAAGTTTTCTATTTGTGTTTCAACATTTAATCTAGGTTTCTTGAGAGGAAAGATATCTTCAGAGAAAACAGCATCCCTAGATTCACAAATAGAAGAATCTTGTAAAGTCATGAATCTATATGCGGCACTATTAGAAGCATATCCTATAAACACTGCATCAACGGTCTTAAGTCCAATGGTGGACTTCTTAAAGTCTGGCAACCCCACTTTGGCCAGACACCCCACACTTTCAGGTATTGTAAATTTTGGGAATACCCTTTCCATAGTTCGTATGGGGTTGAATCAATTTTCTTATGAGGTACTCGGTTTAATATGTGATTAGCCGATAGAATGGATTCCCCCACATGTTGTCGGACAACCCAGAACTTATCAACAACGAGTTCATCATCTCTTTTAAAGTTCTGTTTTTCCTCTCGGCTATGTCGTTCTGTTGAGGAAACTAAGGGGCTGAAGTTTCATGTATTATGCCATTCGTCTCACAAACCTCTTTTAGAAAATTAGATCCATACTCACCACCTCTATCAGACCTAACACGTTTTATTCTCCTATCTAACTGATTTTCAACTTCTGCCTTATAAATAAGAAAGAAGCTTTCAGCTTCATCTTTAGTTCTTAGGAGATAAACTTTTGTATATCTAGAGTAATCATCTACAAAAGTTATGTAGTAGTGTTTTCCTCCTTTACTTTCAGTGTTTCTAAAGTCTGCTAGATCATTATGTATAAGTTCTAACAGTTCAGTCTTTCTTTTAGAAACAATTTTAAAGGTAGGTTTAGCATGCTAAGCTTCTACACAAACTTCACATTTATTAGTTTGTTATGTCTAGTTTATGCAGAATATTCATACTCATCATTTTCTTTTAAGATTGAATATTTACGTGTCATAATCTAGCATGCCACATATCAACAAACTCAACAATATAAGCAGAAGTGGTAGCTTTATTTTCATTAAGTTGAGTTTCTATGACAAATAAACCTTCACTTAAAAAACCTTTCCCAACATAATCACCATTATGGGAAAGTACAAGTTTATCTGCCTCAAAAACTAACTTAATGCCTGCCTTATTGAAGAGGCCACCACTGATCAGATTTCTACGCAGGGCAGGCACATGTAGGACATTTTTAAGGGCCAAAGTTTTACCGGAAGTCAGCTTGAGTAAAATCTTGCCTTTGCCCATCACTTCAGAGCTGTTGGAGTTTCCCATGTACACACGTTCACCATTTTTCACGTCCTCGAACTTAGTGAAGAACTCCTTCCTTGCGCAGAAATGTCGAGAAGCTCCGGTGTCCACGACCCACTCGGTGTTCTTCTCTACAAGGTTGACCTCCGTAACCAACGTGGCAATGACATCATCATCCATGTCTTCCGCCACATGCATGCGTGGTCTAGTCTCGTTCTGGCGGTCCACACGTTGCTGACATTGGTACGCCTTGTGACCAGCTTGCCCGCACACGTAACACTTCATGGTTTTCGCGTCAAGCTTGGCCTTGACCGGTTTCTTGAAGTTGGTAGTCTTCTGTGGTTTGGGCTTTTTGTTCTGCAGGCCTTTCTTAAAGGGCTTTTTGGACCCTGATGCACCACTAGACTCAACTAAATTAGATTTAAAAGATAAGTGACTAAAGTTATTAGTGACCTTATCTTTCAAACGGTTGGCCTCTTCAATTTCCATGTGACCGATCAGCTCCTGAAGTGGTATGTCCCTTATCTTGTGCTTGAGGGAGTTGCGATAATCGGACCAGGACTTGGGCAAATTTTCGATCAGGACATTTGCTTGCAGAACCTCACACATCTGCATGCCTTCCGCAATGATATCCGAGACAAGATTCTCGTAGTCATGGACCTGGTCTATGATGGGCTTGTTGTTGGTCTTCTGGAATTTCAACCACTCGCCAACGACGTATTTTTTGATCCCCACGTCATCGGTACCGTACTTCGTATCCAACGAATCTTATATCACCTTTGCACTCCTCTCCTTAAGGTACATGTCGAAAAGTTTGTTGGACATGTGACTTAGAAGATGACCACGAACCGTCTTATTTTCCTTCTCATACTTGGCAAAGGTGGCGGAAGTAAGAGCTTCGGTGGCAGCATCATTCTGCCTTTGGTTTTCGGCAGAGACGACAACAGTAGTGGCAGCCACGAATGGTGGTTCGGTGAGCAGCACATAGTAAAGGTCCAACTGCTCGAAGAAAATTAGAATGCGTTGGGACCACCTTCGATAATTGCTATCATCCAACGCATCAAGCTTGGAGAGGTCTGGGATGAGCTTGCTAAGCAGTGCAGACGAGGATGCCATTTTTCAGAATCAGACAAGAATTGTTTCTAAATTGTTGGTTTAAAGTACTGCAAAACGATCTGGTTAGCACTGACTGGAAAAAATAAATCAAAAAATAAAGGTAGGTGAACCGTGTCGTGGTATGTTGGCCACTGCCTTAGAAACAATTCTGCCCCGAACAGTGTAGTCGCTTCACAAGCAGATTGTCCCCCGAGGTGAACACGGACGCTCCGAGAGTCGTACACTCGACACCAGAGTGAATAATGGCGATACTACTACTTCTGGCGATGAAAGAATGCAGAGAACTTTTAGAATGTTTTCTGTGTAATTGTTGCATTCTTAGACTGCATGGAACTCTATATTTATAGGCTGAAAAAGATGGACAAAAACGACATTTTACTGCCCAATTAATTCATATATAACAACAGAATTAATCTGCATGTAACAATTGCAGTAACAGCTCTCCATAACAGCAAATTAAACCTGCAATAATCATCCAGTAACAGCTGATGTGTGTAATCGATAATTTTGTCCGGGCTAATTGGCTTTTATATATGTTTAAATAAAAAGGGGCTTTTATTTATATTGGGCTGTGTTAACTTAAATTAACCCATATATATACCATGTTCATAAGTGTATTCACCTATTTGGTCCAAGGTGTTAACACACCTTGCCTTTTTAATAATAATGGACCTTGATACTCATATAGGTGTTATTGGAAAATCAATACAAAAAGAACAAAAAACAGTATATATTAATGTCATCTACCTAATTATTATATTATCATTTCTACCTCATTATCATATATTGCTATTACCATTATTATTACTTATTATTACCATACATTTTAATAATACCTATTATTATCTATCATATTATATTTAATATCATTATTATTATATTTAATATTACATTCCACTAAGTTATCGTATCATTGTTATCATAATAGTTGTTATTGTTATTATTTCATCTTATCATTATTATTATATTTATTGTAATCATATTTATTATTATTATTATTATTATCTACCTATCGGATCGTGAAATAAATAAGACTAACATTAATATAAATAAGCCCAACTATTAAATAATAAGCCCAATAGTTTATTTAAAGTCCATTACAGTACAGAAAAACCCAAAAAATAAATACAAGGCCCGTTGGCCCAATTGCCTAGCCCTGATCTGATGAGAAAAACTCTAATCCCATACTTTGTGATGCAGCCGCCACAAGCAATAACCGTTGGATCTGGCACGAGATCAGCGGCCCAGATCGATCAAGGACCAGAAACCCTAGAGGAGAGGGTCCGCCCAGATTCGCGCCGCACGATCAGAGCCGTTGGATCAGAAGAAAATCCAACGCTCTAGAATGACCCGTCCAACAGGAACCCTAGCCTCCATCAGATGGTGTCGCGCCGCCCAGATCTGAACCGTTGGATCAAACCCTAGCCTCCGATTCCCAGCACGTCCACGCGCGATGTTTATGGTCACCACGCGCACGCGTGTAGCTCACGCTCGACGTTTTAGTGCACCTGAGAGCCCGCCATGTTGTCCCCGTCCGATCCAACGGACGATCCAGTGGCCACGATAGCCGCCGTACGAGCCATGCAAGAAAAAAGAGGAGTCGGCCAATGTCAAATGCAGCAAAACAAAAGGAAAAAGAAAAGCAAAATGAACAAAAGAGGCAACAGAATCGCAGGGAATGACAGAATCACACATGAATCCGGCCAAATCAATTATACGAACCAATGGACATTTTCCATCATATAAAAAAATGTAAAAAACAATCGAAATTCCAGCTATAAAGCCGAATCGACAATCATTTGTAAGGAATTCGTGATCTCCCGCAAAGAAAGCACGAAAGCAATACCAATTCCAGATCATTCCCAGGTATATCAGTTTTCGATATTTGCATGCAAAGGTAGAATAATAATAAATAAAGAAAAAGGGGAAAGTTTATTGTTATTTTTTTTGTTTTTACCTTCTTCGTCTTCTCCGATTCCTTTCTCCTCTGCCGAGAACAAGCCAAGCCACCCGTTGGCACGAAAGGTGACTCAGTCAGGAGGGAAAACGAGAAGACTTTCCCTTCCCCTCTGTGTCTTCATCATCCCTCGAGAGTCCGATAGGCCTTTTAGGTTTTTTTGGGTTTACTGGGTTCTTGTTTCGAAAGGAAACAGAGGGTGTTGAGTTTTGGGTGTTGGGTAGTGTCGTAGGAAAAGGTTGGTCTTCGATTTGTTTCTGGGTTTCTTTGGGGAGATTTTTTCTAGTCGGATGGTGTTTTAGGTCTACCGGACGGTGAATAGCACCGGCCGGCGTTCGGGGTCGAGAGAGAATGAGTAGTTTAGGCTGACGGCTAGGGTTTTAGTTTGGGCAAAAGGGCGTCCGGGTTGTTTAGGTTAGGTATTTATAGGCGTTTTAGGTTTAGTTTATGGGTAAACTCGCCTTAGGTCCCTCCGCGTCGAGTCTGTCATAGGTTAGGGGTCTCCGTCTTTCTAAATTACACCCTAAGTCCTAAGGGTTTTAGGTCCGTGTTCAATGTCGTCCCAGATCGAGTCGTTTTTTGGTCAAACCGTCTCCCCCGTCCCCTGTGTTCTGTTCCGCTCTCAATTTGGTCTTCGTTCCCAGTGTTAAGCTTTTGTGTCCTTTTTTAATTTTTCCACTGTTTTTTTGTGTTTCTCGCAATTTGGCCCCATTCTGTTTTTATTTTTATGGCATGATAAATGGGTTGATGATCTTGATGAATTTTTTTTTCTTATATATCGAATATGTATGTTGGCCCGGAATGCTTCTTGTGATTTTGTGGGTCCCACATAACTCGTTTATTGCCTAATAACTGTTGTATCGAATATATGTTCTTTTGTTTGTTTTATGGTCTAGAACGTTTAAAATTCTTGTGTTTTCTTGCTTATTTCGATTGGTTTCATAAGTCGAATATATATATGTGTTACCATGTTTTTTATACACTAAGTTTTATGTATTAAGTGAATTAATACAAATGTTTTTCGACTAAATCAACTAATAAATGTTAAAGGTGTTAAAATTGGGCCTTATGGTGTTTTAGATATGGGTATCCTTAATGTGGGCCTTAGGATAGATAAGTTGGTTTAGCATCTTATGGGTTTTATCCTTTTTCACTATGGGCTTGGGTTAGTTAGTCTAGATAAGTCATCTCGATCGGTTTAATTACGTCGGTTTGTGCGCCCGCCTTATAGGGGCATGATTCGAGTAATTAGGTCGGTTCGGGTTTAAGGCTTTATTTGGTTTAATCACGCCCACTTCTAGAAATTAGAATTAATGCGACACTTAGACAAAAATTAAACAAGATAATCCATAATTGATCTGAACATTTTAATTAGGGTATAAACGTTCTAGGGCTTAATATTAGAATTATGTGATAAATGATAATCACTAATTAATATCCCATAACTTGGACCTTTAAGTTAGGGCCTTGGGTGGGCTTTTTATGTATTTATTTTGAGAACTTTTATGACATGCATATATATATATATACTTGTCATTCATAAGGCCTGATAATTAAACTTGATAACTGGACTTAAAAATCAACCCCAAGAGAGGTATTAATTAACCCCGATATCCGATAAACGACAATCCTAGCTTAATGAATGTCGATCGAATACTCGGATTAATATTCACCGTCTCTAGGTAAGCGAAAGCATAAAAAGGAAAATAACACGCATCATCCCTTATTTGTCTGCATCATGCATAAAGGTTACGTACGGGATCCGAACCCTAAACTAACACGGCAGTCAGTCTTATATGATGTTGGTTTAGTCTATGGTCCGATGTACCATCATCCTTATTAATTAAACGTTTAATTAATTATAAAGTCTCAAATTCGATAAAGCCCGTACAAATTAAGCCATATTTTCATTTAAGAACATTCTTATTAAACCCACTTCAGTTTTTAAATGATTTCTATCGATCAAAAGGCAACAAGCAATTTGGTACCGATTTCCGGGCGTGATGGGGGTGCTAATCCTTCCCCACACGTAACCAACTCCCGAACCCGTTTTTTAATGAATCTCTGGTTTTGTGGTGCCCGGCCTACCTTAGTGGCCGGTTGTGACTCCAAATTTTCATCCTTTTTATAAATCCGAATTTCCCCTTTTTAAATAAAATCCTTTTCAAGAAGAGATAGTGATGAGGCCTTAGTTAGTCGCTTTTCAAAAAAAAAACCTTATCACAGTTTGGCGACTCCGCTGGGGACGAATTTTTGTTTTACAAACAAAAAAACGAGAGTTAAGCCAATAAAACACTTGTTGTCATTTAATCGATAGAAAATATTTAAAATTCGAAGTGAAGCTAATAAGTTTGCCCTCTCATGAAAATACGACTTAAGTTGAACGGGCTTTGAAAATTTGTGACATATGAATTAATTTTCCATTTAATTATTAAGGAAATCACCGACATGTGTTGCACCATGTTCATTAAGCTCTATACCCAAGCTACCCTTCTTAAGTGAGAGTGAAACGCCCTTACCCACGTGAGTATCCCTCCACGGGTCAGTAATTCACTTTCGGAATCCACGCCTTTTGACACGTGAGCAGCCCTCCACGTCATTAGGTCGTGCTTTCCCTTGAGCCGAAACCAATTTGCAAGCCTGTAATTGGCCAGAATTGGGGTTCTTATTGCCTTAGTAGGTGATGAGATAGGTTCGGGTACCCTTTATTAGAACCGAACTCATGAGTGAGAATATAAGAAGCCTACCCCATTTAGAGCCATGCGGGTAACCCTAGAGTTTAAAGTGTCAAGGCTTTTCTTGCTAATTGCTTGTTTCTACACTTTTTTTTCGTTAATGCTTGAATTTTTTGTTTGCCTTGATTTATATTTCTCTTGTGACTAACCCCTTTTGCTTTCCTTTCCCTTTTCTCTTTTTCTGCATGTATCATCATGTCGTAAAGAGCACATTGGTTTGAGAATAGTCTAAATTAAAGGCAACAATAGTGGGGGAAAAGTGAGGAGTATGGATGAAAAGAATTTAGAGGTACAAGTGTGGTCGGAAGGAGAGCAACAACATAAAGGGGATAGCATTACCGTTGGGTTCAGGTCGGTGATGGCTAACAAAACTTTCATGAAAATAGAAATCAATGATGTGTCAGGGTTGAAGCAAGTATGGAACAATTGGGATTCCGAAGCGAGGACCGCCTTTAAAGGTGAGTTTGGCGACATAGCATATTTGTTGTACGTCCCAGTTGATCTAGCATTACTTCGAGCCTTAGCCGGGTTTTGGAACCCAGCCTACATTTGCTTTACAATCGGGGATTTAGACCTCACACCGACTATTGAAGAGTACCAAGATCTTGTGAATTGCAAGAAAATACAGGAGGATCGTGTTTTCTGGAAGACAAACAAGTACAAGCCTTTTCGGACAAAACTTCTAAAGCTTTCAGATACTTTAGCATCGTGGGTAGACCAACAAGTTGGGACATGGAACAACAAGAAATACCTAAAGGTTGACGAGATTTTGGCCATAGCTTCGGTACTTCCGACCGGTAGGGTTCAACGGAATTTATTCGCACTGTTGATTTATGGGTTGGTCCTCTTTCCCAAAGCCCTAGTCTTCATCCATCCGGCGGTGTTAGATTTGTTCGATAAATTGGCCGAAGGAGGTAATCCAGTTCTGGTCATTCTGTCAGAAACCTTCCAATCTTTAAGATTTTGTCGAGAGCACGGAGGTGGTCGCTTTTTGGGATGTCCTCAACTCTTAACAGTGTGGTTCTATAGCCACTTTTGGACAGATGCCAGTTTTTCAAGGCCGGTCTATGATAGTAAGTTTTCAGCTTTAGAAGAATTTTTGAACAAAGGGAATTGGCCTACAAAGCGAACCGAGGAGGTTTAGCTTGATGTCCTTCAGAATCTGAACGCCGACGACGTATTTTGGAGAGTTCCTTGGTTATCAGCAAGAAGTATTCTCTATAGATGCGGAATGTACTCGTGGGTACCCTTGTTGGGACTTTGGGGACACACGGCCTACGCACCTCTGTTAGTTTTAAGACAATATGGGTCAAAGCAGTTTGTGCCAGCTACGAAGGGTTTGAATGATTTCGACGTCAACTACAAAAAGGAAAAGGGCTAAAAAGGAAAGGTGTATATCGCTTCTTCAACATGGAATAATGCAAGGCGGGTAAGGATCCTAAATGCCCCTTACATGGTCACCCCAGAGTACGATGTGTGGAGGTTTAACCGCATCGATGATAACGTTCCTCAGTTGAACCCGGACAAGAGGAGGACCATGAGGGAAAGGTTAGCTTCACTTCCCACCGAAGCAGACCTAATGAGGGAACAACTAGATGAGGAAAAAAAGAAGTATGCACAGCTTGAAGAGAAGGCAAATAGAGAGAAGTTCGATTTCGAACTAGAAAGAGTGCGATATGAAGGGAACATTAAGGGACTACAAAAGAAGAATGACGAGTTACAGCTTGAGCTAAGGATGGAGAAGGAGGAAATACAAAAGTTGCAAAGGATGAACAAGGGAAAGAGAGCTAGCGAAGGTGGTACGAGTCAGGGGGCTGAACTCCGTCTCAAGCAAGAAAGGGCAAGGGCTGAAAACTATAAGAGAGGGTACCATGAATTCAAAGACCGGGTACTTATTTTAACCCAAGAATTGAAGAGCCTACGCACTGAGTATTCAGGGCAGATCGAGAGAGAAGTGAATCAGAATGGGACCTTAAAAGACCAAGTGAAGAATCTGGAAAAGTCTCTTTTCAGGCACAAGGGGTCAACTAGCAAACTCAAAGCCAGTGAGTCGGAAAATCAAGTCTTGAGGGATCACATCGACGAGCTAGAAACCAAGGTACAAGAGCTTAAGGATCACATTGAGAGCATCAGGGGGCAATCCAAATACGCCCTACGCCTACTTTGGAACAATTACACTTTGCCGCCTTTACTATTTGGAGGCAAGAACAGGAACTGGCACAGTGGGACACCCGTGTGCGCTATGTTGCTGCGAAGTTGCAGCTTTTAGCCGAAGATGCCAACGAGCTTCATGATCAGGTAGACGACTCGAACAAGGCAGGAGAGACGGTCGTATGGATTCTCAAAGAGGTCATGGATTTGAGCGCCAGGCTAGACCAATATGTATGAAGAAGAAGGATTGGAAGAAAGAAGAAGTAGCGTTAGATTGACTAGGTTTTTAGTGGTTGTTAATGTAGGACTTTTGATGTAATCAGCTTCCCCAAAAATTTGTAATCAAATACATTCCACTTAATATGAGCTATTTGAGGACGATATTTGCCAAACCCAGTGTTTCTCTTCGTATTCATACATTCACGTATTATGCATTTATTCGAACATTCACACATTATACATTTATTTATTCATTCATGCAGTATACATTTATTCAAACATTATTTGAAGATTCATGCAATATACATTTATCCATACATTATACATTTATTTGAACATTTATTTGCGCATATTGTTTAAATAACTTGAACTTAACTAAAAGACTTTGCATTTCGGACAACAATTGCATTTTGGTTCATTAAAATTTTCAACCATTCCACATTCGTACGGTACACGATCTCAGTATTGGGTTATGGAGGAAAGGTTGGCTAAAGTGGAACAAGGCCAGAAGGATTTGGAGAACCGTTTAGATGGGGTTAATAGGAACATCAACGACCAGATATCACAGTCGCAGATTTCCATCATTGCTCAGATGACTAGCTTGTTAGCCAAGATGAAGGGAAAGGAAGGAATTTCTGTTGACAGCTCACATGTGGAGGAACATGAAGGTACTACGTCTCACACGAAGGTTAACCTAGAAGTGCCAGAGTCAGGGAAGAAGGTCTTCATTAACCTCACAGGGGCATCTGCTAGTCGCCCCGGGGGAGTGGCAGCAAGTCAACCTGTTGATATAGAAGGCGACCATGAGAATGAGGTGCCAGATTTGAGCATGTTAGAAGAGGTAGAAAGGGTCAGAGCCGAGATAGAAAAGAAATACGAGGAGAAGTTCCGGACATTCGAGGAGAAGCTCAGAAGTATCCAAGAGGTGGATGAACAAGGAAACAATGCCAGTGATTTGAGTTTGGTGGCAGATTTAGTGCTTCCGCCCAAGTTCAAGGTCCCTGACTTTGATAAATATGATGGCACCACCTGCCCATCAGCACACATCACTATGTACTGTCGGAAGATGGCTGCTTTTATCAGGGATGAGAAGCTGCTTATCCACTGTTTCCAGGATAGTTTGACCGGCTCCGCTATCAGGTGGTATACTACGCTCAGCTGAGTAAATATCAAGACTTGGAAGGACCTCCAAAGGCCTTCATAGACCACTATAAACATGTGACAGATATGACCCCGAACCGGGTTATGTTGGAGGGAATGGAGCAAAGAGTCAATGAGAGTTTGCGCCAATACGCCCAGAGGTGGCGGGATGTGGCTGCTCAGATCCAGCCCTCGATTCCAGAACACAAGATCACCCCAATGTTCATCAACACATTAAAGGGGACATTATTTGACCGCTTGATAAATAATACTACTCAGAACTTTACAGACATGGTGAAGACATGGGAGTCTATTGAAGTGGCCATCAAAAGTGGGAGGATCGACAATGGAGAAAGTCATCACAAGAGCTATAAGTAGAAGGAAAACGAGGTGAATACTGTGAACACCTATACGACCCCAAAAAGTTTTACCCTTTCGGCACCGCAGGCTACATCAGGCGGGGGACAAAGTTCGAATAAGAAGGAAACTAGGGCTCCCAAGAAAGAGGATGAAAAGATGCATTTCACCCTGATCCCAATATCCTACGCTGACTTGTACACTCACTTGTACGAGGCAGAATTGGTTCGTCCCTATCATGTCACCCCATTCAAGCCGCCATTCCCGACTTGGTATGATGAGAAAGCCAACTACGAGTATCATGGTGGTGTTCCGGGGCATACAATTGAGAACTGCATAGCCTTTAAGAAGTTTGTGCAGCATTTGATTAAAACAGGAGTATTACAGCTGGATGAGCCAAATACTACCACTAACCCGTTGCCGAATCATGCGGGCCGGGGGGTGAATGCGATCGAGGAAGGGTACACCAGAAGGGCTAAAGCCAGTGTGTCTGAAATCAGATCCCTGATACGATGGGTGTTTCAACAGCTATGCATGGCCCGTCTAATTGACCGAGAGATGGAGGTTGTGTTGAAAGGTTGTGGACCCTACTACGAATACCACCAGCACGAGGGACATGACATCCAGTGTTGTGGGGAGTTCAAGCAAGTGGTCCAAGGAATGATGGACAATAAAGAAATTGAGTTTTTTGAGAAAGATGAGGAAAGTGGGGACCTAGAGATGTGTGCGTCTGACGACACTAAGGTCAAGTTTGGCTTAGACCGACCCTTTGTTTTACCTCACAAAGCGAATGAGGGAAGCATATCCGAGGGAGAAAGCCCTAAACTGGACCCGAAATTGAGGATATCTCGCCCGACGTCCTTCCCTTTTAAGGACGAAAGGAAGGTTCCAAGGAACTATGCTGCACATGTCTCGGTGCCAAAGAAGGTGAATCCAATGAAAGAAAGCAGATTGCCTGGTGAGCAAGAACCCAAGAAAGAGGGTGGTACGAAGGAGTCGGAAATTGAAGTAGTAAACGAGGTGGGAATCTCACAAGAAATGGGAGGTGTTACGCCCAGACGCTCCCAAAGAGACAGATCCAAAGGGAAAAGAGAAGTCGTCCGAGCCGGAGACTGAAAAGTTGTTTGGAGAGAACCCTCCTCCCAAGATTAATGAACCAGTGACAAAAGCACGGGCTCATGAGTTTTTGAGATTCTTGAATTACAGCGGGTATAGAATTGTCGATCAACTCCGGAAGCAGCAAGCCCAGATTTCAGTGTTAGAACTGTTGTTGAATTCTAAGAAACACTGCGATGCACTCCTAAAGGTACTAAACCCGACGTTTGTCCCGGATGACATTTCGGTCAACAAACTAGATCAGATTGTAGGTCACATCGCCGCGGATAATTTCATCTCCTTCAGTGATGACGAGATCCCAGACGGAGGAATGGGGTCAACGAAGGCTTTGAATATAACTACGCATTGCAAAGGGTATGTCCTACCGGGGGTACTTGTTGATAACTGTTTAGCTTTGAATGTGATGCCGATGGAAACTTTGCAAAGGCTGCCCATAGACAGCTCACATATGAAGCCTTGCCACAATTCAGTCAGAGCTTTTGATGGGACCAAAATGGAAGTTGTGGGGAAGATCGAGGTACCGTTGCTAATCGGACCTACCGAGTATGTGGTCGATTTTGTGGTGATGGATATCAAGCCGACCTATAATTGCCTATTAGGGAGGCCCTAGATCCATTCAGCGGGAGCTGTGCCCTCGTCGTTGCACCAAAATCTGAAGTTCGTCATTGAGGGGAAGTTAGTGAGTGTGTTTGCCGAACATGACATTATAGCGTTTGTGGCTACCAACGCCTCATATGTCCAAACTAACGAGAAAGCGGTTGAATGTGCTTTTAGGGCCCTTGAGTTCGTCAATGCAACATTTGTGACAGAGGGAAGCAAGATCTCGTGCCCAAAATTATCTAAATGCGTTAAGATGCAAGTGTGGCAGAATTTGGGGTGGGGAGCAAAGAAAGGAAGAGGACTCGGCAGAAACTTGCAAGGATGTTTGCATGTCAGAGGTGTTATCAACAAACAAGACATATTTGGGCTCAGTCATAAGCCCACATTTCAGCAAAGGAAATTGGAATGGAAGAGGAAAGCAGAACGGAGAATGACTAGACTCCGAGGAGAAAACATGTTATGGGAGCCAATTGTCTACACCGATATGAAAAACATCTTTGTGTCGGGTGGAGTCATCAACCCCGAACAGATGGTACATGAGGCCAATATAGAGAATGCCAAACTCTGTAAGGAAGAGAAGATCAACGAGGCGCTAGGAGAATTGAGTGCTAATATGATATCCAAAGATGAGGGGAGCTCGACCTTCTTGGCAGGAATTCTCCCTTGTCTACCAGGAGAGGCTCTTAACAACTGGACTGTTCAGGATGTGCCTGTAGTATTTAGGTCTAAGCCAAAGTAATACTCAGAACTCACCCTATTTGCTTGTGCCCGCGAGCAATAGGGATCTTTTGTAAAGGGCACCTATATTAATCTGCTCGTTTTAAATTCAATAAAAAAGACGCTTTCCCAAAATTGCAAAGCATCCCATTCATTTCATTCATTATTCGTTTATTATTTATTATTCCACCTTCTCTGTAAATAATATACATTCATTTTCCCAATACACATTCTTTTCATAAATGTTGCAGGACCCCTATTATTAACTTTCTGAATGATGTTGAATTTAATCCCGAGGTGGATTTTGAGCAACCATTGTATCTGGCCGAAGTGGGAAAAGAAGAGGGTAATGAGGAAGAATATGAAATTCCGGAAGAATTCCTCAGACTAATGGAAAGTGAAGATAGACAGATAGTCCCTCACCAAGAGGAGATAGAGATCCTAAATTTGGGGAATGATAATGAAGATCGAAAGGAGGTCAAGATTGGCACGACTCTTTCGCCCGAAACCAGGGTCAAGCTAATGAACCTGTTGTTAGAATTCAAGGACATTTTTTCATGGACCTACCAAGACATGCCAGGTCTAGACACGAGTATTGTGGGTCACAAACTATCGATCAGGCCAGAGTGCAAGCCGGTCCAATAGAAATTGAGAAGGATGAGAACATATACCTTGCTACAAGTCTGCGATGAAGTGAGAAAGCAGTATCAGGCCAGGTTCCTAAAGGTGGTTGAATATTCAGAATGGGTGGCCAACATAGTGCCTGTCCCCAAGAAGGATGGAAAGGTTCGCATGTGTGTGGACTATAGAGATCTCAACAAGGCAAGCCCAAAGGATAACTTCCCTCTGCCTCATATTGATACCCTAGTAGACAACACAACGGGCCATTCATGGTTCTTCTTCATGGACGGTTTTTTAGGATACAACAAAATAAAAATGGATCCTGATGACAAGACCAAGACGACATTTGTGACAATGTGGGGGACATTTTGTTATGAGGTAATGCCCTTTGGTTTGAAAAATGTCGGGGCAACGTATCAAAGGGCCATGGTGTCGCTCTTCAATGACATGATGCACAAAGCAATCGAGGTCTGTGTGGACGACATGATAGCAAAGTCCCATACTGAAAGAGGGCATATCCAGAACTTGAGGAAACTATTCCAGAGGTTGAGGAAGTATCAGTTGAAACTCAACCCAGCAAAATGCACTTTTGCCGTCATATCTGGTAAGCTTCTAGGCTTTGTGGTTAGCAAGAGAGGGATTGAGATTGATCCTGACAACATAAAAGCTATCCAGAATCTCCCACCGCCCCAGACCCAAAAGAAAGTCCGAGGGTTCCTAGGAAGGTTGAATTACATATCCCGGTTCATCTCCCAGTTAACCGACAAATGTGACCCTGTCTTCAGACTACTTCGGAAGAATAACCCTGGGGTTTGAGATGAAGAGTGTCAAGAGGCTCTAGATAAGATCAAGGGGTATCTGACCAATGCTCCAGTCTTAGTAGCCCCAGTACCAGGTAGGCCGCTGATCCTATACTTGACAGTTTTGTAGAATTCGATGGGATGTGTCCTAGGGCAGCATGATGAGACTGGCAAGAAAGAAAGGGTAGTCTACTACTTGAGTAAGAAGTTTACCGAGTGTGAGACTCGATACCCGCAAATCCAGAGGTTATGTTGTGCCCTAGAATGGGCAACCAAGAGGCTCAGACAATACATGTTGTACCACACCACGTGGCTGATCTCCAAATTGGATCCTCTAAAGTTTCTTATGGAAATGCCAGCGCTCACAGGAAAGTTAGCTCGTTGGCAAATTCTGTTGTCCGAATTTGATATCACGTATGTGAGTCAGAAGGCAGTAAAGGGGAGCGTCATAGCAGACTTCCTGGCAAGCCGGGCCTCATATGATTATGAACTGTTAGACTTCAGCTTCCCGGACGAGGATCTGATGTGTATAACTGAGGGGGAGAATGACATCGTTGAAGGAGAATCGTGGAGGCTATACTTTGATGGGGCATCCAACACTCTAGGCCACGGAGTTGGGGCAGTACTAGTTTCTCCGGAGAAGATACATTACCATTTCACTAGTAGACTCGACTTCTTTTGTACCAACAACATGGCTGAATATGAGGCGTGCATCATGGGGTTGCGTGCAGCCATTGAAAGAAGGATAAAGAAACTCCATGTGTTTAGGGATTCTTCCCTGGTAATATATTAGCTTAGGGATGAATGGGAGACCAGGGATCCAAAGTTGGTCAAGTATTACAACTTGGTCCAGGGACTGATCAAGAGTTTTGAGAAGATCAGTTTTACTGACCACCCCAGGGAGGATAATCAGATGGCAGACGCCCTAGAAACCTTAGCTGTCATATTCAAGGCCGGCTCAGGTGCAGAGATGAGACCGATTAAGATGCAAATGTTGGAAGTACCAGCCCACTGTTACAACATAGAAGAAGAGGTGGACGGTAACCCATGGTATCATAACATCTTGCAGTACATTAGATACCAGACATACCCCGCAAGGCTAATGAGAACAATAAGAGGACCATTAGGAGAATGGCAACCGGGTATGTCCTAGACGGGGAGATCTTGTACAAGAAGGGAAATGACCAAGTGCTACTAAGGTGCATTAATGCTCGGGAGGCCAAAAGCATTCTGGCAGAAGTTCACGATGGGTTGTGTGGGACTCATGCCAACGGCTTCTCGATGGCCCGAAAAATCATGAGGTATGGCTACTTTTGGTCAACCATGGAAGGGGACTGTATTGACTACGCTAAGCGGTGTCATAAATGTCAGATATATGGTGATAAGATACATTCACCACCGATGCCATTGCATACCATGGATTCCCCTTGGCCTTTTGCCATGTGGGGAATGGACGTGATTGGCCAGATCCACCCCAAGGCTTCCAATGGACACCGATTCATCCTTGTTGCCATTGACTACTTCACTAAGTGGGTAGAAGCTGCTTCCTATGCCAATGTTACTAGGAAAACGGTGTGCAAGTTCCTGAAAAGGGAGATTATCTGCCGATACGGGATGCCAAAAAGGATCATTACTGATAATGGTTCTAATCTGAATAATAAGATGATGGACGAAGTATGCCAGCAGTTTAAAATAAAACACCATAACTCCACGACGTATCGCTAAAAATGAATGGGGCAGTAGAGGCTGCAAATAAGAACATCAAGAAGATTATAGCCAAGACCACAGACACGTTCAAGGATTGGCATGAGAAGTTGCCATTTGCCCTCTTCGCATACCGGACATCCATACGTACCTCGACTGGGGCAACACTATATTCTCTGGTTTATGGTACGGAAGCAGTCTTGCCTATGGAGGTAGAAATCCCATCTCTCAAGATACTAAATGAAGTAAAATTGGAGGAAGCTGAATGGATACAAGCTCAATTTGATCAGTTGAATTTAGTTGAAGAGAAGCGACTAAGGGCCATTTGCCATGGTCAAAGGTACCACAAGAGAATGATGCGAGCCTATGACAAGAAAATCCGCCCGAGAGAGTTTCAGGAAGGAGACTTGGTGCTACGGAAAGTATTGCCCACCCAAAGAGATTCTCGGTGGAAATGGATGCCTAATTGGGAAGGGCCCTACGTGGTTAAAACGGCCTATTCTGGAGGAGCACTGATCCTGATGGAAATGGATGGGGAAGAGTTGGGCAATCCAGTGAATTCAGATTCGGTCAAGAAGTACTATGAATGAAAGACAGAGGGGGGTGAAAACCCGAAAGGGCACCTCACAGGAAATAAATACTTAAAGTGAAAACCCGAAAAATGGCGCTTCAAGTATTAAAAAAAAGGGTGGAGTGAAAACCCGAAAGGGCGCTTCACAAGAAAGAAAAGAAGAAAGACGGAGAAAAGGGGGAATCAAAGGATGAAAACCCGAAAATGGCATCTTGAGGTTAAAGGGGGAGTTGAAAATTGAATAGGGGTATCCGCAACAAAGTGCCAATAAGCACACGATCAGTAAGTAAGATCTCAGTATTCAGAAACAAGCAGGAGGAAAATGCTTAGGCTATTGCATCATTTGTTCCCTCCATGCATGACATATGAATTTCTCATGAACTTTGAAATATATTAATAAGTATTATCTGGCGTCTTCATTCATCTCTTTTCAAAGAATTACTCGAGCAGTTTGAAATAGACTTACAAAGCAAAAGATTTCTTGGTATTTCTATAGTTTGATCTCTTGAATGCAGGTGAATAAAAGAAGCTAAGTCGGCCCGATGCCGGATAAGTGACAAGGACCCTGAAGAAAAATTTCAAACAGCTGACCACAGCCAGGCTTTGATGAGAAAAGTGTCGCACAGACGAAAAGAAAAAAAGGAAAAAAAGAAGAAGAAAAAAAGAAAAAAAGAAAAGAGGAAAAAGAAAAAAGAAAAAAGAAAAAAGAAAAAAGAAAAAAGAAAGAAAAAAAGATGAAAAAGAACAAAAGAAAAAGAAAAGAAATGGAGTGAAAACTCTGAAGGCCACTTCATAAAAAGAAAATACCAAAGTGAAAACCTGAAAAGGCGCTTTGTGGAGGGAAAAAACTGAGGCTGGAACCAAAAAATGCTTCCCAAAAGATCTAGAGGCTAAGCCCGAGTGTGAGTCAAACATCGGCATCGAAGAGAAAGTAAAAGGCCGAGAGAGATCGGCAGAAGAAGTTGTGACACCAGACCCATGTGCGGCATACTCATTCGTGCATCATCACAGGCATACATGCGCTAGGTTCATACTAATATATATCATCATAACATTTTCCTTTTACAGATACGCAGAGGCATTTGCCGCCAAAAAGAAGCAAAAAAACGCAAAAGAAGTGAAGTCCAGGCGAAGAATCTCAAACTCACCGCATCAGGGTCTAAGAGCAAAAGAGCTCAAGGATTTTCGGGCAGAGAAGCCAGAAGGCCTGCTCAGCTTTTTTTGCCGCTTCGGGAAAACAAGTCATTTAGAGTTCATTCTTTGCCGCTTCGGAGGAATGAATCAACTATGTCCTTTGCCGCTTCGGAAGGACATACCAACGCTACCAACTTGGTTCCTGTCGCTTCAGAGGAGCAAATGTAGCTTCAGGCGAAGAATTTCAGACTCGCCACATCATAATCTAAGAGAGAAAGAGTTCAAGGATTTTCGGGCAGCAAAGCCAGAAGGCCTGCTCAGTGTTTTCGCCGCTTCGGGAAAACAAATTATTTGGTTTTATCCCTTGCCACTTCAGAAGAGTGACTCGACTATGTCCTTTACCGTTCCGGAAGGACATACCAACACTATCAACTTTGTTCCTACCACTTCGGAGGAGCAAACGTAGCTTCAGGCGAAGAATTTCAGACTCGCCGCGCCAGAATCTAAGAGCAAAAGAGCTCAAGAATTTCTTGGCAGAAGGGCCAGAAGGCCCGCTTAGTGTGTTTTTACCGCTTCGGAAGAACGAGTTATTCTGGTTCTTTCTTTGCCGTTTCAGAGGAATGAATCCATCGGGTCCTTTGCCGTTCCGAGAGGACATGCCAACGATACCCGCATTGTTTCTGCCACATTGGAGGAGCAAATCACCGAAACAGGGAAGTTGGACAAAATTAGTGCTTATGGTCTTTGCTTTATTCTTGTTCCATAAGTATAAGCAAAGAGGGGCAATTGTAATCACTAATTTTGTCCGGGCTAATTGGCTTTTATATATGTTTAAATAAAAAATGACTTTTTATTTATATTGGGCTGTGTTAACTTAAATTAACCCATATATATACCATGTTCATAAGTGTAATCACCTATTTGGTCCAAGATGTTAACACACCCTGCCTTTTTAATAGTAATGGACCTTGATACTCATATAGGTGTTATTGGAAAATTAATACAAAAAGAACAAAAAAAAAGTATATATTAATGTCATCTACCTAATTATTATATTATCATTTCTACCTCATTATCATATATTGCTATTGCCATTATTATTACTTATTATTACCATACATTTTAATAATACCTATTATTATCTATCATATTATATTTAATATCATTATTATTATTATATTTAATATTACATTCCACTAAGTTATCGTATCATTGTTATCATAATAGTTGTTATTGTTATTATTTCATCTTATCATTATTATTATATTTATTATTATTATTATTATTATTATTATTATTATTATTATTATTATTATTATTATTATCTACCTATTGGATCTGGAAATAAATAAGAATAACATTAATATAAATAACCCCAACTATTAAATAATAAGCCCAATAGTTTATTTAAAGTCCATTACAATACAGAAAAACCCAAAAAATAAATACAAGGCCCGTTGGCCCAATTGCCTAGCCCTGATCTGATGAGAAAAACCCTAATCACATACTTTGTGATGCAGCCGCCACAAGCCATAACCGTTGGATCTGGCACGAGATCAACGGCCCAGATCGATCAAGGACCAGAAACCCTAGAGGCGAGGGTCCGCCCAGATTCGCGCCGCACGATCAAAGTCGTTAGATCATATGGAAATCCAACGCTCTAGAATGACCCGTCCAACAAGAACCCTAGCCTCCATCAGATGGTGCCGCGCCGCCCAGATCTGAACCGTTGGATCAAACACGATCCAACGGCTCAGATGTAAAAAACAGTCGAAATTCTGGCTATAAAGCCGAATCGACAATCATTTGTAAGGGATTCGTGATCTCCCGCAAAGAAAGCACGAAAGCAATACCAATTCCAGATCATTCCCAGGTATATCGGTTTTCTATATTTGCATAAAAAGGTAGAATAATAATAAATAAACAAAAAGGGGAAAGTTTACAGTTTTTTTTTTTGTTTTTACCTTCTTTGTCTTCTCCGATTCCTTTCTGCTCTGCCAAGAACAAACCAAGCCACCCGTTGGCACGAAAGGTGACTCGGTCAGGAGGGAAAACGAGAAGGCCTTCCCTTCCCCTCTATGTCTTCATCATCCCTCGAGAGTCCGGTAGGCCTTTTAGGTTTTTTTGGGATTTTTGGGTTCTTGTTTCGAAAGGAAACATGGGGTGTTCAGTTTTGGGTGTTGGGTAGTGTCGTAGGAAAAGGTTTTTGATTTGTTTCTGGGTTTCTTTGGGGAGATTTTTTCTAGTCGGATGGTGTTTTAGGTCTACCGGACGGTGAATAGCACCGGTCGGCGTTCGGGGTCGAGAGAGAAGAAGTAGTTTAGGGTGACGGATAGGGTTTTAGTTTGGGAAAAAGGGCGTCCGAGTTGTTTAGGTAAGGTATTTATAGGCGTTTTAGGTTTAGTTTATGGGTAAACTCGCCTTAGGTCCCTCCGCGTCGAGTCTGTCACAGGTTAGGGGTCTCCGTCTTTCTAAATTACACCCTAGGTCCTTAGGGTTTTAGGTCCGTGTTCAATGTCATCCCAGATCGAGTCGTTTTTTGGTCAAATCATCTCCCCCGTCCCATGTGTTCTGTTCCGCTCTCAATTTGGTCCCCGTTCCTAGTGTTAAGCTTTTGTGTCCTTTTTTAATTTTGCCACTATTTTTTGTGTTTCTCGCATTTTGGCCCCATTCTGTTTTTATTTTTATGGCATGATAAATGGGTTGATGATCTTGATGAATGTTTTTTTTCTTATATATCGAATATGTATGTTGGCCCGGAATGCTTCTTGTGATTTTGTGGGTCCCACATGACTCGTTTATTGCCTAATAACCGTTGTATCGAATATATGTTCTTTGGTTTGTTTTATGGTCTGGAACGTTTAAAATTCTTGTGTTTTCTTACTTATTTCGAGTGGTTGCATAAGTCGAATATATATGTGTTACCATGTTTTTTATCCACTAAGTTTTAGGTATTAAGTGAATTAATGCAAATATTTTTCGACTAAATCAACTAATAAATGTTATAGGTGTTAAAATTGGGCCTTATGGTGTTTTAGATATGGGTATCCTTAATGGTATCCTTAATGTGGGCTTTAGGATAGATAAGTTGGTTTAGCATCTTATGGGCTTTATCCTTTTCCAATATGGGCTTGGGTTAGTTAGTCTAGATAAGTCATCTCGATCGGTTTAATTACGTCGGTTTGTGCGCCCGCCTTATAGGGGCATGATTCGAGTAATTAGGTCGGTTCGGGTTTAAGGCCTTTATTAGGTTTAATCACGCCCACTTCTAGAAATTAGAATTAATGCGACACTTAGACAAAAATTAAACAAGATAATCCATAATTGATCCGAACCTTTTAATTAGGGTATAAACGATCTAGGGCTTAATATTAGAATTATGTGATAAATGATAATCACTAATTAATATCCCATAACTTGGACCTTTAAGTTAGGGCCTTGGGTGGGCTTTTTATGTGTTTATTTTGAGCACTTTTATGACATGCATATATATATACTTGTCATTCATAAGGCCCGATAATTAAGCTTGATAACCAGACTTAAAAATCAACCCCAAGAGAGGTATTAATTAACCCCGGTATCCGATAAACGACAGTCCTAGCTTAATGGATGTCGATCGAATACTCGGATTAATTTTCACCGTCTCTAGGTTAGCGAAAGCATAAAAAGGAAAATAACATGCATCATCCCTTATTTGTCTGCATCATGCATAAAGGTGACGTACGGGATCCGAACCCTAAACTAACACGGCAGTCAGTCTTATATGATGTTGGTTTAGTCTATGGTCCGGTGTACCGTCATCCTTATTAATTAAACGTTTAATTAATTCTAAAGTCACAAATTCGATAAAGCCCGTACAAATTAAGTCTTATTTTCATTTAAGAACATTCTTATTAAACCCACTTCGGTTTTTAAATGATTTCTATCGATCAAATGGCAACAAGCAATTTGGTACCGATTTCCGGGCGTGATGGAGGTGCTAATCTTTCCCCACACGTAACCAACTCCCGAACCCGTTTTTTTAATGAATCTCTGGTTTTGTGGTGTCCGGCCTACCTTAGTGGCCGGTGGCGACTCCAAATTTTCATCCTTTTTATAAATCTGAATTTCCCCCTTTTTTAAATAAAATCCTTTTCAAGAAGAGATAGTGATGAGGCCTTAGTTAGTCGCTTTTCAAAAAAACCTTATCACACTGTGAACACATGAATTTGACTGGAAAACACGTCTAAGTTCAACACAATTCTAACTGTTTAAATTTGAACAAAAGCAGCAGACTGCACCTGGATTAGAACGTTCTGATTCGAATTTAATTCAAAAAATAAATTCGTTCTTAAGAAATTTTTTTACAAATTTTCTCAAAAAAAAACTATTATCTGCACGCGGATGTGTAAAAGAAGCATGTTACCCAAGCCCGAGCCTGAGCCACGCCAGCCGAATGGCAGCGCAAGGATATCCCTTGTTCTTTCCCACTCAACAAGGGAGGGGGAAATATGGGTATAAATACCCTTCACAATCATTTTTCCCAACCCATGTAGGATATAGGCTTTTGCCTTTGGTTCTTACCTTAAACATTACCAACAATGACAAACTATTTTAGAATTCAAGTAAGAACTCCTATAATAATTAAGTTTATTTTTTCAACCACCGGGCTATGTAGCCAACACGTTTCTCAAACTAGATAGCTGCCCTAAACAAGTTAGTTTGTAGTTGCAATAACAATGAGTTCTACCATAGTAAATGGATTATACATAAGAAAGCGACCAAGACTGGTCACAAGGAAATTTATGATTAACAGATGAGGAAGAATGATTTATTATCGTAAGTTGAGCCATAGTTATAGCAAATTAGCAATGCATGAGAACTTGATTTTTGTTCTGGCTTCTCTTCCCTTGAATTTAACTGCTGCATACAACGGTGTTATCTTTAGTACTATTAGAAAAATTATGAAGCTCTATCCTTACGCAAATTAGTATTACTTGAACATAAAATAGATAAATGTATAAGAAAATGAAAAAAATAACACAAAATTTGATTACAAAATGAACATATCTTACTCTATTTATTACTTTCCTCCATGCTACCTTTCTTAGTGAAGGAGGACATCCCTTGGTAGCCACTTGTATGGGCTCTCTTAATGCTATATCATCGTACAAAACATTATCATCTTTAACCATTATGGAATCATTTATAAAAATGGACTTCTCGGTAGGAGTGTAAAAATTGATTTGATCTGAAAATTCGTCTGAAATTGACTTGACTTGAGTTTGAACTGGTTGTGACTCGAGGTGGCGATGATTTGAATTTAACCCGAGTTCGCTTCGATGTTGATCCGAACTCGAGTTAAACCACAAATATTTTAGGCCCGAACCCAAATTGAATATGATTAATGTGATAATTGAACCCGACCTGATATGAACTCAAACCAGAAATTAATCTGGTAAATTTTTACACATTTTCATTTGGTATTGATTCTAAAAAATTAAATAATATTGTAGTAGATAAGTTAACCATGAGTCAATGTCATTTTTTAGTATAATCATCGATATCTAATTCATTATTTCGATAGTGTTGTAGAAATTTCTTAATAGGCGCGACTCTACCCATCCAATTACTCTATTCAAAACACCAACTAATTGTTGGAGTCAATGTCATGTTATTAATAAACTTTCAGACATGTTTTTAAGACAGTGAATTTCCACAGAATTGAGCAGATAAAACAAACGAGTATTTATGTTTTTATTTAAATATTTTCCTTAAATAGAATCCATATGGAATTTTCTTGTTTTACTCTCCAACTTTAAATTAAATAATACAGTTTACATTTGCCCACAAGAATATTTTGCTGATTAATTCCTTAGGAAACTCTGTCAATTAGAGCTTCGTAGGGAAGCAAACTCCCATTCTGCCCACAGCCTACCCACCACAAATCAAATAAAGCTACTCAAATATGAGTAGAGATGCTAAAATTTGAATCCATCCATGGATTTTAATTCTATCTTTTCTAATGAGGTGATTTTTTTAATAATAACCGAATTTAATTTTTAGTTGACTAATTCAAATCGAGTATCGTAAAAGTTTATTATGAGGTTATCATTTCAATGCAATATATTCCATTCATTATACCAAGAATCGAATTTCAAACATTGCTTAAAAAATTTATTGTCTCGTCCCATTAGATTAACCGGTTGTTGCTGAAATAAAAAAAATATTTTTAGACAATGAGTATGGAGGTGATGGAATGATTTTAATTTTTTGAAAAATGAGTATGAAGCAATTATGATAATAGTTTTGTCCAACAAAAATTCTATGCTATTTTTCTGTGCCACAACATTAAAAAGTCAAATTCTAAGCCCTAATACTAAATTTAAAATCTTAAATTATAAAAAATGCACCATACCCTAATTCCCTAAATTCTAACCCTAAAATTTAATCTTAAACCTTAAATCAAAATTTTTAGTGTGGGAATATAAATAGGAGCACCAAAAAGGATAGAAGATATCTATTTTAGTTTGTCCATTCCATCCTGCCCCACCATGTAAAATTGTGCAATGCAAAAATCTATAATTTTTTATTTAGACAATTTTATTAAAAAAATATACTTGCACGTTTATTTGGCTTTTAAAGTAGTTTAATATTGAGAAAAAAATAATGTAACGACCCAAGTTTTTGATTTTACAAATTGGGCCTTATATTTGAAAGCTAAAATCAAGAATATTTGAATTTGTGCATTGGTAAAAAGAAAGATTGTGTGTTTATTTATTTTTAATAAAAAAATAATGAGATGGTATTTTGAAATAAAAATGTGGCTGATAGGATGGGAGGAAAGAGAGAAAAAGAGGGAGAAGATATTTTTGAGAAAGAAAAATGAGGGAAAGAGAGAAAAGTATGAGGAAAGTTTTTTTTGAGAGAGAAAAATGAGGGAAAGAGAGAAAAGCATGGGGAAAGTTTTTAACCTCGATTTACGGCCGCCAGAGTCGTAGTGGATTACACTACTGCCACCATCGTCTTCAGTTTGACGAGACGAGTCAACCGGTGGTCTTCTCGTCGCCGTTAGAGCTGTCATTCGCCGGAGTAAGGATGAGGAAGATTTAGGGGAGTTAAACCATGGGGTTCCGGCCGTCACTGTTGCAAACCGACGCCACTAATGAACTCACCGGTCGGAGAATTGCAGGATTGCAGCTAACCGCCGTTGTCCGGCCATCAAAGGAATGCCCACACGCCTCCACGCACCACGACCGAGGGTGGCCGTGCATCGGCATAAGGGCAAAAACAAGATCTTTGAATCCTATTTTCCCTTTAAAGGATTCAAAATCGTAAAATGCTCAATATAGGACTCAAACAGCAAACTCGCCGCACTACCACGGCGAGTTCCAAAAAAATAATATTTTTTATTCAAACTCGCCGCCCCTCCGTGGCGAGTTTTATTTTTTCCTTTAATCTTGTTTAAATCATAATCAAGTGATTAACAGGGGATTAAACTGAACTCGGCGTATGGGTATGGCGAGTTTCGCCTGGCCTAACGTTCGTCCAACGACATTTCCAAACGCCGTGACTGGGGAAGCTAAAACTCGTCGTGTATGTGCGGCGAGTTGGGTAAAGTTTTAGGGGTTTTTTTTTGAGTAATTAAGTTTGAAGGTTATTTAACGTATAGAGGGTCGGTTTAAAATTTTGTTTTGGGTCAGTAATTATTTACGTGTATGTTAATGGTAGTCAATGTTGTTAGAATGATTTATGTAAATTTTATCTCCCTATCGTAACGTGCTAAAAAAGATAATTCAGGATGATTTGTACCAAACAACGTTTCACATAAATAAAAGGGGGTAAACTGCAGTGTTGCACATATGTTAAACATTAATAAAGGACGAAAAACCAACGCATATAACATTATTTGACGATGATTTGAGGAGTGAAAGGTTATTCGGTATCATCGTAGTCAGTTGATACGTCTAAACTTAAGTTAAGTTCTTCGATCAACTGTTGTTTTTGTTGTCTGGGCCTGTACATAAAAAGATGTAGCGCATCAGCAGCTGCATCAACATCTGGTGAAGATGGAGCTTGTTCAGTAGTCGCTGCGAATGTGGACGGAGCAACTTCTATGGGCACAGGCGTACTACCTTCGTCGGCGTCAACCTCATCGAACTTAACATTTAAGTGGATGTATTTAGCTCCTATAGAATTGAGCTGGTTATACATGTTGCGTACGTCAGTTTCATTGAGCTGGTCATACAGTTTTTTCAGAGCCTATAAAATTCTTTCACATTATCTTTTGTTCTTAAGAAAATTCCTTACGAATTTTCTCCAAAAAGATAATATTCGCGCGCAGACGTGTCGAAGACACGTGATACCCGAGCCTGAGCTCGATTCGGCCAGACGACAGCGACGGCACGCGAGGATGTCCCTTGTTCTTTCCCACTCAACAAGGGAGGGGGGAAACATGGGTATAAATACCCTTCACAAGCCTTTTTCCTAACCCATGTGGGATATAGGCTTTTACCTTTGGTTCTCACCTTAAGCATTACCAACATTCCCCCACAAATGCGAAAGAATTCATCTGTATCTCAAACACAGACCTCCTTAGAAGAGCATTAGCGGAATTAGTTGCTTAAGCACTAGTGAACGTATCTTGAACTAGTACATAGTGATGATGAGCGATCCTTCTCTTAGATAAGTGAAACTAGTCTTGAACTTTCTAAGATAGCGGTAAACTCATAACACACAACTAACTGCTTCATCCACTGAAGTTCTCGATGTGTAAGATATATATACACAAGTGTATATTTGGCCATCTTACCTCAGGATTCTAGCAAGTGTATTAAAAAAACAGCCCAACGTTTTTCACATAAGGTGGCTAATCCTTCTCACTTACATAGGTTATTTCATCCAGTTTATCTCGACATAAACCACCCTGAAACTGGGCTATGAAATAATTAAGAACCATTTGTAATGGCTCAACCTCTTAGAGATATGGTGATTTCTTCAAGTTCATTTAAAATGAACCACCCAATCTTGGGGTAAGAAAGCATTAAGAATAAATATTCAACCTCATTATCGGTGAATTCAATATGTCCTTCTTAATAGGACCATTCAAACATTGAATTCATTAAGAGTTTCTTAAAACTCAACCTTTTCTGGCGGTAAGTTCATCTTGTCCTTCTCAATAGGACAACACACTCAGATTTGTGTTATGAACTTATTAAGAATAAGTATTCAACCATGATACGGTAAATTCATCAAGTCTTTCTCGCAAAGACCACCCAAAACCTGGGCTATGAATTTATTAAGAGTAATAGTACTCAACCTGGGCATGTACATTATTCGTCATAGGGATAGGTAGTGAGAAATGTACACTATGAGTCTTTCTATGGTTTCGTTTGACCACATTAAACTTAGATAACTAAGTTGGGTATCCACCATGAATTCTTCAACCAATGGGCTTTAAACCCATCCCCCTCGATGAATCTAGGACCAACTTCCGACTTAACCCTTTGGTAAGCGATCTGCTAGGTTTCTTTCCGACTTCACATACTTTAAAGAGAGTACTCCATTCCTTATTAAGTGTCTAACAGATTCATGTCTTATGCGAATGTGCCTCTTTTTACCATTGTAAACTTGACTCTTGACAACACAAATCACAGCTTGTGAATCACACAACAAGGAAACATGAGGAGTCGGACTTCCCCACAACGGAATATCAGCTAACAAACTCCTTAGCCACTTAGCTTCTTGCCCAACTAAGTCAAGAGCTATAAACTCTGACTCTATAGTAGAGCGAGCAATACAAGTTTGTTTTGAAGACTTTCAAGAAATTGCTGCTCCTCCCAAAGTAAAAACTTACCAACTCATAGAACTTACTTCATCACTATCAGAGACCCAATTGGCGTCACAATATCCTTCTAAAGTAGCAGGAAAGCCAACAAACTCAAGTCTCTAGTCCATCGTACCTTTAAGGTACTTAAGTAAGCGTCTAAGAGCAACCCAGTGCTCACCACTAGGGTTGTGAGTATATCTACTAAGTCTGCTTACATCATAGGCAATATCTGGCTGAGTATAGTTCATTAAGAACATCAAACTTCCAATTATCTTGGCATATTCCGTTTGAGAAACGCTACTTCCTTTATTCTTAAAGAGATGTATGCTAGAGTCATAAGGAGTTCGAACAAGGATGACATCAAAACTGTCAAATTTCTTTAACACTTTCTCGATATAGTGTGTTTGACTTAAAGAAAATCCCTTTTCAGTTTTGGTTACTCTGACTCCTAATATTACATCGATTTCTCCCAAGTCAGTCATCTCAAACTTAGTGGACAAAAAACTTTTTGTTTTGTTAATGGACTCAATGTTAGTACTGAAAATCAACATGTCGTCAACATACATGCTTATGATGACACAATCAATACCAAACATCCTCGAATACACGCATGCATCCGAACCATTCACAACAAAACCAAAACTAAGGATAGTTTTATGAAATTTCTCATACCACTGTTTAGGAGCTTGCTTCAGGCCATAAAGTGACTTTTTAAGTCTACAAACTTTGCCTTCCATACCAGACGCCTCGAAGCCAAGAGGTTGCTCCATATAGATCTCCTCATCTAGATCACCATTCAAAAATGCAGTCTTTACATCCATTTGATGCACTTGCAACTTGTGAATGGATGCTAGTGCAAACAATGCACGGATCGTTGAGATTTTAGTGACGAGAGAATAAGTATCAAAGAAGTCTTGACCAAATCTTTGAGTGAACCCTTTGACTACTAGCCTTGCCTTATACCTCTGGATAGAACCATCTGGTCTAAGTTTCTTTCGAAAGATGCATTTACTGCTGATGGTTTTAAATCCTCTAGGCAATTCAACTAATTCCCAAGTATGATTAGACATTATTGATTCTAGTTCATCTTTTATAGCGTTTTTCCAGAAACTAGCATCAATAGATCGTATAGATTCTTCGTAAGTTTTAGGATCCTCATCTAACAAATAAGCTAGAGCTATAGGATCAGAAAGGGTGTCTAAATAATTTATCTCAGAAATAAAGGAAGTTATGAAGTCTGGTCCAAAAGAGGTTTCAACTTTTTGTCTCTTACTTCTTCTAGGCTCAAATTCAATCTCTTGAGAAGACCTAGCAGGCACACTAGAAGAAGTGGATGGCAAGTTTTCTATTTGTGTTTCAACATTTAATCTAGATTTCTTGAGAGGAAAGATATCTTCAAAGAAAACATCATCCCTAGATTCACAAATAGAAGAATCTTGTAAAGTCATGAATCTATATGCGGCACTGTTAGAAGCATAGCCTATAAACACTGCATCAACGGTCTTAGGTCCAATGGTGGACTTCTTAAAGTCTGGCAACCCCACTTTGGCCAGACACCCACACACTTTCAGGTATTGTAAATTTGGGGCATACCCTTTCTATAATTCGTATGGGGTTGAATCAATTTTCTTATGAGGTACACGGTTTAATATGTGATTAGCCGATAGAATGGCTTCCCCCCACATGTTGTCGGACAACCCAGAACTTATCAACAATAAGTTCATCATCTCTTTTAAAGTTCTGTTTTTCCTCTCGGCTATATCGTTCTGTTGAGGAAAATAAGGGGCTGAAGTTTCATGTATTATGACATTCGTCTCACAAACCTCTTTTAGAAAATTAAATTCCTATTCACCACCTCTATCAGACCTAACACGTTTTATTCTCCTATCTAACTGATTTTCAACTTCTGCCTTATAAATAAGAAAGAAGTTTTCAGCTTCATCTTTAGTTCTTAGGAGATTAACTTTTTTATATCTAGAGTAATCATCTACAAAAGTTATGTAGTAGTGTTTTCCTCCTTTACTTTCAGTGTTTCTAAAGTCTACTATATCAGTATGTATAAGTTCTAACAGTTCAGTCTTTCTTTTAGAAACAATTTTAAAGGTAGGTTTAGCATGCTTAGCTTCTACACAAACTTCATATTTATTATAGTTTGTTATGTCTAGTTTAGGCAGAATATTCATACTCATCATTTTCTTTAAAGATTGAATATTTACGTGTTCGAATCTAGCATGCCACATATCAACAGACTCAACAGTATAAGCATAAGTGGTAGCTTTATTTTCCTTAAGTTGAGTTTTTATGACAAATAAACCTTGACTTAAAAAACCTTTCCCGACATAATCACCATTATGGGAAAGTACAAGTTTATCTGCCTCAAAAACTAACTTAATTCCTGCCTTATTTAAGAGGCCACCACTGATCAAATTTCTACGCAGGGCAGGCACAAATAGGACATTGTTAAGGGCCAATGTTTTACCGGAAGTCAGCTTGAGTAAAACCTTGCCTTTTCCCATCACTTGAGAGCTGCTGGAGTTTCCCATGTACACACGTTCACCATTTTTCACGTCCTCGAACTCGGTGAAGAACTCATTCCTTGCGCAGAAATGTCGAGAAGCTCCGGTGTCCACGACCCACTCGGTGTTCTTCTCTACAAGGTTGACCTCCGAAACCAACGCGACAATGACATCATCATCTATATCTTCCACCACATGCATGCGTGGTCTAGTCTCGTTATGGCTTGGCCGCACACGTAACACTTCCTGATTTTCGCGTCTGGCTTGGCCTTGACCGGTTTCTTAAAGTTGGTAGTCTTCTGTGGTTTGAGCTTTTTTTTTCTGGGGGCCTTTCTTAAAGTGCTTTTTGGACCATGATGCACCACTAGTCTCAACTAAATTAGATTTAAAAGATAAGTGACTAAAGTTATTAGTAACCTTATCTTTCAAACGGTTGGCCTCTTCAATTTTCATGTGATCGATCAGCTCCTGAAGTGGTATGTCCCTTTTCTTGTGCTTGAGGGAGTTGTGATAATCGGACCAGGAATATATTCCATTCATTATACCAAGAATCGAATTTCAAACATTGCTTAAAAAAATTTTTGTCTCGTCCCACTAGGTTAACCGGTTGTTGGTGAAATAAAATAAATATTTTTAGACAATAAGTATGGAGGTGATGGAATGATTTTAATTTTTTGAAAAATGAGTATGCAGCAATTATGATAATAGTTTGTCCAACAAAAATTCTATGCTCCTTTTCCGTGCCACAACACTAAAAAGTCAAATTATAAGCCCTAATACTAAATTCAAAATCTTAAATTATAAAAAATGCACCCTACCCCTAATTCTCTAAATTCTAACCCTAAAATTTAATCTTAAACCTTAAATCAAGATTTTTAGTGTGGGAGTATAAATAGGAGCACCGAAAAGGATAGAGGATATCTATTTTAGTTTGTCCATTCCATCCTGCCCCACCATATAAAATTGTGCAATGCAAAAATCTATAATTTTTTATTTAGACAGTTTTTTTTTAAAAAAATACTTGCACGTATATTTGGCTTTTAAAGTAGTTTAATATTGAGAAAAAAATTATTTAACGACCCAAGTTTTCGATTTTACAGATTGGGCCTTATGTTTGAAAGCTCAAATCAAGAATATTTGAATTTGTGCATATGGTGAAAAGAAAGATTGTGTGTTTATTTATTTTTTAATAAAAAATAATGAGATGGTATTTTGAAATAAAAATGTGGCTGATAGGATGGGAGGAAAGAGAAAAAAAGAGGGAGAAGATAGTTTTGAGAGAGAAAAATGAGAGAAAGAGAGAAAAGTATGGTGAATGTTTTTTATCTCAATTTACGGCTGCCAGAGCCGTAGTGGATTACATTGTCGCCACCACCGTCTTCAATTCGACGAGACGAGTCAGCCGGTGGTCTTCTCGTCGCCGTTAGAGCCGTCATTCGCTAGAGTAAGGATGAGGAAGATTTAGTGGAGTTAAACCATGGGGTTACAGCCGTCATCGCTGCAAACCGACGCCACCAATGAACTCCTAGGTCGGAGAATTGCAGGATTGCAGCTCAACGCCGCTACCTGGCCATCGAAGGAAGGCCCACACGCCTCCACGCACCACGACCGAGGGTGGGCGTGCATCGGGATAAGGGCAAAAACAGGATCTTTGAATCCTATTTTCCTTTTACAGGATCCAAAATCGTAAAATGCCCAATATAGGACTCAAACAGTAAACTCGCCGCACTACCACGACAAGTTCCAAAAAATAATATTTTTTTATTCAAATTCGTCGTCCCTTCGTGGCGAGTTCTATTTTTTCCTTTAATCATGTTTAAATCATAAACATGTGATTAACGGAGGATTAAACCGAACTCACCGTATGGGTATGGCGAGTTTCCCCTGGCCTAACGTCCGTCCAACGACATTTCCAAACGCCGTGACTGGGAAAGCTAAAACTCGTCGTGTATGTACGGTGAGTTGGGTAAAGTTTTAGGGGTATTTTTTGAGTAATTAAGTTTGAGGGGTATTTAACGTATAGAGGGTCGGTTTGAAATTTTATTTGATTTGGGTCAGTAAATTATTTACATGTACGTTAATGGTAGTCAATGTTGTTAGAATGATTGAGGTAAATTTTATCTCCCTACTGTAACGTGCTAAAAAAGATAATTTAGGATGATTTGTACCAAACAACGTTTCACATAAAAAATGGGGTAAACTGCAGTGTTGCACATACGTTAAACATTAATAAAGGATGAAAAACCCACACATAAAACATTATTTGACGATGATTTGAAGAGTGAAAGGTTAATCGGTATCATCGTAGTCAGTTGATACGTCTAAACTTAAGTTAAGATCTTCGATCAACTGTTGTTTTTGTTGTCTGTGCTTGTACATAAAAAGATGCAGCGCATCAGCAGCTGCATCAACATCCGGTGAAGATGGAGCTTGTTCAGTAGTCACTGTGAATGTGGACGGAGCAGCTTCAATGGGCACAGGCGTACTACCTTCGTCGGCGTCGACCTGATCGAACTTAACATTTAAGTGGATGTATTTAGCTCCTATAGAATTGAGCTGGTCATACATGTTGCGTACGTCAGTTTCATTGGAAAGCTTCAAAATGTAGTACGTTTCAGCTGCCGTCGATGTTGGGATTTTACATTCCAAGTAAGAAATTTTATTGTCAATAAGTTTACCAACCTCGTTTGATATCAACTACAACAAATCGTGGAGTGACATATTGGTGGTGGTTATTGAGTCGAAATAGGTACCGAGAAAATAAAAGGTTGCGAAAAACTTAGCCATAAGGGGAGCAAAGTGTTGGATTTATTGTTAAAATAGACACAATTGGAGTGTAGGTTTTATAGTGAAAGAAAATGACGTGAAACTCTCCAAGTTGTAAAGGCGAGTTTAAAAATTCTTCATATTTAATTTTATCGAAGAAGAATTATCACCACATGTGTAAAAATAGTGAATACAACCGAATGAAAAACAAAAATGAATCAAAGAAATAACCGTAAAGTTTAGAAATACTAAATATGATGTAGACATTACAATTATTTCATTGTCGTGGTCATTCGATATTAGATTATTTCGGGTGCCTGTGTCCGTAAATACACCGATGTGTCATGCTTGGTAAACTCATAAATTCCAAATGAATCAAGACCATGGCTTTGGACTCATTACACAAAGTTCTCCTTACAACATGAAGTTTTGCAATACTTCGAGGAAAAAAGGAATAACGATACGTCATGGTGCAAGGAGAACTTTGTGTAACTTGTCCGAACCCATGGTGCATAAAATATTCTTGGTTCGTTTGGAATTGACGAGAATAACAAGCTTATCTCCTTGGAATAACGTTGCTCCAAAATATTCTTGAAATTTATAGGTATTTTTACGAATCTTTTACCTGCAAAAGCATGCAGAGGGGGATGTCATGATAAGTTGAACTCGCCGTGCATGCATATCGAGTTCTACTTATCATGTCGTCCCCCCTACATGCTTTTGCAGGAAAAAGATTCGTTCATAATTTTTTGCATGATGGTTTAGGCGTAGGAATTGGTGTAACTAAGTTTACATACAAGGCGAGTTTCGAAGCAATATCCCTACTATAAATAGCTTGCGAACAACTTGAAGGCGATCGCAAAAAATATAAAAGTTAAAAAAATAAAAATTTTGTTGTATCGTAATGCATTCGATCAAAGCAGTGGTCGTGGCTTGTGTTGGTGAAGCTTAGTTTGATGCACAAAGTTATCATTTCAACATGATGTGCGCACTGAGCAAGTGCAGCAATTAAGGCTGCAAATGTATTACGTGGACCAACCCAGAGCATCCACTTGTACAAGTTGGCCTTGACAGCTGTATATCCCATGTTGGCTTACTCTATGTAGCATCCAAATCAGATGACCGATATTATTGTTCAGTCAAGTGAAGAGGGTCAGATCCAACTTTATCTCTCCAGATTCTGAGGCAAAAGAGGAGGGCGTGCATTGCTCGTAATGGGATACGTAGAAGTCATATGTTGTATATGCAATGTTCAGTACTCATGCATCATTTTCAAGAAAAGAGGATCAAGGTGGAATTTAGTACAGATCCACATGCGTATCTTTTTATATTTACGAAGTTCTTCTTAGAACATGAAGTATTCTACAAAGTTAGTCGTACATCTACGATGTTTGGGGCTTCTTTTCCCGAGACATCTTTGCCAAAAGCGTCAACGACATTTTTGGACACCAACATTGGTAGTGTTGCATTGGCTTTGTGAATGGTGTAAGGCTCTGGGAAGGTTAATCGGACTTCCAACACTTTTGAAAGTATTAGCCTAAGCCTATTTGGTTCCCCTCAACATTTGCGAACATCTTATCTCCTCGGACTTTTATCGACAGATGTAGATGAGGAGGCAATGTGTTGCTCGTAATGGGGCTGCGAGAAATCATATTGCCAGCCCCAATGGTAATGAAAGTTCTTCTTACAACATGATTGTTGCATGAACTCGTATTGTTAGAATTATGTATCATTTATTTCTAATCAGTTTGTAATATAATACCTTGTTATTAAATTTTGTAATACAAGAAAAGAGATCTTTACAAAATTTATAAGGGTTTGCTTGTTCATTTAAACATTATTGATCCATAAAATTCACTTAAAACATTGTTATCAAAGCACAAAATCTTGCGTTCAAAAGTGTTATATAATGACTTCTATAGGGGGTTTTAGGCAACGTTTTTGCTATTTTAGGATGTTTTTTGACTCATTTTTTTAGCATCATAACGCTCATGTGTTTATCTATCAGACGACGTTGCCACATTTTTTGTTCGCACTCGAAAAACATTCGGAATCTTGCCTGAAAAAGTTGACTGCGGAAGAAATGATTTTAGGAACTCGCCATATGGTCATGGCGAGTTTAAACTCGCCATAACTCAAAGGCAAGTTCCACTAGCCATTTCTTTTCACGGTGTGCTTTCGCAGGAGAATCTCTACATCTCCTATAAATACACCTAACAGATAATGTTCGAGTATAGAATTTAATTTTCATGAAAACATAAATTTGGTTCGTACAAACAACCGCTCGACATTTAATTAGTTCTAATTTATTACAATATTATTGTTACCTGAAAGCTCCATTCATTTACATCACTATAATGGCTGGAAAGTTAGATGATTTGTCATCTATAGGGCGACATTCATGCGATGATGTAGTCGATATTGTCAATGAACTACGAGTTGGAATGATTTTTACGACAAAGAAAATCGTGGAGGATGTAATTAAGAACTACAACATACGCCGCTCAGTTCTGTCGACAATGAAGAAAAAAAACACCGACAACTATATTGCAAAATGTGTCTAAAAGGATCACGAATGTAACTGGAGGATTCGTGTATCAAGAACCAAGAGGGTCAACAACGTGTGAAAAATAACAAGATACGACAGACCTCATACATGCTAGTTCTTCCAATGTAATTGGGTAATTCGTACGTTAAATTAACATGATATTTACTCCATTTTGGATGCCTTTACGCGTGCCGAGTTTTACACAATTTTGTTTAGATGTTTCAGTACTATGCCATGAAAGTATAAAAAACGAAATATTATCCCTCAAAACCTTGTAAATTCACTTTAAACATGGCTATCGAAGCACCGAATCTTGCCTTCAAAAGCCTACCATGATCTCTTTCGTAGGGGTCTTTAGGCAACGTTTTCACCGTTTTAGGATGTTTTTTTATGCAATTTTTTCACCACCGTAACGTCCATGTGTTTATCTATCAAATGGTGTGGACGCCTTTTTTATGCGTATTCGAAAAGCGCTTGGAATCATGCCTGCAAAAGCCTATCGTGTGAGTGTCTGAGGAAGAAACGGTAGGCTGAATTCACCGTACACGCCAGGCGAGTTAGAACTCACTGTGCCTAGTTGGCGAGTTCAACCTACCATTTCTTTCACAGTGCTCGACTATTTTATATGTTCATTTTTTTTCAAATTGATGATCTATAAAATCAAATTTACCAAAAATATTAAGTATGCATGTTTCAAACTTTCGTAGTTCTTCTTACAACATGATCTACGCTGCACAAGTCATCCTCATAGTTGTTCGAGTAAGAAATGAACACTGAACAACATGCAGCCTCAATTCAGCATGGTCCCATCAGTAATTGAAACCGGTGTTTCTTTTGCAGCTTGTTTATTGGAATCCGGCGGCCCCATCAACTTCATATCAGGATGAAGCAGTACATTAATGATATCCTACGTGCACCGCCGCCCATACGATTTTAAATGCGGCTTCAAAAAGGCCAAAGGTTCACTTAAAACTTATGAGCACTAGTTAATGTGTGACGTGCGGCCTCGCGAGTTTGATGATCTCATCATTAACTGAAACCAGTGTTTCTTTTGCAATTGATTTTATTAAACTCTGTCGTACGTGTACAACAAAATATTTACACGAATGTATTACATTTATTTATTTATAACAATTGCAAACAGTAGAATATTTACATGAATATATTATATTTATCTAAAGATAAATATATGTTGGGCTCAAGAGTCGTCAACAAAATTGCAAAATAAGTTATTTCCAATTCAAAGTTCTTCTTACAAAAATAAGAAATCAATATTTTTAAACCATCCATTTAATATTTTAATAACAAATTGAACAAAATAAAAACTACTACAATATTTATTTATTACAAACAATTAACCTCGACATTTATCATCCTCTTCTTTGTCACTTCCTCTCTTCAGCCTTAGGGTTTGTCGGTGCCCCGAGTGCGTCTGGTCATACAAACGCGGCCCCTGCCAAATTCTCGGCTAAATCGGGGTTTGTTCATCATCGTCGTCGTCTGTATCATCATTATCACCGACACCTCCTCCTATAACATCCCCACTTTCCTCATCGTCTGTATCATCGTCATGATCAGGAGTCATATGACGCGGTTGACTAAATATACTCGAACCTACTCCCCCAATAGCGCCAGAAAAAAATAGGACCTGAAATGGACTTCGTCGACCATAATGATGTCATGGACTCCACATCAGGATACTGCATTTCTTGATGTTGAGCTTGCGGGACCACAAACTTAAGCTCATAAACATCTTTAGCAGAATTACTCGGATATTCTCCTTGACTCGCCCAATTACCAGGCATATCTCCACATGCATGGTTCATATGGAATCTGCAAATTCCATGACCCTTGAGTCATAGAAACAGCTTGACCCCAACTCGGGGACCCATATGACAGTTGAAAAATGGCAGCATAAATATGGTTGCAATGTTGGTTCAGGTTCATGTTTCGATTTTGGTTCCAATTCAGCATGTCTTGTGTCGCGTCTGCCTCTACATGTACCTTTCTTCCTCCCGAATCTGCCTCCAGATGATCCCGCACCAGATGCCGATGCTTCATAAGCTTGTCATAACAAAAATACAACTTCTCGTTTGGGTTGGCTCGTCAAGTACAGTTTGTTGTTCGCAGCAAACCATTGATGGTATTTAAAAATAGAAAAGTCGAAATCATCCGCTCGAATGGATTCGCCAGGAGGCAGCACGTTTTCCCTTCCATGCCACTCACCGGTTTACGCCGAATGTTTGGTTGGCCAGTCCTTTTCACTCTTGCCACGCCCGTCTAATTCTTCCAAATGATCCAAGATGCGTGGATCAACCGACACCGGCTGGTGGAATCCGAATTTCCTAAGGACCCGATCACCGTAAAACATCTCAACAATCGCAAAATGTATCAACAACATTATGGAAAACCAATTCTCGACATCTTCGTATGTAATGGACGGAATCAGGACTTCATAATCAAAATCCATATATGCCATCCATACGAACTATCACAATTTGTCCATTAAAGAAAGTCATTCGCATGTAAATTAACATAATTTTTCAACTACAAACGAAAACCAAATATGGGATAAAAAATATAAATTACAAATTTACATTACTTGATATTGGCAGTAGAGGTCAATCTTCGCTCTCACTTCAAGGATTAATTTCGTATGATACACATCCTTTTTGTTGTTTTGTTACCATCTGCATAATACAAATACATACATCATGGTTTTTCTAAAAAAAACATTAAAAATAATTATGGGAATGAACATTATTACCTTGTTGTGAGTGGAAATTCATACAAAAGTTTGGAAATTAGAGCCAAGAATGGAAGCCTCCACCAAGCCCATGATTGAAGGAGCATAAAAAAACCCTACAAATCTATGGTTCATGAATTTTTGGGTCGTTGCCTAGCACAACTCTCGGTAGAGGAAAGCTAGTATTGCAGATCCTCAACTGTATCTTCTTTCTCCGTGCGGAATATTCAAGAACTGGAGGTACTGCGTATGCGCGTGGTAAGTCAATTTGTTTGGCATTAGCATCCCACCGATAAGGCGCAATATATATGTTCGAGCAGCATTTGCAATTTCAGCCGTTGTGGAATTTCGATTCACGTGTAACTCACTCTTGAGCCACGTCATACTCACCCGTTTGCCACTAATTTTCGTTCCCACTAGTGCCTTCCCCAACTGTTGAATACAAAGGTATTCTGGAATATAGTTGTTGCACGCTGATAAGTAGTTTATTTGGTTACCTTTTTATCTTTAATTATGCACTTAATGGTTTGTTCATGGTGTTGATTTGGATGTTTTTGAACGTTTTCTATGCATGACTACAATTCTAGAAATTACACTTAAAAGACAGTATTATGTAGTTTTATTTCCTTTAATAAAAGCTGGGCTAGTGGGCATGACTCTGGGCATAAAGTCTGACGTGGTATCAAGTCAGCAACTTCTAGAAGATTCAGTTAGTAGCTTCCAAAAGGCGTGATCAGCAAGGAAAGATAAGAAGATCAGCTGCGTTTTAAATTTCAAACTTAGAATTATCTTTTGTTTTTAGAATTTAATTTGAATATTTTTAGGATTTATCTTTTTATCATTTTAGGAGATTTTTAGGGCTTCAGAATACTATAAATACCCCATCGGGGTAAACTAGAAGATATCTCTCAATCTTAGTTTGTTCTAGCTTTTAAAAGTTCTATAAAATTTCTCTTTCTTTCGTTCTTATTTTTAAAGCTTTTATTTATTTTCTTTAAAATGCTAAGTATGATTTTCACCATAATCATGCTTAGCTAATATCCTAATTAGCCAAAGGCTTAAAGTGATGCCTCGATTCATTTTGTGAGAATAGAAAAAGTACTTAATATTTTTCGGGTAATATTTTCTAATTTTCTGAAAACTAGATCAACAATCAACCTTCCTTTTAAAATCTTTACACCTTTATTTCGAAAAGCACGCGTTGACTTGAATGTTGTTCTCATTTAAATTGAGATCAGATTCGATTCTCATGAGACAACATAATCCGAGTTGAGATTTTCTAAATACTTAACTACATTGGTGCTGGCGATGATAGTTGTGGCTAGCCCAAGCAAGAACCGAAATTCAAAGATTGTCTTTGAATTGTTGGTTACCAAAGTAAAAAGTAAGTTACAAGGGTTGAGCCTTGTAGACTGTAACTGACGTTTATCCGGGAAAAAATATCTTTTTCATTGATCAATTTGAATTAAGGCTAAGCTAAAGCTTGAGGCTATTCCATTAAATCAGATTTTCTCTTCAAAATTTACTTCCGTTATTTTTCTAAAATTCATTTTCTTTTCCAAGACACTTATTTATATTTTCAACTTAGTTCGCTCGATCAAACCCCCTTATTTCACTTCATTTTTCACAACAACATAATCAAACCTTCAGATATCAAAAGCTCCTTAGTCCCTGCGGATCGATCCTTCTTCTCTTTACTACAATATTTATTTCACAAATTACGACCCTTGGCAAATTGGCGTCGTTTTCGGGGACTTCGGCAAAATTACTGATATAGTTTGTTTTGATTTAGTACCATGAAGAATCCGGGAGAACTAGTAGATTTTGAACTGATGATTATTTCGAGCAAGCTTTCAAAGCTGGAAGAAATTTGAGAAAAAACTTACGCCAATACCCTAACCTACAAGAAAAAACAAAAGAACTCCATGATCGTAGAATTTCTTTGAAGGAAGTTCTCAGTTGGAAAAAACACAAGAAGTGGAGGAAGAATTTCTCGCAGAACTTGTAGTTTGAATCAGGTTGTCGAGCTAACGACGTTAAACAAAGTGCTTAAATGAGAGGCAACCCATTTTATTTTATTTTGTTTAATTTCAATTCGTTTTCAATTTTATTTTATTTATGTTGGTCTTAGATTTATTTTATTTGAATTTTTAGGTACCCAAAATATTTTGAATCAAATTTTCATAAAGATAATTGCGGTGATTTTTGGTCGAACATAGCATAATATCCAATGAACCTTACGCATGGATCAGTAGTGGATGCACAATTTTATACTCCCTCAGTCCCACTTAAAATGTCTCTTTTGTGTTTTAAAATTGTCTCACTTAAAATGTCTCATTGAAAAAATCAACTACTTTTACAAGGTGCATTTCCCTTTCTATCATTTCTTTTAGTTTTCCAACAAAACAAACTTTAACTTTTAAGGGTAAAATTGTCTTTTTAATTAATTTATATCACATTTCTTACACAAACTTTTTCTTCCTAAAACTGCGTGAAAAGTCAACAATAGACATCTTAAATGAGACGGAAGGAGTAAAAGGGTGCATGTTAGCTAACCCCATCCCATCTATCGGTTCGTGATAGCCGAGCCCAAGTTCCCATCTTCTGGTGCCATTATTTTAACCCATTTTTTTCTTTTCATTTAGATTTTAAAACCCCCGTGAACCCCACACTTTTTTGATAAACCAAATCCCCTTACCCAAAACAAATTCTTTTAACTTTTTATTTAAACCTTTCCCACGTGATTGTAACAAAACAACAAACCTAAATCCTTTTTTCTATTCCATCAGCCACATAACCCACCCTAATCTCAATCTTCATCGACCTTTCACCTTACCCAGCATGGTGCACCGCCTCAATTCATTTGTGGCTATCCCTAGCGATTTTGATTCGCAACCAGCACCTCGCGACGCGGCCATCGTTAGAACGGGAATTATCTATATTCACTTTCTTGTGCTTTCATTTACATATTGGGACAATATGATTTAAGTGAGAGGTAGAATTTACGTCAAATTTTTATCCCGCTTATTCGTTTGGTTGAATTTTCGTTTTTCTTAATTATAATATGTTAGAATTTCTTGTTGCCTATCCTATATTTCACTTTATCTCTCTGTTTTCCCTATGACTTGTGATCTTGCTTTTGATGGAATATAGAATACATGATAGATAATGGCATGACTAGTGATTTTCAATAAACTTTTAATTTGACATTCCATACATTTGTTAGTTGATATGTTGCTGGACTTAGTACACACTCCATCTCATGTAAGTTTTTGAGCCTTACGAGAATATACTTTCATTCTTGCTCTGTACTTCATTGAGTGTGCCGAACTAGTTCTCAACATTCTAGAACTTGTAACATAATACTTGTCAGGGTTACATACTTGAATACGATGCTTTAGTGTGATAGGGGCACTTAGAATTAACCACTTCTCTACCCAAAATTTCCTTCCCATTTATTTCCCCTAGTTAGCCACTTTTTGAGCCTATGCCCATTTCTTGTTTTCACCACATTTACAAAACCCAAGCTTTTTTCATATTTTATCCCCATTTTCATACCCTTGTCAAGACAAAAGAAGATTTGTTCCACGAGAAACAAAAAAAGAAAAGAGAAAAGGAATTCGAAAAAATCTTGTTCGAATATTAAAAAAAACTGTTCGAAGAAAAAACTACAGAAAAAAAAACAGAGACTGCAGGAAAAAAAACAACATGAAAAAAATAATTTGAACGGAAAAATGTTTGAAGTTGTTGCAATTCTTTACTTTTGAGTTTATGTGGGTTAGATCTAATTTATTTTTCTCTTGTCTTGATTATTAACCAAATTTTTTTTTGCCTTTCCCTTACCCTAACCTAAGCCCATTACAACCCTATTTAAAGACCCCTTGATTTATGCACCATGTTCAATTTTAGTAGTGGAGAATAGATTTAGTTACAAGCTTATGGTAATGTTTTGATTAGTTCTGGCTTGAGCGATTCTTTAACCCAAATACTTTGAGCGAAACGAGTGAATCCTTGTGAAGGTAGTAAGTTTTGCTTCATTGAAACTGACAGGTTACTGGAATGTCTTGGTTTGCTTAAAATTGTTCCTAGTTATGCCTTTACTTGATTGTTTCTTAATTTCAATTGTTGTTTCGATCTTGGGTTATTTGGTTATCATAGATAGGTTGTGAAATAACGGATGGGAACTTGAGTTTTGATATATTAGTTGAGAAATGCTTGAGGACAAGCATTGAATAAGTGTGGGGGAATTTGATAAGTGGTTTAATTGGTTACATTTTTTTTCTTTAATTATGCACTTAATGGTTAGTTCATAGTGTTAATTTGAATTTTTTGGATGTTTTCTATACAGGACTACAATTCTGGAAATTGCACTAAAAAGACAATATTCTGTAGTTTTATTTCCTGGAATCAAGGTTGGGCTAGTGGCCATGACTCTGGGCATGAAGTCTGACGTGGCATCCATTCAATAGCTTCTAGAAGATCCATTCAGCAGCTTCCAGAAGGCGTGATCAGCAAGGACGGATAAGAAGACCAGCTGCATTTTAAATTTCAAACTTAGAATTATCTTTTGTTTTTAGGAATTAATTTGAATAGTTTTAGGATTTATCTTGTATCATTTTAGGAGATTTTTAGGGTTTCATAATATTATAAATACCTTCTCGGGGTAAGCTAGAAGATCATCTCTCATTCTTAGTTTGTTCTAGCTTTTAAAAGTTCTATAAAATTTCCTTTTCTTTCGTTCTTATTTTTAAAGCTTATATTTATTTTCTTTAAAATGCTAAGTATAATTTTCACCATAATCATGCTTAGCTAATTTCCTAATTAGCCAAAGGCTTAAAGTGACGTCTCGATTCATTTTGTGAGAATAGAAAAAGTACTTAATATTTTCGGGTAACATTCTTCAATTTTTTGAAAACTATATCGGTAATTGACCTTTCTTTTAAAATCTTTACACCTTCATTTCAAAAAGCGCGCGTTGACTTGAATGTTGTTCTCATTTAAAGTTGGGAAGAAAGATCGGCTTGTAGCATATTCGACTTTCTATGAACATACTTAGCAACGGATTCGCTAAGGAAAATTGAGATCAGATTCGATTCTCATTGAGACAACATAATCCGAGTCGAGCTTTTCTAAATAGTTAACTACATTGGTGCTGGCGACGATAGTTGTGGCTAGTCCAAGTAAGAACCAAAATCCAAAGATTGTCATTGAATTGTTGGTTACCAAAGTGAAAAGTAAGTTACAAGGGTTGTACCTTCTAGACTGTAACCGATGCATATCCGGGAAAAAATATCTTTTTAATGATCAATTTGACTTAAGGGTAAGCTAATGCTTGAGGCTAATCCATTAACTCAGATTTTCTCTTCAAAATTTTCTTCCGTTATTTTTCTAAAATTCATTTTCTTTTCCAAGTCACTTATTTATATTTTCAACTTAGTTCGCTCGATCAAACCCCTTTATTTCACTTCATTTTTCGCAAACAGTCAGAATCAAACATTCAAATATCAGAAGCTCATTAGTCCGTGCGGATCGACCCTTCTTCTCCTTACTACATTATTTATTTATTTATTTGAGAATAAGGAATATTTATTTGACAAATTACGACCCTTGTCAAATTATTCCGCCAGTCCATGTTGTGGACAATTTGCGCATAATTTCTTGAACCTGTCTAGTAGTCGTATAACGACTCAGTATCTTTTTGTCAGATGCTCAAGATACTTCGCCTTAGTTCACTTGCTTTGGCTGTTAGAAAGAACTTGTCAAGAGAAAATGGCGAGCCTTGTTAGTCCATGTACTAACTGAATTGGACGGTAAATCAAATAACCACTAAGAATGGAAGCCTCCACCAAGCCCATGATTGAAGGAGCACCAAACACCCACCAATATCGGCATGTACGAATATATCGTTCACGAATGTCTGGGTTGGTGCCTTGCACAACTCTCAATAGAGGAAAGCTAGCATTGTAGATCCACAATTGTATCTTCTTACTTCGTGCGCAATATTTAAGAACCGGAGGTACTGCCTGTGCGCATGGGAAGTCGATTTGTCTGACATTAGCATCCCACCAATAAGGCACAATATATATGTCCGAGCAGCTTTTGCAATTTTCGGCCATTGTGGAATTTCGATTCAGGTGAAACTCACTCTTGAGCCACGTCATCCTCACTCGTTTTCCACTTATTTCTTTTCCCGATGGTGCCTTCCCCAACTATTGAATACAAAGGTATTCTGGAATATAGTTATTGCATGCAATGATTGACAATCTGGAAATTGGGACGACGAGATGCATAGCTCCATCTTGGAGGGTGATTGTGCACTCCCCGCACGACATGTGGAAGGTGTGCGTCTCTGGTCTTCAACGCTCCACCAATGCATTAATCATCTGTGGCATGATGTCAAAATCACGAATCTTCGCCGCGTAATTAAATCTGGTTGTCTCTAGAAATCCACAAATTTCTGGGCATGCCAGCTGGTTCCATAGAATCTGGGGCTGGAATTTGTTCTCCTACTTCTAGAAACACAACATTTAAATTAAGGGTAAACTACATAAATGACCACCATTTTATTGGTAAAGTCGCGATTTGACCACCTTACTTTTTTTCTAAGCAATTAAACCACCTTAATTGATTGCACTGTGACTACCAGCCGTTAGAAACTAACGAAAGGAGTAACGTGGCAGTTAGTAAAATTGGTATAATTACATATTTGATCCTCGCTATTTGTACATTTTATCAATTTAGTCCTAATTTTAATAAATAAAATAATTTTTGGTAAAATGTACAAATAGCGGGGGATCAAATATGTAATTTTACCAATTTTACTAACTGCCACATCGCTCCTTCTGTTAGTTTCTAACGGCTGGTGGTCACATTGCAACCAATGAAATAGTTTGGTGGTTTAATTGCTTATAAAAAAAGTAAGGTGGTCAAATCGTGATTTTACCAATAGTATGGTGGTCATTTATGTAGTTTACCCTCAAATTAAATTATTAGCATACCTTTTAGAAACTACAAATTAAAATTAAAAAAAATATTAATCAATTATTACCAAGAAGTCCATGTTGTTCGTGATGTGATCCTCTTCTCTTCTTAACAATGCCATTTTTTGTTCTACTAATTCTCCGCCAAAAAAGTTAAACCGTAACAACACAATCGAATAACAAATATTTTTATCAAATAAACTTGGAAACGCCACAATAAAATATCAAAAAACCGTTACCTTAAATCTTTCAATTTTTTGCGTGCTTGATTTCGAGCCTCTACGAAATTCACACGGCTTAACAAAAATATCACTTGCTTTCCTCGAACTAAAGATGTTGAAGAATATTTAGGTGCTCAACACTCTACCCTAACTTGAAAAAAATTGACTATTGGCCAATGGGTCAAAAAGAGAACTTGCCAGGGCTCCACGGTGAATTTCCAATTTATAGCCGTTATCCAACGGTCATATGCCCCACTCACGGCGTTTGGAAATGTCGTTGGGCGGATATTAGGCTAGGCAAAACTCGCCATACCCATACGACGAGTTCGATTTAACCCTCTGTTAATCATCTGATTACAATTTAAACATGATTAAAGGAAAAAAAAATAGAATTCACCACGGCGAGACGATGAGTTTGAATATAAAATAATATTTTTTTGGAACTCGTCGTGGTAGTGCGTCGAGTTTACTATCCGGGTCCTATATTGGGCATTTTACGATTCTGGATCTAGCAAAGGGCAAAAAAGGATTCAAAGATCCTATTTTTGCCCTTATCCTGCGTGCATTTGCCCAGGCGGGTGCAGCATGCTACGGTGTACTGCGCCACACTGGACCGGGTTACCCAAGTGCACATACTCCCTGCCGCACTCGATCCATGCGTGCACCCTAGTTGCTATGCACCACACCACACCAGATCATCTAGCTGGCTGACCAGCCTTTGATTGCGTTGACCATCCGTTGACCGACATTGACCGGTTGATTGACCATTGACTTTTTCCAAGGACCCTACTTGGGGTTTTCTCAATGTTCTAAGTTTGTTGGCACAATCCGTTTCACCAAATTCGAACCCGGTAAGCTTTTTTTATGCGTTTGACCTTTTAAATTGAATATGGAAGCATGAAATTAATGTATTTTCGTATTCGTTTTTATGAGGATTATTCGGGGATGAATATCGAACCAAGTGGAATATTCGGGGAGCTCAGATGAGGATTTATCACTTTGGCTTAAGGTTAGTACACCTCAAACTACTTCTGTTTTATGAGCATCATAAATGTGATTGCTTTGCGTGTTAGTATTTGCAAAATAGGTAGACGATGAATAAGCATGAGTAGAGACCGATATTTATGAGATGCATGATGATGCTGTGAATATGTTAAGACTTGTGGAGGCTTTAGAGACTGTGTAGGGTCGTTTGAGATGCTCGTATAATTACTTGATGATTGTTTGATTGATTGATAATTGTGATGCCTTGTATGCTTGCTTGAATAGTTTAATGTATTCGAGGGAAAATCATGTAAGGGGATAAATAATGTTAATATTTAAATAAATGATTATGAAGCTGGTAATTAATATTAATTTAACGAATGCTTTAATAAACAAGCCCTAATGACTTCATAAGCTTTAGGGATCGAATAAGCATTGTAATATCGTAATTCGAGGACATTGTGTGAACCCGTGAATAAGGTATCACAATTTCCTTGAGTCAGCCAAGGAACGTTGGTGGAGATCCGAGTTGCGTGAGACCGTTTTGTTGTGTAAGTGGAAAAGACTCGATTAAAGTTGATTAAGATTTCGAGATCTTCGAGAATGTTTTATTGTTTTGTCATGGCTGTATTTTTGTGCTAGAAGAGGAAATGTTGTATTCACCTTAATAGCGTGAAATTTTTGGTGCTTGATCTTTAAGGAATTTGAGATTTGGACAATGACGTTAGTCGAACTGATTAAGATTTGTTGACCGTATGTGATCGGTCACCACCTAAGTAAGGTGACCTTGGGTAGTGATAGAGTGTACGGAGTTAGTTCGGGTTAGAGTCTCATGTCACCCATGTAGGGTGATCGAGGATTAACAGCTATGACTATGTGAGCGAGTACTGATACTAGCTCTATGTGGTACCATTACTTGTTTCTTTTGGTGTCGGTATTGATCGGTCAGTGTCAGTATCCATGTGTTTCATTAGTTAAGCTTTGATTTAAGGATTGGTCTACTTTGAAAACCGCAAGAAGTAGCATCTGATTGTAATTAAGAGGATACAATGTTATGATTGAAGTTAGGTTTGGTGATTTCTGATGGACTTTGAGATCTTGTTGTGGGTGTTTTAGAGAAAGATATGTCAAGGGAAAAGATTCTTCTTATGTGGTACAATGGTCAGAATATGGTGAATTTTGATAGCGATAGTTTATACCTAACTTTTTCTGTGTGTTTTGGGAGACAATGTGGAGCCGTGTGTTTAAATAGTGATAGGTGTTTGACTCGCCATCAGTTGGGAGTCAAACATTGAGTTCCTGAGAATTGTTGTGATGATTCGATATTCATTGGTGGAAATTAATCAGATGATCGTGGACCTTGTAAAGGACTTATGAGTGCATAGTTTCGTTGGGATTATCTTGAGTAATGATATAGTCCTTGGTGGGTACCGTTTGATAATTTTGGAAAAGGTGAGAATTAGATAGAAAGTTTACGGTGTGTACATGTTACCTTTTGACACAATATTCGAGGTTTGTGATGGAACCTTATCCCTTGGTGGGATTTCATGCATTGAAAGACCCTAGTAAGGTTATAGATGGCGTGTTACAGACACGTTATAGTTTGGAGTGTAAGACTCTTGCGTGAACCGAGTTGTTGGGAAGTGCTTTGGTTGTCGATATGGGCTATCATACCGAGTTTAAGGTAAGTGCTTGAGACATGTTGAGACGTCGTTCGTTTTTAGAAGTCTTGCACCGGGCAAGCAATGATTTTGATAAGGTATATCATCAAAGTTAGAATCTCCTTCGGGGAGTCACCATGAGAGGGATCGCTTCGTTTTGGTTACAACAGCAGTCCTATTCTTTTAGATCGTCTGGAGTTGGGGAAAGATTTTGTTGTTCTACAACATAAGTTAAGTTTCTTTGATGATGTGTTCGTGTGACATTTTTGTTTGGGTACTGTTGGGTTTTGTTTGTCGTTTGTAATGTAGCGAGCAAAGATTAATTCCTTCTAAGAGAAGAATCAGTTGAGATTGTGTTTGTATCACTAGAAGACAAGGGTTATAGTTGATAAGTGTTGTGAGAGATCAGAGTAGCGCAGCGGGATATGTTTGAGAACGTTGAAGAGCTATAAAAGTTTTAGCATCGTCTCTGGCTTACCGATATAAATTTCGAGCACAAAATTTTCTTTTAAGGTGAGGAGAGTTGTAACGACCCAAGTTTCTATTTTTGTAGATTGAGCCTTATGTTTGGGAGCCCAAATCAAGAATATTTGAATTTGGACTTGTGGTAAAAAGGAAGATTGTGTGTGTTTATTTATTGTTTAATAAAAAATAATGAGATGGTATTTTGAAATAAAAGTGTGGCTGGTGGGATGGGAGGAAAGAGAAGAAATGGGAAGAAGATACTTTTGGGAGAGAGAAAAGGAGGAAAAAGAGAGGAAATTAGGGGGAAGTTTCCAACCCCGATCAACGGCCGCCGAAGCCACCGTGGATTGCACTGCCGCAACCATTGTCTTCAGCTCAACGAGATGAGTTATCAACTGGTCTTCTCGTTGTCATCAGAGCCGCCGTTCGCCGGAGTGAGATGAGGAGGATTCGAAGGAGCTAAACCATGGGGTTCCGGCTATCACCGCCGCAAACTGACGCCACCAGTGGACTCACCAGCCGGAGAACTACGGGACTGTAGCTCGCCGCCGTCATCCGGATACCGTAGAATGGCCCACTCGCCTCCACGCGCCACTACCAAGGGTGAGCGTACATCTGCCAGGCGGGTGCACCGCGCCACAATGGATCGGGCTACCCAGGCGCACGTACTCCTTACTGCACTAGATCATTGCTCGCGGGTGCACCCTAGCTGCTATGCACCGCGCCACATCATCTAGGTGGCTGACCAACCTTTGATTGCGTTCACCAGCTGTTGAGCGGGCGTTGACTTTTTCTGAGGACCTTACTTGGGGCTTTCTCAACGTTATGAGTCCGTTGGCGTAGTCCGTTTCACCAAATTCGAACCTGATAAGCTGTTTTTACGCGTTTGACCTTGTGAATTGAATAGGGGTGCATGGAATTAATGTATTTCCATTTTCATTTTTATATGAGGATATTGCCTGATGGATATTGGACCAAGTGAAATATTCGAGAAGCTTGGATGAAGATTTATTGCTTTGGCTTAAGGTTAGCACACCTCGAACTCCTATTGTTTCATGAACATCATAAATGTGATTGCTTTGCGTGATAATATCTTCAAAATAGATAGACAATGAATAAGTATGAGAGAAGACTAATATTTATAAGATGTATGATGATGTTGTGAGTATGTTGAGGCTTGTTGAGGCTTTAGAGACTGTGTAAGGTCACTTGAGATGCTCGTATAATTATTTGATGATTGTTTGATTGATTGATAATCGTGATTTCTTGTATGCTTGTTCAAATAAATTAATGTATTCGAGGGAAATTGTGTAAAGGGATGAATAATGGTAATATTCGAATAAATGATTATGAAGCCAGTAATTAATCTTAATTGAGCGAATGCGTTAGTAAAGAAACCTAATGACTTCATAAGATTTAGGGATCAAATAAGCGTTGTAATATCGTAATTCGAGGAAATTGTGCAAACCTGTGAATAAGGTATTGGTACCAATACTTGTGGAAATTAAAGATTTCCAAAGAACTATTTTAGAATCGGTATGCATGTGAGTACCAATACCTAGGGGTACCGTATCGATACTCGTATTCAAGTATCGATATACCCACTGAATGAGATAATCTATAATACTAATAAAAAGATGAGAAATTGGCGTGGGATGATAATGAGATAATATGAGTTAATAAAGATAATTAATAGGGATAATTAATGTACTCTCCCATAATGTATTAACAAGTTGGTAAACTTAATTGAGTGACTTGTGGTAATAGTAACCATAGAAGATCCTTGGTGGATCGAGTTATGATGTATGTCGTATGGTAATCGTGTCAATGCTGTGTGCGGTTTGGACACTTGGTTGGTTGAGTCACCTTTGGTTGATGGCATCTGAATACCTAGAGAAAGAGTGTTTCAACACCATGGTTAAAGATGCCGAATGTACGTTCTTGACGATGTGTGACACCGGACCTCATTCGATGATACTCGAGGAGAGATGCTAAGTATGGGTGTACGTTCTCGAGGTTGTGTGACATCGGGCCTCACCCAGAGAAAGTGTATATTCCCGAGGCTGTATGACAATGGGCCTCACTCAAAGTGTACGTTTTCGAGGCTGTGTGATATCGGGCCTCATTCCAGGTTCATGGTATGACTTTGTGTGTTTTCTCTGTTGATTTGGTGAGATCCTAAGTATGGTTGGGCCTTGTGTGCCATGTATGATGTGTTGCTATGTTGAGAGCATGTGTTTAGGCGACTAGTGGTAACGCCACTTGTTTATTTATCTATCCTTATTGCTCGTATTAGCTTGCATGCATATGTTTATGACTAGCATGAAGCATAGTAAAGTAGATGTAAACCACTGAGCTTTGTAAGCTCAGCACTCGAAATCGTTGGTTTTGTGCGTAGATTGATTGTCGGATCGTGGGTTCGAGGAGCATTATTAGTATATGATTCCGGCATGTGGAGGTTTTTAGAATACGATACTTGTGTGTTGAGTTGATCACACAATTGCAAATGGCCAAGAGGGGGTGAATTGGCGATAAAATTTTGAAGGGTGAAAATTTGGAAGAATAAAATTTGTGACACAAAGCCATTAGAGTGGTTCAAGTTCTCCAATGAATTCTACATCCACTACCTTAGCTCCCACTAAGCATTTTCAACCAATTCACTACTTGAATTATTCCCATTTTCTTGGATGAGGAGGAAACCTTACAATTTGATTAAGCTTTCTACCCGAAGCTTAATCCACTCACTTTTACAAAGAAGAGTATTTGGTAAACTCTACAAATTCCTCTCAAAGGATAAGGTTTACCCAATTACAATCTCATACTCCCCAAACTCACAATAAGAATTATAATGAAGAACACAAAGAGTTGGGTACAAAGATTTGACTCTAGAAGTACAAAGTTTGGATTTGAGTGCTTTGATGTTGCTTGTAGGTTCAATTAGTTGTTGGTGGTGCTTTTGAGACTTGTTTTTATACCCTTGTATTGAATTCTAGTCGTTTGAGTGGTTGAGATCATCAATAGAGCTGTTGGGATGCAATTTCCCGCAATAAATGCTGCTCAACAACCTACAATATCAGTATGGCTCGGGGGCGTATCGGTACCTGTCTCAAATAAAAAGAGTCGTTGAGACTGAAAAACAATGCATATCGATATGCTTCGAGGGCATATCGGTACGGTATTAAGGGGTGTATCGATACGATAAGCAGTATCGATACGGATTTTGCTCACTAGAATCCCAATTTTGGTTTTGATAAAAGCGTATCGGTACGCTACCTTAGCGTATCCGTACAGTTCAACGGTCATTTAAAATTTGGGATACCAACTAACTGACAAACCAACGTTCGAAAATTAAATGCAAGGATTTTGCAAAGGTCATCATATCTTATCGATACGGTGACATTCCGTATCGGTATGCTATAGCTAAATGATATTTTGATAAGAAACCTGTATCGATACGGTTTCAATGCGTATCGATACGTTATAGCTTAAAGTCTGGCCCAAATGAATGCCGTTTCGATACAGGGTTATATCGTATCGGTACGCTATAAACGATTGAAATTCTAGTGTTGAAAACTGTATCGATGCGCCTGAGCGTTTTATTGAAGTTAGGCTTGAAAAAACATAAAAAAGACTTAGTGAAATTTTAACCTTTGAATATGTTTTGACCTGAAATATTGTTTGGTTCAAAATGGCTTGTCAAAAAGTGAGACTTTGAAAAGTACTTAAAATTTTATTGTTTTGCAATTTAGTCCATAAGTCTAAATGTTATATCGAAATCAATTTTAGTTTCACAATCTCCCCCTTTTTGATATAACAAAACCAAATATAAATTTTTAAGTTTTGAAACTTTTGAAAAGCTTACTCCCCCTTAATTTAAGATAGGTTTTCAAAATTAAGTTTTAAGTTTTCAAAATTGGCTCTATAATCATTCTCCCCCTTTTTGTTAGATCAAACATAAGCACAACAAGGTACGCTAATAACAACCATAATATTATTAAATTCAAAGAAAACTTCAAATTGAAAGCAACAAAATAATTCAAAGCAACAAGTTCAAACTCAAATCCTAAAACATAAAAATAAAGCATAGAGTACTAAACATAGGTGCATAAATAATGAAACTAAATGACTTGAGATGATATGCAAACTACTCGTTCCCATCATCGTCATATTCGTCCTCTTCATCCTCATCATCTTGAGTAGGTTGATTCCTCATAGATTGGTTAAGCCAAGCACCATGGAAAGTGGTGAGAGAGACATCCATGGAGTTTTGTTGAAGAGCAATGGCTTTCACTTGATCCTCCAACGATGTGAAACGAGTGTCAAGACCCTTGACTCGATCTTCCAAGGATGTGAATCGAGTGTCAATGGCTGCAAACCCGGCTTCCATGTTTATGAATTTCTCATTAAAGAAAGTCACGAGATTATCCATGGAGGAAGAAGAAATCGGAGCACCTTGAGATCTTGAAGGAGCATGTGGAGCATCGGTCGGAGCATCTTGTCGAGGAGATCGAGGGACACGAATTCATTCATTATCGACATAAGTGAAGTGAGCACGAGAAAGGGAACACTCATCAATAGGTTGGCCAAGGGGTTCGGGAAAATCATGTGTGCACTCAATCTTAAGGGAGTGGAATAGGTGACTCAACGCTGTAGAATAGTAAAAGGATTTTACTTGGTCAGTGTGACGGTGTTGGACTAGGTAAAAAAGGTCGACAAACATGATTTGAAAAAGGTTAGGATGCTTACCCTTCCTAAAGAACCTAAGCCAAAAAGCGTCTACTTGACGGAATGTTGAAAATTTCCCTCTTGATGGATGAAAAAACCATGTAACAATTAGATGAAGGATTCGATCATGAGCATTTAAAACATTTACAGAACCTAGAGGACCTTGACCTAAGGACTTCTCATCATCAATCCCTATGTTTTCAAAACCAAATGCTTTGCAAAAGAGTATCTTGATCAATTTGAAAAGTTTTTCCAATTAGATGTGACTCGATAGCAACAACATGTTCTTTATCTTCATCATGAACGCATATGGCATTCGAAAAGAAAATTGTGACCAAGTTTTGATAGGCAATGGGAGGAAGGCTCAAAAAACTTATGAATTTTGTTGCGTGTAAATAAGACTATCGCAAATTGTGCAAGTGTACACGACGCAAGTTGTAAAGTGATAATAGAGTATCAGATATCGTCTCCACAAGGACTGGAAGAAACTCTATCCTTGAATTGCTGCACAAGAAAAAGGAATAGTTTAAATGTTTGTTAAAAGTAATCTTGAGATATAACTGAATTAAAAGATAAGGTAAACAGATTGAGAGAATGAGCAAGTATTGAATTGCTCAGTAGTGCAAGTGTTTCCCTGTTCAGAGGAGCTACTGTCGTTATGTCGTCGCTCCTGTCGCGGCAGAGGTCCGTTGATGTCGCGGCAGTGACCAACAACTTTGTACTTCAAGCTTGGCAAGAATCCCTGTTATAACTTGTCCTATCCCTTGGTTCAAGTTCTGTTGATGAACACTTCTTGGATGACACCTCTAGGCGTGAATCAAGGGTGAACACCAATGTTTGTGGATTCTTCTTTAGCCACTTAACCTTGTACTTATCCCTAAGCCAAGATGGTTTAACCATAAACTGGAAAACGTGTATTTACCCCATTCGTATGCTTAACTCTCCCGATATCAAGCAAATGGATAACCTCACAATGCTCTCATGATGCTCTTATGAGATATTGAAAACCATAGTAAATAAACTTGAAGTTTTTATTACTTGAACAGAAAAATCTTAAGAACACTTACAATCCTCACAACTACTTTACAAAATCAACCCTTAGCCCTTGGGGAAGTTTAGAACATGGAGAAGAGAGAGAAACGACTAGGGTTTTGGGAGAAGACAGCTAGAAGTGAGATATCCTTCCATAGGTCGAATTACATGCCTTTATATAGGCCTTGGGTCCAACTTTTCTAATATGACAAGAATACAAGTTTAAATTAAAGTACAACTCTATTAAAGACTAAATATTCTGATTAGATGCCTTTAATTCGTCCTCTTTTTCTTGCTTTGACTTTCTTCCTTGAACTTTGGGTCTGGCCTTCCTTCTGTTTCAGGGCTTAGAAAAATATGGGAGTGACCCACGACAGACCGGCTTGAAATCCTCTATCCGTCGAGCTCCACTTCACTTTTTCACCTCAGTGTCTCTCTGTAGTCATAGCTGCCATGGAGGGTATCACGACAGATGATGCTCTTTGTCTTTCCACTCCGGCTCCTGGATTGATGCCGCGGAAGGTATCTGCAAAAGTGACCAATTTCAACAGCATATGTGCAGTTTTATCTAATTGTGATGTGTATGCAAAAATCTTCTTAAATGCAATTAATCATGCTTGAGTGCAGCAAAAATATGGGTAAATGAGGGGTAAAATATAGAACTTTTATGCACTCAACAAAATTACATTGTCGAATCAAAGGAAGGTATTGAAATTTAAAACGTTCGGAGCTGAAAAACGGAATAGACACGACACGTTCTTCCCTAAGAGTGAAACCTTGAAAAAGCTTATAATGTGACATATCCGAAAGGGTTGGAAAACAACATTAGATTATATAAGGAAGATTTGGTTTAGGGTTACCCTCATCATCGTCCACATGATCCGAAGAAGTGGCAAGATAACGTCCTGCTTTCTTTTTCGGTGGAATAACCCCAAAAACATCAAAACAGTTCGAGTATTTTGAATATCAATTTTAATGTTAAAAATATATACATGTATAAGAGAAAAGATTGGGCAACAGTTTACAAAAATATATGATGAAAAATTATATTTGAATAAAAAAATTGGATTTTGAAAAGTTTTTGTAAAAATTTGAAAACTCATATCATATATATATGTTTTGTACAAAAATTAAGTTAAAACAATTACTAAAAACAAACGAAAATTAAAAAATAGAAGAAAAAAGAGTTTATACCTTGATTTTGTTAGAATGGGTGAATGGGTTGCTGTGAATCCACAAGATTGTTGATAAAGCTTTGCTTTGATGTGTAGATAAAAAACGCTCAACTAATTTTAAGTTTGATGTGAAAATTTTGAGGAATTGAGGGGGGTTTATAGGAAAGTGCGTCTAGGGTTTTTAGAGAGAAAAAAGGGGTTTTTAAGTTTGAAGTGTTTTTGTCAAATACCAACCCAATTTAAACACTCTGTTGAGACCGTATTAGTACACTTGTAGAGCATATCGATACGATTTGCCCTAATTTTTAATTCAACTTTATTATCGTATCGATACGTGTGACCGTATCGATACAATTTGACATGTATCACTTCCCTTGACAAACTCGTATCGATATACGTGATCATATCGATACAGTTTGACCTGTATCATTTCCCTTGACGAACTCGTATTGATACGCTTTTAGCCGTATAGATACGCCTTTACCAGATAATGCATTTTTCACAGTTTTTAAGTTAAAAAATCCAACGTTAAACGTCCCTAAATGTAATTGAATGACATATGAACAATTTTTAATGGCTGAACTTAATGCATACCCCCTAGAAACATGCATAGAAGCAAAAAGAGGCAAATTAACACAAACATGAATATCAACCAATTTCAAGCAAATTTTTGATCATTTGGGACCTAAAAGGGTCAAAAAAGACTAGTTAAACCTAACTCTCTCTTAAGGGTCCAAAAATGCTCTTTGTCTAAAGGTTTGGTAAATATATCAGCTAACTGGTTCAAGGTATCAACATATTCTAGAACAACATCATTTTTCAACACATGGTCTCTAATGAAATGATGTCTAATTTCTATATGTTTCGTTCTAGAGTGTTGGATGGGATTGTTAGTGAGACAGATGGCACTAGTGTTGTCACACCTAAGGGGTATGGTTTCTACTTGAACACCATAATCTAAGAGTTGTTGCTTCATCCAAAGGACTTGAGCACAACAACTCCCTAAGGATATGTACTCCGCTTCGGTGGTAGATAAGGCTACGCTATTTTGTTTCTTAGAGAACCAAGATACGAGCATACTACCTAAGAATTTTCATGTCCCAGATGTACTTTTCCTATCTATCTTGCATCCTCCATAATCCGCATCCGAATAAGCATGAAGGCTAAAGGAAGAATCCTTAGGATACCAAAAGCCTAAGTTAGGTGTGTCTCTAAGGTATCTAAAAATTCTCTTAATGGCAACTAACTGTGATTCTCTAGGACTAGCTTGAAACCTAGCACACAAGCAAACACTAACCATGATATTCGGTCTACTTGAGGTAAGGTAAAGCAAAGAACCTATCATGGATCTAAAAAGCTTAGATTCAACACACTTACCTCCTTCATCTTTGTCAAGGTTTATAGAAGAGCTCATAGGTGTGGCTTGAGGCTTTACATTCTCCAAGCCAAACTTTTTTAGCATATCATTCACGTACTTAGCTTGATTTATGAAGATGTCATCCTTCCTTTGTTTGATTTGGAGCCCCAAAAAGAATGAGAGCTCCCCCCATCATGCTCATCTCGAACTCACCTTGCATTAGCTTAGAATATTCTTTGCAATAACATTCATTAGTTGAACCAAAAATTATATCATTAACATAAATTTGTACTACTAAGATGTCGTTACAATATCTTTTTATGAAAAGTGTAGTGTCCACCTTACCTTTTTCAAAAAACTTTTCAATTAAAAAGTTTGAAAGTCTTTCGTACCAAGCTCTAGGAGGTTGTTTTAAACAATAAAGAGCTTTGGTTAGTTTAAAAACATGATTTGGAAATTTTGAATCCTTAAAACTCGGTGGTTGTTCAACATACACTTCTTCATTTATAAAACCATTAAGAAAAGAACTTTTTACATCCATTTAAAAAAGCTTGAAATCATGGTAACATACAAATGCTAGAAGCATCCTAATAGCTTCCATCCTAGCTACGGGTTCATATGTTTCGTCAAAATCAATTCCCTCTTCTTGAGTGTAACCTTGAGCAACAAGCCTAACCTTGTTTCTCACTATGTTACCACTCTTATCTAGTTTATTCCTAAAGACCTATTTAGTTCCTATAGTAGATTGATTACTAGGCCTTTCAACTAATGTCCATACTTTACTTCTCTCAAATTGATTAAATTCTTATTGCATGACCAAAATCCAAAAAGGCTAAGAGGGTGGCAGGCTTCAGCTCCATCAAGTTGTATATGTTTTGTTGTGTCCATCCCTTGCCTTGGACTTTGACGTCCTCATCAATTTCTGGAACCTTGTTTGCCCGGCAGAGGGTGGTGATGAGTTAAGGGAAGAAAAGGGGCCCCAACGGTCGGAGTGCACACTCGAAAATACCGTCAATGATGTACCTGCCGACGATGATCTACCGCTTGTTGAGGATTGAGTGTACGCGGGCTAATCTCTGCCGGTCTACCTTGGTATTATGTGAGGTAGGCATGAGGCATTTCTTCACGAAATGGTTCCAAAGCTTTGCTCGTGGTGTGAGCTGGGTCCTTCGCACGGTCCATCTGTGCTTGGGATCCTCGTTCCACTGTGTGCTTTCCTCTGTCAGTTCTGCCATGGCAGCATCATAATTTGTCGGCGACAGACTGTTAACGAACCCCCGATGGGCATCTTCCTTCTTGCTCACATATATGCCGTACAAGGTGTTGATGTAGGCCGGTTCTAAGGTGATTTCCTTTCCTCTGACGGTCACTGACGTGGCATCTTTGGAGGGGACGACATCATAGAACTCTCGTACCAATGTGACGTTCATCTCCTCTGGCTGGACGGCGAACATCTGCTATTTGAGTGCGATGATTTTCTTAGAAATGAAACTTTCGAGCCCTAATTCTCCCGTATTTTGGGTGTAGGTGAACCCTCTCACTTCCCACATTTCTCATTTCTGGAACGAGCCATAGTACCTCCTCTCTGAATTTGTTGATGCGAAGCGTCTTGGGATTCGGTTGTGGCTGGGTGTGGATAATATCATGGCAGAGGTGGAGGCAGCACTTCGTCGGGTTGATATGGTAGACATTGCGAGGAAAACTGTTGCAAAATAAAATAAAATTTTTGAGATCTAAATTCTGGAAAGCAAAGTAGAGAGAATGAGAATGAGATGAAAAATGAAATGGGAATACGGGTTTATATAGAACGGGGTTTTCTGCCAGTTGGGACTGTAACGGCAGGCGCGAATAACGGGGCCAGCTGTCACGCGGTTTCCTGACGCGTCTGTCACGCGTTTTCGCATCTGTTACGTGTTTGCGTGTCTATCATGACTGCTCCGTGACAGGTTGTATTTTCTGCGTCTGTCACGACAGCTGGTAACAGGCTGTCACGACAGGTATGTCCCTTGGGCCTTTTGAGCTGTTGTGAATGTGGTGGGCTGGTTCATTCCTCCTCTTTGCTTTGCTTCCTTTATTTCCTAAAAATAAATAAATACAGAAACTAAATTAAAATCTTATTTCCTAAAAAATAATAAATAAATAAATAAAATAAAACTAAGTTAAATTAGGGATGCCTTGAGGGGCATCTCCTAAAGTAACTACTTCTTGCATCATTGGGGCTTCAGTCCCCTGATAATGCTTGAGCCTCTGTCCATTGACCTTGATTTGGTGCCCATCCTTCATTGATCTAATTGTAATGGCACCATGGGGAAAATTTTGGACAACTTGGAAAGGGCCAGACCACCTAGATTTCAGCTTTCCTGGGAAGAGCTTCAACCTAGAGTTAAACAACAGCACCTGCTGCCCTGGGTAGAACTGTCATGGTAGCAGTTTTCTGTTGTGCCACTTCTTTGTTTTGTCCTTGTAGATCTTGGCGTTGTCGTAGGCCATTGCTCGAATTTCTTCAATCTCATTCAAGTCCAGTAGCCTTTTCTGCCCTGCCTTGTCCCAGTCCATATTGACTGTCTTGATAGCCCAATATGCTTTGTGTTCTATCTCGACAAGTAAATGGCAAGTTTTCCTGTAAATGAGGCGATATGGTGACATTCCCAATTGTGTCTTGAATGATGTCTTGTAGGCCCATAGTGCATCATTTAGGTGTAGAGACTAGTCCTTTCGAGTTGGTTTGACCATCTTCTCTAGGATGTTCTTTACTTCTCTATTTGATATTTCGCCCTGCCCATTGGTTTGAGGGTGATATGTTGTTGCAATTTGGTGCTTTACTCTGTATTTCTTTAGTGCACTAGCAATTACCCGTTTGTCGAAATGCCTCCCCTCATCGCTAATTATCACCCTTCGGATGCCAAACCTTGAGAAGATGTGCTTGTGAAGAAATCTTTGCACAGTCTTGGCATAGTTCTTTTGAGTGGCGATCACTTCTACCAACTTAGACATATAGTCTACTGCCAGTAGGATGTATAAATTCCCACAAGAGGCTGGGAATGGTCCCATGAAGTCGATTCCCCAAACGTCAAAGATTTCAACCTCAAGTATGTTCTGCAGTGGCATCTCATGCCTTCTAGATATATTCCCAGTCCTTTGGCATTTGCCACGGCTTTTGTAAAAAGCTTGTGCATCCCTGAACAGTGTAGGCCAATAGAAACCAGATTGCAGAACCTTGGCAGTAGTTTTATTTCCTCCCAAGTGTCCTCCACAAGGGGCAACATGACAGTGGTGAAGTACTTCTTTCTGTTCCTCATGTGGTATGCATCTCTTGATGATCTGATCTGCACAGTGCTTAAAGAGGAGTGGTTCGTCCCAATAATAATATTTTGCATCATTTTAGAACCTCTTCCTTACTTGGTAATTAAGCTGAGGAGGTAATAACCCACTTACAATATAATTGAAAATGTCAGCATACCAAGGGGTTTCAGAAAGCTTACATGCCGCCATGGCTGTCGCGGCAGTGCTGGTGGCAGCGAACAACTGTTCATCTGGGAAGGTTTTCCAGTATGTTGGTCTTGTCTTTCTCTTGATTCCTTCCCATCTCCAGTCTTGACAAGTGATCTGCTACTTGGTTCTCTGTCCCTTTTTTTCCTTGATGTCAATGTCAAATTCTTGCAGCAGTACAATCTAACGTATCAATCATGGTTTGTCATCGTTTTTGATGAACAAATATTTAAGTGCTGAGTGGTCTGTATGGACCACCACTTTTGTTCCAAGTATGTAGGGTCGGAACTTGTAAATTGCAAACACCACTGCGAGTAGCTCCTTTTCTGTTGTGGTCTAGTTTATCTGGGCATCATTGAGAGTTTTGCTGACATAGTAGATCACATGGAAGAGTTTCTCCTTCCTCGGACCTAGAGCTGCCCCGACAACATAGTCACTGGCGTCACACATTATCTCGAATGGTAGGCTCTAGTCTGGTGGTTGCACTATTGGGGCTGTTACTTGCTTTTCCTTCAATATTCTGAATGCTTCAGTACATTCAGTGTTAAAGTCAAAGGCACGATTCTGTTCCAGCAGAAGACACAGGGGTTTAGTGATTTTCGAGAAATTGGCAATGAACCTTCGATAAAACCCTGCATGCCCTAAGAAACTTCTTATTCCTTTGACTGTGGTTGGTGGCGGCAGCTTTTCAATAACCTTGATTTTGGCTCTGTCTACCTCTATGCCACGACAGCTAACCTTGTGGCCAAACACTATGCCTTCATCCACCATAAAGTGGCATTTTTTCCAATTCAAAACAAGGTTTGCCTCTTCACATCTTTCAAGAACCTTCTGTAAATTTCCTAAGCAACCGTCAAAACTGTCTCTAAAAACAGAAAAGTCGTCCATGAAAATTTCCAGGAAATCCTCCACCATGTCGTAGAATATTGCCATCATGAACCGTTGAAAGGTTGCTGGTGCATTGTAGAGCCCAAATGGCATTCCTCGAAAGGCATATGTGCCGTATGGGCATGTGAAGGTGGTTTTCTCTTGGTCCTCCGGTGCGATTGCGATTTGGTTATAACCTGAGTAACCATCAAGAAAACAGTAGTAAGGCTTCCCCGCTAATCTATCTAACATTTGATCGATAAAAGGTAAGGGGAAGTGTTCCTTTCGGGTAGCTTTATTAAGCTTCTGGTAGTCCATACAAACCTTCCAATCGGTCACAGTCTTGGTTGGGATTAGTTCGTTGTCCTTGTTCGTTACTACGGTTATGCCTCCCTTTTTGGGTACGCATTGCACCGGGCTCACCCACTTGCTATCCGAGATGACATATATTATTCCAGCATCAAGCCACTTGATGATTTCTTTTCGTACCACTTCTCGCATAGCCTCGTTTAGTCATTTTTGGGCATCGATCGTCGGCTTATGGTCATCCTCCAAGAGGATCTTATACATGCATAACGCCGGACTGATGCCTTGGATATCAGCAATTGTCCATCCAATTGCCTTTTTATGCCGCTGTAGCATTTTGATCAACTGTTGTTCTTGTTCCTGCATCAACTTGGAAGAGATGATTACGGGAAACGTATCATTTAAACCAAGAAAAACGTATTTAAGTTGCCCTGGCATGGGTTTAAGATCTAAAACAGGTGGTTGTTCAATGGAAGGCTTTTGGATTACATGTTCATTCGAGGTATAATTCAAAGGCTCGAAGAACTTACCTAGACGTGTGCCTATCCAATTTACCTCCTTAGGACCTTCAGTGTCAGATATTTCTATGTCTGAGGGGTCACTGACATCGATGCTGTCATGACAGTCTTCAGGGAGACTGCGGTGGCAGTGACCAAATTTTCTGTCATGGCAGTTCGACCTGATGCAGGGTTGGTCTAAGATGACTTCCGAAATTGCCTTGCACTCTTCCTCTGCATCAGCTTTTTTCATTTCTTGGAGAACACTGAGCTTGATTTGTTGATCATTTACTCTCATCGTCAGTTCTCCTTTTTCTACATCGATCATTGTTCTGTCTGTGGCTAGGAAGGGTCGCCCCAGGATGATCGGTGCGTTTTCATCTGCTTCACAATCTAAAACAAGAAAGTCAGCAGGGAAAATAAACATATCCACTCTTACCAAGATATCTTCGATCTTCCCTTCCGGTTGTACGTAAGAGCGGTCTGCCAGCTGCAGCATGACTGTCGTGGGCATTGCTTGTCCAATACCTAGTTTCTGAAATACAGATTTGGGCATTAGATTAATGCTAGCACCAAGATCACAAAGTGCCTTACCCACAAACTTGTCTCCAATTATGCATGGTATAATGAAGCTGCCGGGATCCTTCTTTTTTGGGGATGGTCTCTTATAGAGGATTGCCATGCATCCTTCTGTCATCATCACTGTTTCAAACTCCCCAAGTCTGGACCTCCTGGACATTGTATCATTTAGAAACTTTGCATAATCAGGCATATGCTTAATGGCTTCTAACAACGAGATGTTGATGTGTACTTGCTTGAAGACATCATGGATCTTTTAAAGCTGGTACTCCTATTTCTATTTCTTTAGCCGATGTGGAAAAGGAGGTGGAGGACGGTAATCTTCAAGGCGTCCTTCACATGGAAGTCGGATCTGAGGAGGCTCAAGATCTTCAGTTTCTTTCTGCTCCTTTGTTCCTTCTGCTGTCGTGGCAGGTGTGACGACAACAGACTGTTTCTCTTCTGCCAGGGCAGTGTTCACGGCAGTTGTCTGTTGGGTCGATTCCTTACTTGGTGTTTCTTTTATTATTGGCCCCTGTAGTTATTTCCAACTCCTCGTTGTAATCGCTTTGCACTGCTCATATGTGGGTTTTCTAGTGACCTTAGTATCACTAGGGAATCCTCCGTTCTGCCTTGGGTTGATGAACTGTGAAACTTGGCCCATCTGTGTCTATAAGGATTTTAGGGTGGCCTCATGGTTTTTCATTCTCATCTCTATCTTGTCCATGAAGGACTCAGTTTTCTTGACAAAGTGATCCATGTTCGCCATATATGCTCCTGTTTGTGACATAAATGTGGCCAGGGTCTGCTCCATTATGCTTGTTGTGGCTGCCGGCTGCTGTTGTGGTTGATATCATGACAGAATCTTAGGACCTCCTTGGTTCTGGTTGTTCTGAATTGGAGGGCTTAGTGCGTTGTTGGGGTTACTCCATGAAAATTTTGGGTCCTTCCTCCAGTTTGGGTTGTAGTGGTTGGAGTCATAGGTTTTATTCCTATTGTAGTTCCCAACATACATCACTGCTTCCAGCTGTAAAGGGCACTCCTTTGTACTGTGATTTCCACTACAGGTTTCACACACCTCTTCTGCAGAAAATACAGCCTTAGAATCCTTCTACTGTAGATTTTCAACTATTTTAGTGAGGTATGCGATATAAGTTTTGACCGAGTTGTCAACTTCGTACTCCTTTACAAATATTCCTCGTTTACCTCTCATTCAAGCTGTAGGAAATTGCTCATCGTTCTTTGCTAACTTTTTAAACACTAGCATTGCCTCATCTGGTTCTTTATCCAGTAGTAACCCATTCGCTGTTGAATCTATTCTTAGTCGAGTGTGTGCATTGGCAGCGTTGTAGAATTTGACAACCTGATTCCATACAGGGAATCCATGCATTGGGCAGTTCCGTAAGAGAGTCGTAAATCTATCCCACGCCTCATGCATTGGCTCGTCATCTTCCTATTGAAAAGTAGCAATCTCGTTACGCAATCTTTCAGATAAATGAGAAGGATTAAAACAAGAAAGGAATTCACGAGAGAGATCTGCCCAAGTTCTTATTGAACCCGTCGTTAATTTATTCCACCAAGTTTTAGCTCTATCTCTCAATGAATGAGGGAATAGCTGGAGCCTCAGTACTTCCGGACTTATTCCTGGCAGTCTGAACGATCCACAAATCTCTTGGAAAGTTTTAAGATGTTCACGTGCATCCTACGTAGCAGAACCACCAAATTGGCCAGCAGAGTTTATCATGCTGAACATGACAGGTTTCAGTTCGAAGTGTTCAGCTTCCACATCTTGTAGGGTAGTTTCCAGTTCAACATGGTCGTTATCCATGTAATCTCGACAAGTCTGCCGTGCTGCTGGGGCAGCGGGCGGCGGCAGATTGTTTTTGGGGTCTTTAAGAGGATCCACATCACCCCTGGGGTGGTTGTCATCTTCCCTATGGCCTTGCCTTCCGTTCACCATTGCTTCGAGTCTCTCCTCAAGATAGTTGTTTCTTTCTATCAAAAGTCGAGCTTGGTTCCTTAGTTGATATGTGTGTTCGATCTCTGAGTCTAATTTGTACTCAGGTTCCTTACCACGTCTCGATCTACGCATAAGCAACAAGAGAACCTTGTGAAAAGCACGGGGAAATAAAACAACTAAAAACAGAAAATAAAAATAAAAACAAAGTGCAGTAATTAAAAGGTAAAGGTATGTTTCCAGTCCCCGGCAACGGCTCCAAAAACTTGATGCGTGTAAATAAGACTATCGCAAATAGTGCAAGTGTAGACGACGCAAGTAGTAAAGTGATACTAGAGTATCGGATATCATCTCCACATGGACTGGAAATAACTCTATCCTTGAATTGTTGCGCAAGAAAAAGGAATAGTTTAAATGTTTATTGAAAGTAATCTTGAGAAATAACTGAATTAAAAGATAAGGTAAACAGATTGAGAGAATGGGTCGGTATTGAATTGCTCAGTAGTGCAAGTGTTGCACTATTCAGAGGAGCTACTGTCGTTATGTCGTCGCTCCTGTCGCGGCAGCTACCAACAACTTTGTACTTCAAGCTTGGCAATAATCCCCGTTATGACTTATCATATCTCTAGGTTCAAGTTCTGTTGATGAACACTTCTTGGATGATACCTCCCGGCGTGAATCAAGGGTGAACACCAATGTTTGTGGATTCTTCTTTAGCTACTTAACCTTGTACTTATCCCTAGGCCAAGATGGTTTAACCATAAACTGGAAAACACGTATTTACCCCTTTCGTATGCTTAACTCTCCCGATATCAAGCAAATGGATAACCTCACAATGCTCTCCCGATGCTCTTATGAGATATTGAAAACCAGAGTAAATAAACTTGAAGTTTTTATTACTTGAACAGAAAAATCCTAAGAACAATTATAATCCTCACAACTACATTACAAAATCAACCCTTAGCCCTTGGGGAAGTTTAGAACATGGTGAAGAGAGAGAAACGACTAGGGTTTTGGGGGAAGACGGCTAGGAGTGAGATATCCTTCCCTAGGTCGAATTACATGCCTTTATATAGGCCTTGGGTCCAAGTTTTCTAATATGACAAGAATACAATTTTAAATTAAAGTACAACTCTATTAAAGACTAAATCTTCTAAGTAGATGCCTTTAATTCGTCCTCTTTCTTTCTTTGACTTTCTTTCTTGAACTTTGGGCCTGGCCTTCCTTCTGCTTCAGGGCTCAGAAAAATATTGGAGTGACCCACGACAGACCGGCTTGAAATCCTCTATCCGTCGAGCTCCACTTCACTTTTCCACCTCAATGTCTCTCTGTCGTCATACCTACCATGGCAGGTATCACGACAGATGGTGGTCTTTGTCTTTCCACTCTAGCTCCTCAATTTGCCTTTGTTCCTTTGCTGCCCTGGATTACTGTCGCGGTAGTTACCTGCAAAACTGACCAATTTCAGCAGCATCTATGCAGTTTTATCTAATTGTGATGTGTATGCAAAAATCTATCCTAAATGCAATTAATCATGCTTGAGTGCAGCAAAAATATGGGTAAATGAGGGGTAAATTATAGAACTTTTATGCACTCAACAAATTTACATTTTCGAATCAAAGGAAGGTATTGAAATTTAAAACGTTCGGAGCTTAAAAACAGAATAGACACGACACGTTCTTCCCTAAGAGTGAAACCTTGAAAAAGCTTATAATGTGACATATCTGAAAGGGTTGGAAAACAACATTGGAATATATAAGGAAGATTTGGTTTAGGGTTACCCTCATCTTCGTCCACATGATCCGAAGAAGTGGCAAGATAATGTCTCGCTTTCTTTTTTGATGGCATAACCCTAAAAACATCAAAACAGTTCGAGTATTTTGAAGAGCAATTTTAATGTTAAAAATATATACACATATAAGAGAAAAGATTGGGCAACATTTTACAAAAATATACTATGCAAAATTATATTCGAATAAAAAAATTTGGATTTTGAAAAGTTTTTGTAAAAATTTGAAAACCCATATCACATATATATGTTTTGTACAAAAATTAAGTTAAAACAATTACTAAAAACAAACGAAAATTAAAAAATAGAAGAAAAATAGATTATACCTTGATTTTGTTAGAATGGGTGAATGGGTTGATGTGAATGCACAAGATTGTTGACAAAGCTTTGCTTTGATGTGTAGATCAAAAACCCTCAACTGATTTTAAGTTTGATGTGAAAATTTTGAAGAATTGAGGGGGTTTTATAGGAAAGTGCGGCTAGGGTTTTTAAGTTTGAAGTGTTTTTATCAAATACCAGCCCAATTTAAACTCTCCGTTGAGACCGTATTAGTACGCTTGTAGAGCGTATCGATATGCTTTGCCCTAATTTTTAATTCAACTTTAATATCGTTTCGATACGCGTGACCGTATCGATACAGTTTGACATGTATCACTTCCCTTGACAAACTCGAATCGATATGTGTGACTGTATCGATACAGTTTGATCTGTATCATTTCCCTTGATGAACCCATATCGATACGCTTTTAGCTGTATCGATACGCCTTTACATGATAAGGCATTTTTGACAATTTTTAAGTTCAAAAATCCAACCTTAAACGTCCCTAAATGTAATTGAATGACATATGAACAAGTTTTAATGGCTAAACTTAATGCATACTCCCCCTAGCAACATGCATAGAAGCAAAAAGAGGCAAATTAACACAAACATGAATATCAACCAATTTCAAGAAATTTTTTGACCATTTGGGACCTAAAAGGGTAAAAAAAGGCTAGTTACCTAACTCTCTCTTAAGGGTCAAAAAATGCTCTTTGTCTAAAGGTTTGGTAAATATATCCGCTAATTGGTTCAAGGTATCAACATGTTCTAGAACAACATCATTTTTCAACACATGGTCTCTAATGAAATGATGTCTAATTTCTATATGTTTCGTTCTAGAGTGTTGGATGGGATTGTTAGTGAGACAAATGGCACTAGTGTTGTCACACCTAAGGGGTATGGTTTCTACTTGAACACCATAATCTAAGAGTTGTTGCTTCATCCAAAGGACTTGAGCACAACAACTCCCTAAGGATATGTACTCCGCTTCGGTGGTAGATAAGGCTACGCTATTTTGTTTCTTAGAGAACCAAGATACGAGCATACTACCTAAGAATTTACATGTCTCGGATGTACTTTTCCTATCTATCTTGCATCCTTCATAATCCGCATCCGAATAAGCATGAAGGCTAAAGGAAAAATCCTTAGGATACCAAATGCCTAAGTTAGGTGTGTCTCTAAAGTATCTAAAACTTCTTTTAATGGCAACTAAGTGTGATTCTCTAGGACTAGCTTGAAACCTAGCACACAAGCAAACACTAAACATGATGTCCGGTCTACTTGCGGTAAGGTAAAGCAAAGAACCTATCATGGATCTATAAAGCTTAGATTTAACACACTTACCTCCTTCATCTTTGTCAAGGTTTATGGAAGAGCTCATAGGTGTGGCTTGAGGCTTTACATTCTCCAAGCCGAACTTTTTGAGCATATCATTCACGTACTTAGCTTGATTTATGAAGATGCCATCCTTCTTTTGTTTGATTTGGAGCACCAAAAAGAATGAGAGCACCCCTCATCATGCTCATCTCGAACTCACCTTGCAATAGCTTAGAAAATTCTTTGCAATAACATTCATTAGTAGAAACAAAAATGATATCATCAACATAAATTTGTACTACTAAGATGTCGTTACAATATCTTTTTATGAAAAATGTAGTGTCCACCTTACCTTTTTCAAAACCTTTTTCAATTAAAAAGTTTAAAAGTCTTTCATACCAAGCTCTAGGAGCTTGTTTTAAACCATAAAGGACTTTGGTTAGTTTAAAAACATGATTTGGAAATTTTGAATCCTCAAAACTCGGTGGTTGTTCAACATACACTTCTTCATTTATAAAACCATTTAGAAAAGAACTTTTTACATCCATTTGAAAAAGCTTGAAATCATGGTAACATACAAATGCTAGAAGCATCCTAATAGCTTCCATCCTAGCTACGGGTGCATATGTTTCATCAAAATCAATTCCATCTTCTTGAGTGTAACCTTGAGCAACAAGCCTAGCCTTGTTTCTTACTATGTTACCACTCTCATTTAGTTTATTCCTAAAGACCTATTTAGTTCCTATAGTAGATTGATTACTAGGCCTTTCAACTAATGTACATACTTTACTTCTCTCAAATTGATTTAATTCTTATTGCATGGCCAAAATCCAAAAAGGCCAAGGGGGTGGCAGGCTTCAGCTCCATCAAGTTGTATATGTTTTTTTGTGTCCATCCCTTGCCTTGGACTTTGACGTCCTCATCAATTTCTGTAACCTTGTTTGCCTGGCAGAGGGTGGTGATGAGGTAAGGGAAGAAAAGTGGCCTCAACGGTCGGAGTGCACACTCGAAAATACCATCAAATATGTACCTGTCGATGTTGATCTGCCGCTCGTTGAGGATTGAGTGTACGAGGGCTAATCTCTGCCGGTCCACCGTGGTTTTATGTGAGGTAGGCATGAGGCGTTTCTTCATGAAATGGTTCCAAAGTTTTGCCTGTGATTTGAGCTGGGTCCTTCGCACGGTCCATCTATGCTTGGGATCCTCGTTCCATTGTGTGCCTTCCTCTGTCAGTTCTGCCATGACAGCATCATAATCTACCGGCGACAAACTATTAACGAACCTCCGAAGGGCATCTTCCTTCTTGCTCATATATATGTCGTACAAGGTGTTGATGTATGTCGGTTCTAAGGTGATTTCCTTTCCTCTAACGGTCACTGCCGTGGCATCTTTGGAGGGGACGGCAGCATAGAACTCTCGTACCAACGTGACGTTCATCTCCTCTGGCTGGACGGCGAACATCTTCCATTTGAGTGTGATGATTTTCTTGGAAATGAAACTTTCGAGCCCCATTTCTCCCCTCTTTTGGGTGTAGGTGAACCCTCTCTCTTCCCACATTTCTCGTTTCTGGAACGAGCCATAGTACCTCCTCTCCAAATTTGTTGATGCGAAGCATCTTGGGATTCTGTTGTGGCTGGGTGTGGGTACTACCGTGGCAGAGGTGGAGGTAGCACTCCATCGGGTTGATCTGGTAGCCATTGCAAGGAAAACTGTAGCAAAATAAAAGAAAATTTCTGAGATCTAAATTATGGAAAGCAAAGTAGAGAGAATGAGAATGAGATGAAAAATGAAATGGGAATAGGGGTTTATATAGAACGGGGTTTTCTGCCTGTTGGGACTGTAACGACAGGCGCAAATAACGGGGCCAGCTGTCACGTGGTTTCCTGACGCGTCTATCATGGGTTTAAGCGTCTGTTACGCGTTTGTGTGTCTGTCGCGACAGCTCCGTGACAGGCTGTATTTTCCGCGTCTATTGCGACAGTTGGTAACAGGTATGTCCCTTGGGCTTTTTGGGCTGTTGTGAATGCGGTGGGCTGGTTCATTCCTCTCCTTTGCTTTGCTTCCTTTATTTCCTAAAATTAAATAAAGAAAGAAACTAAATTAAAATCTTATTTCCTAAAAATAATAAATAAATAAAATAAAACTAAGTTAAATTAGGGATGCCTTGAGGGGCATCTCCCAAAGTAACTACTTCTTGCATCCTTGGGGCTTCAGTCCCCTCATAATGCTTGAGCCTTTGTCCATTGACCTTGAATTGGTGCCCATCCTTCATTGATCTAATTGTAATGTCACCATGGGGAAAAACTTGGACAACTTGGAAAGGGCCAGACCACCTAGATTTAAGCTTTCTTGGGAAGAGCTTCAACCTAGAGTTAAACAACAACACTTGCTGCCCTGGGCAGAACTGTCATGGCAGCAGTTTTCTGTCGTGCCACTTCTTTGTTTTGTCCTTGTAGATCTTGGCGTTGTCGTAGGCCATTGCTCGAATTTCTTCAATATCATTAAAGTCCAGTAGCCTTTTCTGCCCTGCCTTGTCCCAGTCCATATTGACTGTCTTGATAGGCCAATATGCTTTGTGTTCTATCTCGACAGGTAAATGGCAATTTTTCCCGTAAATGAGGCGATAGGGTGACATTTACAATGGTGTCTTGAATGTTGTCCTGTAGGCCCAGAGTGCATCATTTAGGTGTAGAGACCAGTCCTTTAGAGTTGGTTTGACCACCTTCTCTAGGATGTTCTTTACTTCTCTATTTGGTATTTCGACCTTGCCATTGTTTTGAGGGTGATATGTTTTTGCAATTCGGTTCTTTACTCCGTATTTTCTTTAGTGCACTAGCAATTACCCTATTGTCGAAATGCCTCCCCTCATCGCTAATTATCGCCCTTGGGATGCCAAACCTTGAGAAGATGTGCTTGTGAAGAAATATTTACAGAGTCTTGGCATCGTTCTTTTGAGTGGCGATCGCTTCTATCCACTTAGACACATAGTCTACTACCGGTAGGATGTATAAATTCCCACAAGAGGCTGGGAATGTTCCCATGAAGTCGATTCCCCAAACGTCAAAGATTTCAACCTCAAGTATGTTCTGCAGTGGCATCTCATGCCTTCTAGATATATTCCCAGTCATTTGGCATTTGTCACAGCTTTTTGTAAAAAGCTTGTGCATCCCTGAACAGTGTAGGCCAATAGAAACTGGATTGCAGAACCTTGGCAGCAGTTTTATTTCCTCCCAAGTGTCCTCCATAAGGGGTAACATGACAGTGGTGAAGTACTTCTTTCTGTTCCTCCTGTGGTATGCATCTCCTAAAGATCTGATTTGCACAATGCTTAAAGAGGAGAGGTTCGTCCCAATAATAATGTTTTGCATCATTTTGGAACCTCTTCCTTGCTTGGTAATTAAGCTCAGGAGGTAATAACCCACTTACAATATAATTGACAATGTCAACATACCAAGGGGTTTCATAAAGCTTACTTGCCGCCATGGCTGTCGCGGCAGTGCTGGTGGCAGCGAACAACTGCTCATCTGGGAAGGTTTCCAGTATGTTGGTCTTGTCTTTCTCTTGATTCCTTCCCATCTACAGTCTTGACAAGTGATCTGCTACTTGGTTCTCTTTCCCCTTTTTGTCCTTGATGTCAATGTCAAATTCTTGCAGCAGTAGAATCCAACGTATCAATCTTGGTTTGGCATCCTTTTTTGTGAACAGATATTTAAGTGTTGAGTGGTCTGTATGGACCACCATTTTTGTTCCAAGTATGTAGGGTCGGAACTTGTCAATTGCAAACACCACTGCGAGTAGCTCCTTTTCTGTTGTGGTGTAGTTTATTTGGGCATCATTGAGAGTTTTGCTGGCATAGTAGATCACATGGAAGAGTTTCTCCTTCCTCTGCCCTAGAGCTGCCCCGACAGCATAATCACTGGCGTCACACATTATCTCGAATGGTAGGCTCCAGTCTGGTGGTTTTACTATTGAGGCTGTTACCAGCTTTTCCTTCAATATTCTGAATGCTTCAGTACATTCAGTGTTAAAGTCAAAGGCACGATTCTGTTCCAGCAGGAGGTACAGGGGTTTAGTGATTTTCGAGAAGTTGGCTATGAACCTTCGATAAAACCCTGCATTCCCTAAGAAACTTCTTATTCCTTTGACTGTGGTGGGTGGCGGCAACTTTTCAATAACCTCGATTTTGGCTCTGTCTACCTCTATGCCACGACAGCTAACCTTGTGGCCCAACACTATGCCTTCATCCACCATAAAGTGGCATTTTTCCCAGTTCAAAACAAGGTTTTCCTCTTCACATCTTTCAAGAACCTTCTGTAAATTGCCTAAGCAACCGTCGAAACTGTCTCCAAAAACAGAAAAGTCGTCCATGAAAATTTCTAGGAAATCATCCACCATGTCGGAGAATATTGCCATCATGCACCATTGAAAGGTTGCTGGTGCATTGCAGAGCCCAAATGACATTCTTCGAAAGGCATATGTGTCGTATGGGCATGTGAAGTTGGTTTTCTCTTGGTCCTCCGGTGCGATTGCGATTTGGTTATAACCTGAGTAACCATCAAGAAAACAGTAGTAAGGCTTCCCCGCTAATCTATCTAACGTTTGATCGATAAAAGGTAAGGGGAAGTGGTCCTTCCAAATATCTTTATTAAGCTTCCAGTAGTCCATACAAACTCTCCAACTGGTCATCGTCCTGGTTGGGATTAGTTTGTTGTCCTTGTTCGTTACTACGGTTGTGCCTCCCTTTTTGGGTACGCATTGCACCGGGCTCACCCACTTGCTATCCGAGATGGCATATATTATTCCAACATCAAGCCACTTGATTATTTCTTTTCGTACCGCTTCTCGCATAGCCTCGTTCAGTCGTCTTTGGGCATCGATTGTCGGCTTATGGTCGTCCTCCAAGAGGATCTTATGCATGCATAACGTCGGACTGATGCCTTGGATATCAGCAATGGTCCACCCAATTGCCTTTTTATGTTGTTGTAGTATTTTGATCAGCTGTTGTTCTTGTTCCTGCATCAAGTTGGAAAAGGTGATTACGGACAACGTATCATTTAAACAAAGAAAAACATATCTAAGTTGCCCTGTCATGAGTTTAAGATCTAAAACGGGTGGCTGTTCAATGGAAGGCTTTTGGATTACATGTTCATTTGAGGTATAATTCAAAGGCTCGAAGAACTTACCTGGATGTGTGCCTATCCAATTTACCTCCTTAGGACCTTCAGTGTCAGATATTTCTGTGTTTGAAGGGTCACTGTCGTCGATGCTGTCGTGACAGTCTTCAGGGTGACTGCGGTGGCAGTGACCAAATTTTCTGTCGTGGCAGTTCGACCTGATGCAGGGTTGGTCTAGGATGACTTCCGAAATTGCCTTGCACTCTTCCTCTGCATCAGCTTGTTTCATTGCTTGGAGAACATTGAGCTTGATTTGTTGATCATTTACTCTCATCGTCAGTTCTCCTTTTTCTACATCGATCATTGTTCTGCCTGTGGCTAGGAAGGGTCGCCCCAGGATGATCGGTGTGTTTTCATCTGCTTCACAATCTAAAACAAGAAAGTCAGCAGGGAAAATAAATTATCCACTCTTATCAAGATATCTTCGATCTTCCCTTCCGGTTGTACGTAAGAGCGGTCTACCAGCTGCAGCATGACTGTCGTGGGCCTTGCTTGTCCAATATCTAGTTTCTGAAATACAGATTTGGGCACTAGATTAATGCTAGCACCAAGATCACAAAGTGCCTTACCCACAAATTTTGTATTTAATCTAAGCTCTTAAATAACTCTTAACCTATGCATATATGCACAGGTTAGATAAAGTCTTATATTATAAAGTTATTCGAACAAAACTCACACATAATAAGAATTAAATCCGAACAAAATTTAACTGAAAATTTATATATAATTTGTGTATATTAAGACTTGAACTTAAGACATCAAGAACCTGGAGACCTTTTATTATCATTTAGCCAAAATTAAAATGCCAATTACTCATTTTTAAGTACAATTATTTTTAGTATGGATGTGCGCTCGATCGAGTTGAATTAAGAAATTTCGAGTTTGTCAAGTTTACGAGTCCCATTTTACGATTCAAACTTTATTTGAAATTTTTTTGTTTCAAGTTTAAGAAATTCGAGTCGAGTCGAATTTTCGAGTTTATGTACAAATTTAATTGTAATTGTTTACAATGTTATAATACAAATTAATTCTAATTTAAACAATTTTTTTATATTATACCATAGACACATATATTTTTTCATATGTGGTATATATAGCAAGAAAATTGAGGGACTTGACTTGAACTTAAAAATCGATCCATTAATTACTAAAATTCTCGAGCTATTCGCATTTCTATTTTACAACTCAATTTTTTTTTGAAATTTTTTTGAGTCGAGTGGAGTTTATGAAATTTCAAATTAAGTCAAAATATTCGATTTTTTTTTAGTCGAGTTTTACTCACCCAATTTTTAGTACTTCTTTTTCCCTTCTTTCCAACTTTTTCTGTCGATTCAGTCATTTTCATATACAATAATTTAAAGATAACAACCAAAGTGACATGGTGAAGCAAATTTGAAATGAATAAGCCAGTTTTATATAGGTTAGGAAACAGAATATGAACCACCTAAAGTTTGTGCCGACATATTTCAGATTTGTCCTATTAATTGCTCATAGGGATCATCGACACACTTGTTCTAAATCACAAAAAAATAATATATTGCTAGCTATACAACTCCATGACAAAACATATACCAACTCAAAATTGATTACCACATTATATATATATATGCAGACTTGTTACTGATTCCCTATAGGTGAAGCAGCCATAGAAAGAGAAGAAAAAATGATGGTGGTTAACGATGAACAATACCTAGGGATAGGAAGAGGCCGAAGGTGTTCGATTGAGGACGAGCATGTCAAAGTCCAAGCGGTAAGGTGTGTCAAAAGAAGGCGGAGAGATCCGGTAGCATTGGTTGATATCAACAATGAAGAAGGTGATCAGCGACAAAATGATCAGAGCAATGCTGCTGCTACTGCTAGTGCTACCACTGTGAAAAGAAGTTCAAGGTTTCGTGGAGTCAGCAGGTAGGTACTTAGTAAGATGATTACTTTCTAGTAATTTCGGACTGGTTGAAGAAATTTTATTCATGTGAAAATGAGCAGGCATCGATGGACTGGTCGATATGAAGCCCATTTGTGGGATAAACACTCTTGGAATGTTACACAGAAGAAGAAAGGGAAACAAGGTAATTGAACTGTGGTTTCTAGTAAAAAATTGAATATCCTGACACCATTTGATTCAATCTTTGTAGATTTAAATGAGGAATTTTGAGATTGATTCAGGATATACTAAAATGTTTGATGGTTTTATATATGTTGTTCCTTCCATTCCTGTGGCGGAATCGATTCTTTGTGCAGTTTATCTTGGTGAGTACATACATACATATGGCTTAGCTCTTAATTCAAGTTTGAATTATCATTTTTATACTAAACAAAAATGCAATTGTTGTCTCCATTGTTTCTTACTTTAGGAGCTTATGATGATGAAGAAGCTGCTGCAAGAGCGTATGATTTAGCTGCACTTAAGTATTGGGGGACTTCCACTTCCACTTCCACTTCCACCAATTTTCCTGTATGTATCTCATTCACTCATTTAACAAATACGAGTACCCGAATATCAACCGTACATCAAAAATTGAAAACACAGCCGTATTTACTTAATATTCACATCCAAATTCGACTGGTTTGATGATTTCTGCAGACATCAGATTATGAGAAAGAGATTGAAATAATGCAAACCCTGACAAAAGAGGAGTACTTGGCCTCATTAAGAAGGTGAGATTTTAACCATCAATCACAAACAGGATTAAAAAACGGTGGAATCAAATATCTTGGCTTTAACTGAATACAATCAATTGGAATTTGTTTTGTTACAGAAAGAGCAGTGGGTTTTCAAGAGGTGTGTCCAGGTATAGGGGAGTAGCAAGGTACTTTTCTTGGCAATCTGGTTTTCAATGTTTTGTTTTTAATGCCAATGGACATGCAATTGCACATTCATTTTGGGGAATTTTTTTTAGTGAAATGTATAGATGAGAGAAAAAATTAGAAATCTACACACCCACTTGAAAAATATATATATTTTAGACCCATTCTTAAATTTTTTAGACCGGCCGCTGATTCCAACTGAAGATTTCTTTGAATAACAACATGCAGGCACCACAACAATGGAAGATGGGAAGCAAGAATAGGGAGAGTCTTTGGAAACAAATATCTATACCTTGGCACTTACAGTATGTTTCATACTTTCCCTGACTTTTGATTTTTCTTGACAAACTCGTGTCCGATATCCGACATATTCGGATCGAACATGGGTATATATGACTCCAAAAACTTGTATGTCACACTCGCACCTTGAGTCTGAATAATTAAAAGAGTTTGTGTCATTTGTAGGTACCCAAGAAGAGGCTGCTCGAGCTTATGACATTGCAGCAATTGAATACAGAGGGATGAATGCAGTGACCAACTTTGATTTAAGTAATTACATCAGATGGTTAAGGCCTAATGAATCACTGCCAATGGCGGCAGGAGCTGAGCCAGTAACATTAACAAGCCAATGCATTACCCCAATGGAGGAATATAAGCCCTCATTCGACCACTCGTTTGCTGAAGATTACTTGAACACCTCATCTAATAAAGAATTTCTTGAAAACAGCAAAATTCATGTAATGAACTCAAACAAAAAGTGTTCATCCACTGCGCTAGGCTTGCTCCTTCGATCTTCCATATTTCGAGAACTGGTTGAAAATAATGTTGCAAACGTGGATGAGCTGAAATGGATAGAACCAATGAAGATGATGAACCCAAGAACAAATAATTAGCAGGCCAGGCACTGGTGATGATGAGCTTTCTAGGCTGTTGTATGATGGAATTTATATCTATAATCTTGTATTACAACTAGTATTTGAGTACCAACAGTGATGGACTGACGGTTGCTAGAAGGATAATCGCACTCCACAAAATTTTAAACCTTTATATAATTTTTGTATTTCTTATGTTTTCTTTGTATTTTTATCATAATCTAAGTTCACAGCCTCTAAAATTTTGTAATTTCACACCTCTAAATTTCTAATATAATTACCTAACAGTTCACACCCTAACATAAAATTTTGTGTCCGTCCCTAAGTACCTATATAACATGATATGATTATATATTCAAAATTTTCAAGTTTGTTTATGTATTTAAATTTTTTTTAGATACCAGTCTTATACTACATGGCAGTGCCGGATGCAGTATGGTGCATACTGGGTCAAGTGACCCCATTAAAAATTAAGAAAAATTACATCGGTATTAACTAAATTTTTAAGGCGCTTTCACTTTGGCCACTAAAGTCGAAAATCTTTATATACTCATTTAAATAAAAATTTCTTCGTATAGTCGTTAAACTTTTAATTTACTTTCATTTTTGTCATGGCACATTAATGTTTCTTCCCAAAAAAAATTTAATTTTTCAAACTTATAGCTATTGTGAATGCCATAATTTTATTAATTGAACGGTAGTCGATCAATCCGAACGGTGGGAAAGATTAATTTTGCCAGAAGTTTAACCCCGTTAAGAAATACTGACATGGCACAATAAAGTTTCTTCCGAAAAAGAATCCTAATTTTTCAAACTTATAGCTATTGTGAAGGCCATAATTTTGATTAACTGAACGGTAGTCGATCAATCTGAACGGTGGGAAAGATTAATTTTGCCAGAAGTTTAACATAGTTTAGATTTAAGTTGATCTAATGATTAATATTGGTGAATCAAAACTAAAAATTAACTTTCCGATCTACCATTGTTAGCCGTTAGTTCAGCTTCAAACCAAACTATATATGCATTTTGGTCAAACGAATTATTCCCACTGTTGGAATTGATTGGCGACATCTCCATTTATCAGAATTTCGGCCTAGGTAGTAGTTGTAAACTTGAAAAATTAAGGTTCTTTTTAAGTAAACTTTAACATGCTACATCTACATTTTTAAGGATAGTGGTTGTAATAAATTGAATTAAAAATTTACTGACTTACCAAAAGTTTTTTTATTTCAATTCAGTAATTGCTAGTGCAGTTTACCCTAAAAATTAATATTAAGGGGGTGTTTGGTTCGCGAAATGTAAGATTACCTATGTGAATAGGATTACTAGAATGTAACATTACCTGGCACATTACTGGGAATGTTACGTTACCTTGTTTGGTTTATTTGGTAGAAATATTAGATTGCAGTGTTTGGTTGGAGAAATATAACATTAATTGGAAGTAAAATTTACCAACTTGTCCTTACGATATATTTTCTTTTTAACAAGTTAAACTTTCAATTATTAAATTAAAAATATTTGCATAAAAAATTATAGAATTATTTTTATTACACTATCTAAAATTTGCAAAAAAAAATATTTTTTTTATTAATTTTAAAAATTTGTTAATTAAATTAAAGTAAATAATAAAACAAATATGAAAGTAGTAAAACAATGACAAAAATAAATTAACCTATTAAATTTTCAAGATGAAAATATCTTATAAATCAAATAATAAAATTAATAACATCAACCTTAACTCATTCACTCTCAAGCAACATGCAATCTCATCCTATAACCCTAGAAATATCATAAATATAATATTAATAAAAATTTATTAAATATTACAACATTATTTAAATATATGCAATACCATTTATATATTAAACTAATATTAAATAAAAATATTTAATAAATTTACCCCATAAATAATTAGTCACCTAATTAAAATGCAATAAAGGATCAACACGAACATAATTCATTATTTTAAGGGTAATATTGTCCAAATGGGAAAGAATTGTGTAATATCTAAGAAAATGAGGGGAATAACATTCACACCATCTGAAAGAAAAAGGACCACTATTGAGAAAGGAATATTAGCTCCTAGTGGGAATCCTCCCAAACCAAACATGTGGATGTAAGTTTAGAAAAGATTATTACCTCTAATAATCATATTTTTCGCGAACCAAACACAAATTGTTTAAATGAAAAATCACCCCTTAAAATATTTTATTTTTTCTTTGAGCTCTTAAACTATTTTTGGTCAAACAAGTATCCAAACTATGATTCTATAACTATTTTATGTATATTTGTTAGCCTCATTTGAAAAACTTGGTTAAATACATTAATACTCATGCCAAATAATTGAACTAAAATTTTGATTTAAAATTTAAAAATAATTACAAATTAATTTAAATAAAACTAAAAGCTATAAAAAAAATTTTAGTTCTCAAATAAATATGTTTACCCCAAAATTATTTTTTCTAATCATGTAATCATCTTCCTTTTTAAAAGCTCTTATGGTTCCAACATTTTGAAAGCTAAGTTCCTCTTTGATTTTTTCCCCGATAAATTATAATTGATTTGAGTATTTAAAACCTAAAACGATTTTAATTTTATAATCTTTTTAAAAAATCTTAGAACTTTAAATTGGGTTCGAATATAAAACTTATACTTGCAAGCGCAATAATTGTCATTATCAATACTTAATTTTACTAGATTAAGTTTTTCTTTCTTTCTTTTTTGACAAATCATAATTATAATTCTAATCCTACCTAGAGGGGAGGGGAAGGGTGTAACAACTCAGTTTTCGGTTTAGTTATTCGAATCTTGGATCTGAGCTGGGTATTTTTAAATCAAGTATTAAATTAAAAGAAGGGTAAAGTACACCAATGGTCAACGAACATTTAAAGCGCGTTCATTTTTGTCCACCGAACTTTTAAAAGTTTCATTGGGGTCATCCAACTTTTAGTCCATTTTCATTCAGGTCCCTTCAGTTTAGGGATGGCAACGGGGCGGGGCGGGGCGGGTTTTTGGCCGCCCCGAACCTGCCCCGACCTATAAGATACTATACTCGACCCCGCCCCGCCCCGAATTAAAATATTAATTTACCCGCCCCGACCCGCCCCGATACAATAACCCTTAAACCTGACCCCGCCCCGACCCGCCCCGAAAAATTAAAAAAAAAATTAATCTTCGTCGACGGTAAATGTTAGATTCGACCAATCTTCCACCACAATCACAAATTATGGTTTCAAGGGACTTCAAACTTATATAAAAAAAATAAAATAAAACCAATTTTAAATTATCCAAGTGTTAAAACTACATATTTAAAAGAATAAATTTGAATCATTGACCGTTAGAATCGAATATAATAAAACTTGAACAACATCTAACAAAATTTTACAAAATGTACGAACCAAAACAAAAACAAAAAATAGCTTAAAACACATAAAAATGTTTAAATATAATGATATTTTTTTATAAATATAATAAAAATATATATAAAAATATAAAAATATACCGGGGCGGGGCGGGGCGGGGAATTTCTAGCAAATACCCGAACCCGCCCCGCCCCGACTTCATGTTTTTTCCGCCCCGCCCCGCCCCGCCCCGATCCCCGAAATTTTAGAAAAAATACCCGATCGGGTCGGGTCGGGGCACCTCGGGTCGGGTCGGGCCGGGTATTTTTGCCATCCCTACTCCAGTTAACTTCTGTTAAAATCGCTGACGTGGCCGTTAACTTTCTTTCTTCTTCCATTTTCTTTTCTTTCATAGCTCTGTTTTTCATCCATAAGTTTTAGGTTATTTCTTTTTCCATTTTTTGTTCTCTCTTACTTTATTTCTTTTCATTGAGTTTAGTTTCGAAAGTTATCAACTCTACTCCTTTGAACATTTGCACATCTAGTTGAGCAGAATGCATTTGCTACTTACTAGAACATTGAAAAGGCAATAAAGTATCAAGTAGAAACAAGGATTGAGAGTGCTTCTTTGTTGCTTCTCTAAATTTGCAGAAATTGAACATACATTTACATGACACTGACACTTGTTTTTGAGTACGATATGTACGAGTGGCTTTCTGAACAAAATAGCTAACTCCCAGCTTGCTTAATTTGAAGTTAAAAAAGAGTTAGTTGATAATAGTGTAACACCCTAATTTTGGGCTTAGAGGTTTTGGGTTTGAATCGGACCGGTCGGATTTCGGTTCGAATATAAAAGGTGGTTTTAGGGAAACCTAGTTCGGGATGCATTAAAAATATGGAAAAATATCTTAAAATCCTCTTTTATTATATATAAGAGAGTGGTGAAATCAATTTTACAAAATGAGGTTTCGAAATGTGACATTTCAAGTTAGTGACTAAAATGTAATTTTTGAAAACTTGGTGACTGTTTTAAAAGGATTGAAACTTTGAATCTTTAAGGAGCTAATTTACCCAAGAAGAGTTTTCTCCAGATTTTTTCTTAATATTAAACATTTATTAAATGATATTTAATAAAAGGAAAAAGGGAAATAAATATTTTTGAGTTCGTAACTAACTTTTCTCAAAATTTTCCCTCTTCATTTTCTCTCCCTTTTCTCTCAGCCAAACACATTTCCCCATCCATTTTCCCTCTAATTTTAACACCTAAAGATGAGATTTCAATCTCCAATTGGTTTCTAATAATTCCTACATCAAATCATTACCATTTGCTTATTGAATTTTCAAGAATCTTGGCTTTTAACAAGGAGAAACTCACATTTAGAGGTATGAACGTCCTTCTCCTCTAAATACTCAGTTCTTTACTGAAATTCCCAAGTTCTCAATCCTTGATTTGTGTTTTATTAAAGGTTTTAATGTTGTGTTCTTGATTTTGGCTTAAAATGTAAGATTTGGATTTAATTTTGATTAAATTCGTACTAAATGATTGGGCTGTGTTTTGAGATGTCTTTTTGATGTTTATTGGATGTATAAATGATGTGTCATTGAGGTTTAATCAATGCAATCTCGGATAGGTTGATTTTCCTAAGTTTTTGATTGAGTTAATGGTGGTTTTTGGGGTGATTTTGATGCCCTGCTATAGCTGGAGGTATAAGGACGTGATTAGATCCTTTTTGGATGTTAATTGATGTATAAGTATGATTGGAATTGATGGATCTTGGCTGGGTAAGGTTGTAGAGGTGTTTGGATGTGATTTCGGTTGTGTTTGGTAGCCGAAATGTGAGTGTTGATGAGAGCAGTGAGTTTAGGTGTCTTGGTTGAAGATATTAATGCATGATGATGCATTAATCCACTGCTTTGATGTGTTTAAAACAGGGGAGACATGTGAGTGAAGTTTGGTTTTCAGCTTTGAAACCAATGTTGGGAGGTTATGGGAGCTTAGTTTAAGTCTAAACAACTTAGCTAAGCTCAAGAGTAAGTTTTCGAGAAAACTCTCTTTTTGATGAACCATGAGATGGTTGGATGCAATGTGTTATATTTGCATGTTTAAATTCTGTTTTGAAAGCATAATTTAGCATGTTTGATGCTGGTTTTATAAGCCATGTGTTGAAGGATGCTCAAGGTAAGAGATCCTTGTTTTGAACATTGATAAATGTGGTTTGATGCATTGTAATGCATGATGATTTAATGGCTTTGTTAAATGCTTTAAAACAGTGGATTAATGATGTTATATGATGTATGTTGGCAAGTGATGTGTTGGTTTTAAAGTACTTGAATCGGATATAGTTAGCCGGCTATAGGATTGGGTGCACCGTGAATAAAGTCGCCTTGGATGTTGAGGGGTTGTGATTGTACCGTAAACTCCATCCATGTACACTAACGAGATGGTTAAGATCATCATGGTGGTTAAAAGTCCATGAGTGGATCTTGTGTTAAGATCACAATGGTGGTTAAAAGTCCATGTGTGGATCTTGTGTTGTGGGTCCCGTGTTCTCGTTAGTGATGTTATACAACTACCAATGAGTGATGTTGAGGGGTTGTGATTGTACCATAGTCTCCATCATGGGTGTTGAGGGGTTGTGATTGTACCATGCTCCACCTTGATATTGATAGTGTGTATGAAGCGTATGGGACAACGCTTGTAATCCGCGTATCCGATTGTGTTTTGAGTTGTAAAATGTTATTGATTATCACTTGTAAGCCAATATGACATGATGATGATTTGAAGCATGAGATGCTTGGTTTGTATGCATAATTGCATGGTATACGTTGTTTTGAAACTAAAGGCCTTGAATAGGTGTTTTTGCAAATGCATTATTGTGATGTTTTAATTGAACATTTCCTCATTAAGCTATGTGCTTACGCTCTCTCTTTTTCCTAAACCAATAATGCAGAGCATTGAAGTGCATAAAGGGCAGCAAGGAGATTAAGGATCCAAATGAAGACTAAGCTCATGTATGGTGAATGTTTTCCTAACACTATTAGCTTTTGGCATTTGGCAATGGGAACCTAGATTGTGTTTTTGGGAGATGTTTTGGACTCCCTAAGTTTGGTTAATGCTTTTGATAATTTTGGAACATGTAAATGGCCTCTTGGTATTTGGTTTTGGTGAATTGATGGTTGCATGGTTTTCAATATAGGATGCATGCCTATAGAATTGGGTTTTTCCTTGAATGATGCCATGATTGTGTTTAGTTGATGCTAATATGTTCCTTAAGTGTTTGTTATGGAGGTCATATGGATTTGTTTGATGGGTTGATTGTGTAATAAACCAGCAAAATTCTGCAATTTTGGGCAACTCGTTTCGGAACGGGTGCTGCTGTTTCGGAACAGGTGGTCTGAAATGGCCATGGCGTTTCGGAACAGGTAGAACTGTTCTGAAACGGATTTGCCACTGCCAAGCCCTGTTCCGCAACAAGTTTTGGAACGGTCCCGCGTTTCGGAACGGATCTTCCCCGTTTCGGAACACTTGACCGTTGGGCACTGAATCTGATGGTTAAATGTTTTGTAACTCTTACGTTTTGGTCTCAATCTTTGTATATGCAATTGGTTGAGTTTGTGATGTCCTATTGAGATGAAATTTGGCAGAGAAGCATGAAATATGATTAATTTTATAATGGTAACTTTTAATTTGTATTAAGTCCTCCTAATTTTCAGAATTTGCAATTTGGTCCCTAAATTTGTATGTTGTGCAATTGTGTCCCTAAATGTTGTCCGATTGCTGTAATTTTTGAGTATGTTCTTCTCAAGAGTTCACCTAGGAATAATACGCATTTAGACAAGTTTAAAAATAAAAAAGGGTCGTTAATCAAGGTTGACTTTCAGGTTGACTTTGGTTTTCCCCGTGTAATCTTCGTAGTTCGGGTCAACCGCCTAGGCCGGGCTAAGGGGGTTACAAATAGAAACTATTTTTTCACCATCCTAACTTCCTTAAGTTTTTATAACATGATTTACGCCTTACCTCACTTCCTTAGTTTAAACAATAACAGCTAGAAGAGAATAAGAGATTATATCTCAATAAGCTATACTGATGGAGCTCAAGAGATTATATCTAAATGTGTGGCCAATAAATATTCTCTAATAAGTTATAACTCTTGTTCTATTATTCCATTCCTAACAAATGTTATGTTGTAATTGTAAACAAGACAAGATAGTGCATTGAATACGAGTATATGACATACATTTCATTGTTTTGTAAGGTGGTTTTATATAATTTCTGTCCTTCCAGAGCTGGGTTGTTTTCGAAATCTTAGGAGATCCAGTCCACCATCTAGACACAAACTCAGGACATTCCAGATGTCTGAATCTATTTATTTACATTAAGGAAATAAGGATCAAGTATGTCAATCCCTACTTTTGTGTTGCTTATCTTTCATAAATCCTATACATTGTAATCAGTATGATATTTGGTAGTTTATTGCCTATTTGTTTCACAGGAAAAACAACACTTCTCTCGTCATTTATATTGTCATACAATCTAAATGTAAGTTAATGGTTTCAATTAAAAGAAACAGAGCAAGAGAGAAGAAGAAAATGAAGGAAGAAAAACCCTAAAAGTTATGGAAGAAAAACGAAGCAAGGAAATAAGAAGAAAACAAAAGGAAGAAGGACAATTAACGTGTCACGTCAGCATTTTTTACGGATGTTAATAGGAAGGACCAAAATGAAAACAGACTAAAAATTAGGTGACCCCAATGAAACTTTTAAAAGTTCGGTGACCAAAATGAACACGCCCTAAAAGTTCGGTGACCATTGGTGTACTTTACCCTTCAAAGAATGAGATATGGGAAGATTAATTTTAAAATAAGTAATGACCATGTTGTGTAAGGATCGAAGGTTGAGGACCTATGATGCGATTTTACCATTTTTTCAGAAGACGATATTTTAGAAAAAAAGTGATGGGAAAGGGAGAGAAAAATTAGATTTTTATTCAGACTATCAGATTAATATTATCATTATTATTTTATGTTTTGAGACATTTATGTATTTTAAACTGTAGAACTTTATATTTTTTGGATTATGTTTTAGCATGTAATTACAGACTTTATTTTAATCTTTTATTAAATGATCAGAATATTTTTATAACATTTAGGTTTTGTAAACATTTGTGGTATTTCACGGTAACTATTATTATTTAATATTTATTTTGTTTTATAAATCATTTAAACCTAAAATCTACTACATGAGTGAAAGGTTTTCAAGCATAACTTCCTAGATTCGACCCATTTCTTCTGGGCTGGGTTTAGGGGATTACAGTTACAGTCCCGAGTATCTTCTTCGATGTCTCGTATGCTCCGTAGACGGTTGAGCTCCGGTGTCTGTTCATGCTCCAATGGCGGTTCGACTCCCAAAAAGGTAAAGCTTCTCGCTCTTTATTATTATTATTATTATTATTATTATTATTATTATTATTATTGTTGTTGTTGTTGTTGTTGTTGTTGTTGTTGTTGTTGTTGTTGTTGTTGTAACACTCCTTGCCTGGGTTAGGTGCGAGAAGCATTACGGTGAGAAATCGGGACGAGCAAACGAGAAATTTTTGAGTCAATTAAATTTTTTCCACTTAACTTGGCTATCAAGTTACTAGCAACATAGGTTACAAGTTCCATTTAAGTTACATCACAAGTTAATGTAGCAAGATTCATTTTAGGTCTTTGAATTATCACGATCCACTCAGTTAACTTAACTCTAGACTTCTAAGCATTCAAGTTGGATTAGGCAAGTTCTTTAGAGACATGCTCCCAATCGACTAAGACCTTAGCTATGTTATAACATGTATATTAAACTATATTCCATTACTCAAGATAATTTCAAGTACTTAATCTCAATGTCATATTCGAAATAGAAAAGCTTATAAACATAGATTTAATTCATTCATTTTCGAGATAAGGACACATTATTTACAAGGAGCTCTACTTATATACATCCAAATGCCATTACAAAACATGATCAAGTTTATATATACATATCCTTTAACCAAGTGAAATGCATGACAAGCTATGTGCCACCAACTAGGAGAATACAATGAATACACAATCCTACTTCAAGTCTTGCTTATCTTGCTTCGGGTCCAAGAAAAATAGCTTCAAGATCAAAATACTGGTCGAGATGAATTTTACCTGAGGTTTGGGAAGAATGCAAACAAGAGTGATAAGTACGAGATTGTACTTAGTGAGGTAGTGTAACACTCCAAGTTTTCAAAAAAAATGTAAAGATTAAGGTTGTGAGGTTTTGAACCCACAAACTCTTGCTTTCCACAAAACCCTCCCTACACGTTTAACCATTAAACCAAGTGCTCACATTTGTTATGTATTGCATTTGAAACTCCTTAAAGTTAAGTTTGGGGATTATCTAGAATTTAGTAAGTCTTGTTTGACTCTTCAGTTGCTCTGTAAAATTTCCCATTGGATATTGAGGGAAATTTCTAGATCTGAATAATTCCCCCTCCAACTCATCGTCTCCTTTACCAGTCATCAACCGATTTGCGTCACTGCACCGTCGTGATTCTCACCGCCAACGTCGTTGTGACCGGCGACACACCGCGACTCCAGCCTTGGCCGCCACTCGTAGCGTAACGTTACCGTTTGTCGTGTGAACCCGCCCGAAGGCTCGACTATAACCCAACCCCTCGTCGTCTCTAATTTTGAAGATTTTGGTATCGGTTGACTTCCGTTCGCCGCTCAGCCGCCACTTCTGGACTCCTCACATCAGGCTGAGCAAAAGCCCTTTGATCGTTCGTGGTTCTGATGTCGGGAGAAGCCTCGTCGGAGCTTCATGTTTTTCTGGCGTAATCTCAACATTTTTGGTAATTTCTGACTGAATTTCGGCTTGTTTCACGTAGCTAAGGTTTGGGTTGAGTCATCGTGTTGATAAGCTCTCTTTTCCTGGCAGAATCGGTACAAAAATGGCCTTCGGCGACCATTCCGATGACCGTCCGACGGTTTTCACCTCTAGGTAAGTGAATCGGTTCAAGCTATGGTCTGAACCGGCCCAACCCAGTATGAGCCCAAATCCGAATCTGCCTGCCCGACTCGTTGACCTGACCTGTCTGCCCGACCCATTGACCCGACCTGTCTACCTGACCCGTTTACCTAGTCTGAGCCAACCCGTCCGAGTCAACTCAGTGAGTCAACCCGTTCGAGTCAACTCAGTGAGTTGACCTTTCTAAGTCAACTCAGTTGACTGTTGACTAATAACGTCGGCGTTGACCGATGATGACATCAGCGTTGACCGTTGACTTTGACCAAAATGTCAAATTTTCTGAAAACTCCTATTTTATGTTTTTCGATGTCCTGAGCACGTTTTGCAAAATTCTAACCCGAAAGCCTCCGAATCTGACCTTGAACCCAAGTGTGCTTATGTATTTAATTAATTGGTTAAGAGCTTGTGAGTAAGGTCTTATAACCTCCTAAACCCGACCTAGAAGAAATAGCCGAATTTAGGAAGTCGCGTTTGAAAACTTTACCCTCAAGAAACTAATTCGAATTATAATATATTAAAATAGCGTAAAATAAATTATTTCTAACAATAATATAAAGTGTCTTGATTTATAAAATCCGAACGTTAAAATAATAATCTTATAATTCAAATAAAACTTTACCCCAAATCTAAAATTACATCAAAATCCCAAAATAATCTTAATAATAAAATATTCCCGAAAGTAAAGTATGTCCATACTTAAGATAAAATAGATTCGATAAAATAAAAAGATCCTCCGAGTACCAAGTCGCCTAGAATCCAAGGTATCTGTAAGAGAAAACTATGGGGGGTAAGCTAAAGAGCTTAGTGTGTCTCTAAAGTGCAAGAAAATCATTGTCGTAAAAACATAGTAATATTTTCTTAAAATTCTTTAAAAACTAGATACAATATCAAAAGTGTAATGCAATGCACCCAACTACGGCCGCCAAAAATGAGAAAGGTTCCCATAACCTTCTCCTTACGTCCGCCAATTCGAAGTGGAATTCAGCCTGAATGGTGAAACCACTGAACTTCCTCCTTACAAATCCCAACCCATGCTCATACACATATGATGTTTAAAATTCAAGTTTCATAAAAACCAATTCCATAAATCTAATATTCCATAAACATAATTCGTAAATCATAGTCCATAAATCCATAAATCATAGTTCCATAAATCTGATGTTTCATAAATCAATGCTCGTAATACATAACCAAAATAAATTCTGAAATCGTATGCATATGATGTCAACCATACAAGTCATAATACATATAAATAATCACACAAGAGGTAAAACACCAACACATAGAAAAAAGTATATAATTTAATTATAGCACCAGAAGAAAACACACCTCGCAACAATAAAGCTCTAACGATGAACAAAGGGCGGTTGCGGCTTCGAGAGAAATTGATAAAGCATGGGAACAACTAAGAGCAACAACACTTTAAAACTTAAGGCTTAGATTTATTTCTGTACGTAGTAACTATAACTATAACTATATATATATATAGTTGAGGGGTGGTAATATAAACAAGTTAGGTTTAGAATATAATAATAATAATAATAATAATAATAATAGTAACAACAACAACAACAACAACAACAACAACAAGAAGAATTTAATTTAAAAAAGGAGAGTCAATTTACCCGTGAAAAAAAAAGAATTAGAATTCAATTTAAAAAAAGAGGTTATATATATGTGTGCGTGTGTGTATTAAACAAATAAAAAAAGAGACAGACGGAAGAAACCAAAGTGAACTAAAATTCAATTTGATAAAGGGTTATTTATGGAGTTAGTTCTTAAACTTTCAAGAAATTTCATATTGACTTCCAAGTTTGATAAAAGTTTTTATTTAGTCCCTCATAAAATTTAGGGTTTTGAATTAAAGATTCCCAATTCTTAGGGTTTTCATTTAGGGATTTCAAAATTTGGTTTCTAAATTAGGGATATTTCGAATCTAGGGTTTTTAATTTGGGCGTAATTTTTGGGGTGTTACAGGTCTGATCTTGGAATTTGTGTAATTGAAGGTATTCTCGTTTCCTTGAATACAAGATGTTGAGGGACATCAAATTCGGGTTCAAGAGTGTTCGAATGTCGTTCGAGGGTCGACCGATATAGCAAGGATCAAAGGTAATACATTACTACCTTCTGCATGCTTTTGTAACATGTTGGTATTCGGTTAATGTTTGCACGACCATGTTTGAGCATATGATTATTTCCGCCTATGTCGATCAATTATGAAATAAAAATAATAATGGTCAAGATAAATATTCGAATAAGAGGTTTGATAAATCAAAAGGACTTCCGAGTTCAGTGTACGATAAATGAGTCGGTTAATCTTTAAGTCTGACTATCCTTTTGATTAAAAAGTAATGTCAAAATTCATTAATGAATGACAAAAATACCACTATCTATAAAAATGACCCATGAAGCTATACTTGATCCGGTAAGACATCTAACACGCTTGAAAACCTCGAATTACTGAAATGTCAATGCAACAAAACTTAAACCCTCGAGATTGTAAAGTACTTGAGTTGTTAGAATTCTGAATAATTCGACGAAGATAAATTTACAGAAAAATATTTGTATGTATGAATAGAGTAATGGGGCGAAAAGGATTGAATTAATTGAAACGACTAAAAAGGATTGAATATACTGATAAGGCTAGAATCAGTTAGAATGACCCTAAAGACTGATATTTTCTTCAGGCATAAACTACCAATCGACCGACATATGGGATATATCATCGAGATCTGGTACAAATGAATAGTAGGAAGGATCGAAAGGCTATGAACGATTGAAACACCTTCGGGCATCAGAGTGATTAAAATACCCTTGAATGCTAAAATGACTGAAGGTACACTTAAGACTTGGAACAAGAATCACCAATAAGGCCAAACAAAGATAATGACACTAGAAGTGGTAATACACGAACCGTGCTCGTCGGTCTTTCCCGATACTAATGCGATATTAGAAGATTATCATATGAAGGCATGTTCGATTTACGTGGAGAAAGTACATACTTAATAGCAAGAGTAATCTATTCTTCAAAAAGGTACATTCGATGTTTTGGGATTGAGTTAGTGTGAAATTCACATGTCAGAATACTTGGTAAGTATTGCGATAACGGGGACTGTTCGGTTCTAGTGGACTTGGAGGATGGTTAAGCCGTTAGAAGTTTTGGGTACTGTAATTTTGTGCTACTCCTTGGGATAAATTGCGAATTCACCCTTGAGAGTTAAAATGACCTAAATACACCTTCTGAGTAATATTGACTGGAATTCCCTTGATATATCTAAATTTCTGTATAATCATGTTATGCCGGAAATTCTAAATGATCTCAGGGTTTAATTCCTAAATACTTGGGTAAAGTCGATATTTATCAAATCCATTCGAATAAGGTCCTTGATTATTGGATTTATTTTTTAATGGACTATAGTCCAGTATCTCCTTTCTATGCTTGTCAAAGACCTCTGTGTTCTAATTTGGATCATCTATTGGGTACTGTGTATACATGACTAACCTCATTGATCAGAGATCAAGTCTATCCATTTTGATCTCAAGTGATCTTGTTATCTGAAGTAAAAACATGACCTCTGGTTCTTGATATATGATATGAGTATACCCAATTCGTGGGCCCTAAAAGTCTGAATCTATTAATTAAACAACAATTTGTACTTCGATCCCTAACGTACTAATACTAATTTCTGATATAACGATTATCGCTCGAGACGGTCATACAGAGGTATCTCTAGGACAACACAAGAAGTTTTTGACAAGCATTTGTGCGCACACGCCTTTTTGTTAGGCATTCTATTACGCTCATACGCGTTCTGTTACGCTCATATGCATTCTGTTATGCTCTTACGCATTATGTTAGGCTTTTACGCCTTTTGGGACCTAAGGTAACCCCTTAAGTCGGTACCTACGCCCATTGGGCCTAGGTTAACACCTGTATAGATGCAGTTCTAGGGATCTGCGTACTAAAGTTCAATTGAAGGGTGGTTAGATGATTAAATAAAACTTTCTGACCTATTCTGAAATCCACCCTATTGAACTAATGTACCATGTCTGAAACACTTAGTATGCTTGTAACGCCCTGGTTTTGGGCCTAGATGTTTTAGACTTCGGGCCGGACCGGTTGAGAAAGGTTTGAATCGCGTAAGGTGATTTCAGGAAATCAAGGATCGAGATAGGATAAAATTGTGATAAAATTGCTAAAATTCTCTAAAAATATAATTAAGGGGTTGGTCAAACAATTTTACAAAAAGGGTTTTGGAAAACGGACATTTTGAGTAGTGACCAAATTGTAAAGTTTCAAAACTGGGAAAATGAGCTTTTTAAGGTGGAAGCCAAAATCTTAGAATCTTTAGGGGGCTTTAAGTCAATTTGACCTTTCTTCAATATGACATGTGATTTAAATGGGTTTTAATTAAATGATTTTAATTAGAATTTGATATTAATTAATTGATAGTTAATGGACTTTCATTTTACGTAACTACCAATTCCCTCTCATTTTAGCCAAACACCATTTTCTCTCATCTTTTCCAGAATTCTTTCTCCCAAAAATCCTCTCAACATTTCCTAAATCTTTTTCAAGAGATCTTCTTTAATTCTTCAAGATTTTTGCAAGGAAAACTTGTCATCTATTGAAGGAAGCAATAATTGGAGGTAAATCCCGTTCTCAACCTCTAATCTAAGTTCTTTATTGAAATTCCCAAGATATTTGGCTTCTAATAACTATTTTTTATTGAGTTTTCAATATAGTTTTGATTTGAGATCAAAATCTTATGAAAATGTGGATGGAATCTTGATTTTCGGACTTGATGAGTTGGGCACTGTTTTCTGTTGATTTTAATTGATTTCTAAGTTGGTTTATATGTTAAAATGAGGCGTGGTTAATATAGATCCCGAAATCCTTGAGATCCTTGAGTTTCTTGGTAGTTTTAAGTGTGATTTTGGGGTGTAATGGTGGAATTTTGATTGCTGGAGGTATAATGACGAGTTAGGATGTTTATTGGATATGTTTTGATGTTGATAATGCTTTGGAAGTGATGTATGATGGCTGGGCTTGGTTTAGGAAGCAATCGATTGAGTTTTCGGTTGTGTTGGAAGGGTATTTTGGTGTAGTTTGAGTGGGCAACGAGTTTGTAAATTGTTGCTGGTGTTAGAATGCATTTTAATGCATTTAGATCTCTATTTTGATGATGTGAAAACAAGGATCTTGATCCGGAAGCAAACAAGGTGATTTTGGAGGCTCCAGAAGTGTAATTTCCGTGTCGGCGAACGAGGCTTCGCGTGTTGGTGAGTGGAAATGCAATTTCCTGCTTTGTAACGCCTTGAGCGTGCTCTTGGGAGCTTAGTGTAAGTTTGATACACTTAACTAAGCTCAAGTGTAAGTGTTTCGGTAATCCATCTCTTGGAAATGTGCTAAGTTTGATGATAATGCATTTGATGTAAGAGTGGATTTGTTTACTGTTTTTAAGCATGTTTAAGAATGGTTTAATGTTGGATTTTAATCTCATTATGTTGAGGATGCACTAGGTAAGTGATCCTTGGCTTTCATATGAAAATGCATATGATGTTAAGCATGTGTGCTTGTGAAAATGACATTGTAGTTATGCTTGAAAAACAGTGGATTAATGTGGATAAATGATTATATTGGCAAGTGATGAAAATGGTTTTTGGTTACTTTAATCGGATATAGTTAGCCAGCTATAGGATTGGGTGCACCGTGAATAAAGTCGCCTTGGATGTTGAGGGGTTGTGATAGTGCCGTAATCTCCATCCAAGTACCCTAACGATTGAGGTTAAGATCACAACGGTGAATGATTAGTCCCGTGTGTGAGTCTTGTGTATGTGTCCCATACTCTCGTTAGTGAAATTATACAACTACTGATGAGTGATGTTGAGGGGTTGTGATTGTGCCATTAATCTCCATCACGAGTGCTGAGGGGTTGTAATTGTGCCATTTGTCTCTACCTTGTGTAGTCCGATAGTTTGTATGAAGCGTGAGGGACAACGCTTGTAATCCGCGTATCTGATTGTGTCTTGTGCTGAAATGGTTTATGGATTATCACTTGCGAGCCAATATAATGTAAATGACAGTGTGAAGCATGAGATGCTTGTATATGATGCAAGGGTGCATGAGATATATGCGTATGATGCAAGAATGCATGTGATGCTTGCTAAAGCATGAGCAAAGGTCTATTTGTTGTTGTAAATTGATGCATATGTGCATGAGGTTTCAAAAGAGCATTGAAGTCTTGGGAAGACATGTTTTATAAATGGCATGTGATGAAAAGTGTTGATTTTGCAAAACATGAGATATGCATTGATGAATGTTGTTAGCGATCCTCACTAAGCTTATTGCTTACGCTCTTTTGTTTCATCAATGCAGAGAATTGAACCTTTGAAGGCAGCCCAAAAGCAAGAGGAATCCATAGCTTTGTTAAAGAGATGTATGTGGTTCATCCTTAGTGTAATAAGTGGCAATGGGTGGGATTTATACTTTGGATTGTATGAGGTTGTTTCCTTTAATTTAAGCATGTTTGCTTGCCTATACTTGAGTTGTAAAAGGCCTTTGGAGTTTGGATTTCGGTTTATTTGGTGTTATGTTTTGTTATGGTTTTGGCGAACTAGGGAGCATGCCTTTAGTGCCTTTGCTTATGTGTTGGTTTCTATGTTTAAGCTATAGCCTCGGTATGATGATTGTTGATATGTATCCTTGATGTATGCATGTTGTGGCATGTCACGGGAATGAATCGAGTGTGGAAATGCATGAAAAACCAGCAAAATCTACTGTTGCAGGGCAAGGCGTATCGGAACGCCCTTACCTGTTTCGGAACAGGGGCCTGAAATGGCCATGAGGTTTCGGAACGAGTGAAGGGGTACCGAAACACTTTGGCTACTTGAAGTGGGTGTTTTGATAAGGGTCTCGAAACGCACCCGAGTATTGAAACGGGGTTGACTATTTCGAAACAACCGTTTCGGTACATGGCCATCCGTATCGAAACACTAGACCGTTGGATTTGAATTTTGAGCTGTGCTGAGTTTCTGTTTCTTACATTTTGGTCCTTAAATGTTGGCTGCTTAAATTAGTGAGTTTGAATCATCCATTTGAGTTGATTTTTGACATGGTGGCATGTTATGTGATTAATTGAGGTTTGGTAATATTAAAATCATGAAAGTCCCTGTAATTTATGAAGTTTACGTTTTAGTCCCTAAAATATGTTTTTATTCAATTCAGTCCCTGTTTGAGGTCAATTCGCTGTATTGCTTCCGCTGGAATATTTTGTTAATCATATAGGTTAATATTGAGCACTTAGAAAAGATAAAAGAAAAAAAGGGTCGTTAATCAAGGTTGACTTTCGGGTTGACTTTGGTTTTCCCTGTGTAATCTTCGTAGTTCGGGTTAAACGTCTAGACCGGGCTAAGGGCGTTACAATGCTTCTAATCTGCACTTAATTAAACAACTAAACTCTTTGATTCAACTTCTGAAATCTATACCTCTCATGAACCTCTAGGCTATGGGATTACCGCCTGATACTCAACGATTGAATATAACAATTTGTCATAGTCAAAAAAATAATGTTTCACTTAAATATCGAATCATAATCGAAATTTGTGGTTGCCTGGGACTTTATGTTAGCTTTACGCTTTGCCTTATACATGTATGTTGACTATAGCATCTTCGGGTAGTTTTGTATTACTGAGCTTTTCGAAGCTCACGTTGTTTTTACCACCGCAGGTTAAAAGATCGCTCATGTTGCAGTTATCAACGTCGGTATGGAAGTTTCTATGGCTTTGGTTGCGGAGTACGGTCCTTGTGTAATTATTGGGCATGTATGTCACATCTTGTTTCATATTTGAGTCTGAAACTTGTTTTAGCAGTTTGTATCATAGTTTCTATTTTATTGTTTGAATGATTTCTGAAATTGTATTTTAAATTCCGAATTTGATTTATGGTTTCAAATGGTTTGACAATTTGTTTTAATTGAAATTTTAATGTGGGTCGCTCCGGTGACCCTAATGTGACTTCCTAGGATCTGTGGTAACGCATAGGCGGGTCTAGGGGGTTACAAGTAGCACCTAGAATTAATATCTATTCAAATTTTAGGGTCTTTAATACAATTACCACTTAAACAAGTTTTAACCAAGTTAGACTGAAGCATAACTTAGAGTTTAATCATCAATTGAGTATACAATCATACAATGTTCAATGAATTCAACTCAAGGGTTTACATTTCACATTCAACAAGTAACTCATGATCAAGAACTAGACACCAATCAAGTATTCATTCATTTCATTCGATAGGGGTCATCAAACTAGACAATCGAATCTTCATATTTAATTTAGATTCATTTATGTTTTAATTTATCTTTTCAAGTAACAAGAAACTTGACATTCCATTTATCAAGTGTCCTAGTTGACATTATGCCATTATACATTATATGATTCGTTTCCTTACTTCATTTAGCATGTAAACTTATTATACTATACGGTTATGCTTAATATTCCATGCTAATTAGCTCTTGACTTGGTCTCAAGTATGATTATCTAAGGTGATTCACTATTCAAGGTCAGGGATTCATTTAGGGTGGTAACTAAATTGTCCATACTGTTTACAAAATAGTTTACAAAATTATCCAACTCACCTAGACTGTTGTTACCTCGCAGTCTGTGCACTGTTTAAATAAACATATAAAATTTTCGTTCCGTACGTCGAAATTTCAATTAATTTACAATTTTAAAAGGTTACTTAACAATTTTTACAACCATTTAAGCCTTTCATATTAATATTTTTCCAATTAATACAGCTTTTAGTTCAAAGTCAGGACAATTATGTTTCTGGACAGTTTGCGCCGTCCAGAGGTTTTCATCACTAGATTTCAGCCCACAAAATATAATTCAATTTTGTTTTCTCCTAGTGAAATAGACATATTAAGGTTCATTTCATATAAATTTCAGCTCTTAATTCGACCTACACAATTTATGGTGATTTTTCAAAGTTGATGCCCAGAACAGAACTTTCTGGGCAGATTTTACTAGACTTGAGTTTAGTTTCATTATTCACTTAGACCATGTTTCTAACATTATGATTCAAAATGTACATATTCCTACTAGTCTAGGTCATTTCAATTTACCCATTAATGTGATTAAAACGGGCATTGTAATACTATGTTTAAATTAATCTATTCGATTGATAACATTACTCCATTTCACTAATCGAGCAGTCCATTAATTAATCTTAGCCAATTCAAGTTCCTGAAATTTTGATTCAATCAAATCCATTAATCTAGCATGAATAATCCCTTACATTAAATCTAGACTTCTAATTCATTTTAGGTTCATACCATTTAGGAAGAAGTAGACAATTAGTCTAGAACTTTTAGTCTCATTCGAATGACACTAAGGTATGAATAATCTCATTTTACATCTAATCCTTTTAATTTAGTCCAATTGTTTAACTCTTAAAACTAGTACTCAATAACCTAATATCTCAAACATGCAGTCTGGAAAATAGCATCTCAATTCAGACAAGAGCAAGCAAATTATTTCAATGATCCACTTATACAACCCAAGCAAGCCGCATAAACCCAAGGGTTAAACAAGTTCCATTCAAATAGAAGCATTTCATTTCATTTTATCTATTAAGGTGTAATCTAGTTCAAGTGATTAAGTTCATTAACCCATTCTTTTAAGTTCATTACTTTTCAAACTCATTATCAAGGATCAATCACACAAACCAAAGCATGTAATCTACATTCAAGCTCAAGGCAAGTCAAGCACAAGAACGTACAAATCCATTCAAATAGTTGTATCCTTTTTACTAATTTTAGCTTTCAAGATACAAACAAGATCAGGTTATCGAGATTATCATTACAACCAACTAAGTCCTTTACTATTCAAGTAGCCAATTACCATTACTAGGTGAACAAGCAAGCAAGCATTAAACAAATCAAACATAGAGATCACCCAATCTAATTCGAATAGGTCCCCTATTAACTTGTGACTTATCTTTCAAGTAATAAGTAATTCAAGATAGCTTGTTCTTCATTTTATTCATGAATTCTCATTTTACTTAAAGCTCACTAACAAGAGTCAAGTTTGCTCACTCTTTAACCATGTTCACAAATCTTTGTTTCAATTTTAATTAATCATGTTTTGCCTTGGTAGATAGTAGGATTTGGTAATCGAGTCACAAGACGGTACACAAGATACCTACAAGATGATACACAAAGTATCTAACAAGAAGGTGTCCACTACACCACACTTGATGGTACACAACGTACCTAGCAAGATGATACCCAAGGTATCTAACAAGAAGGTGACTAACCACCCAATCAAGATGGTACATGAAGCACCTAAACAAGTTGAGCTCTAGACTCTAAGGCATGTCGTTCTACCTAAGACCAACTAGCAACCAAGGTCTTGTTGAATCTTTTATTTGCAAGCAATTACATATCGAGTAATTAAGAAATAAGCATATCAAGATCAATTTCCTTTTTAAGTCATTAGGCCATAAAATCCTTAGTTCAATTCTTAGGTGATCAAGCATTCTCAAACATCACATAATATCATTCGTTTAAACAATCCATTCAAACACATCAAACAATACAACTAGGCACATTCCATTTATTTTCATTATCAAGCTTTATTACCAAGTAATTAGCTTATCAAGTCTTATACATATTCATTCTTCCCTTCATTATCTAATTACCAATAGGATTTAGATTCATTTCCAAGAATAGGTCACAAGCAAGTATCAATCCACAACCAAAACAGCAAGGTTCACCCACATTCATGTATTCATATTAAATTTCAAGCATAACAACCCAATTAATCATATTCTACTTCTATTCGATAATTCATCAAGAAGATCAAGCATTCATATATTCATCATCAAGTTTCCAATTAAGCATCCTTCCCTTATACATTTACCAAGTAGAGATTTAATTCATTTCATAGCAATTCCTTGTTAACATTGTAAATAATGTAATTGGTTAAGACCTAAGTCCTAACCCTAAATAAGGCTACACTCACCTTGTATCCCAAAGTTACGGGATACCCGAATCCTCATCCATATCCCGATGCTTATCCATCATTTCTATCATTTTCTTAATCAAATATTCAAATAACACAATCATGCATTAGAGTCAAGACTAAGCAATTTTGCCACTTTCAGGCAGAATGCACACTAGTTACTAATCTATTCATATCTTTTAATTTACACTTCGAAATTTATATTAATTTATATCATTAGAAAGCTAATTCAGGTATCATTTCAACCATCTATGGCTCAAATTTTTTGCCTTTCTAAATCAATATAATTTTTAAGTTAAAGTCAGGTTAATTTTCCAGTTTTTGAAATTGCCAGATTTATTCAAGTCTATTTTAGTAAGTAATTTCACCTAGGACCTTTACTAGTTCATTTTAGACCTTTTTATCTTAGTTTCCCCTGTTTTCCCTTGACTTTTCATGTCCATATTAGTCCCTAATTTTCCATCTAAGTCCTCAATTTAACAGATTTTCCAGACTATTCCAGATTTCACTAATTATGCCAATTACACTATAGGACCTTTCATTTAACTACAATTCATGCAATTCAAGTTATCCAACATTCATTTTAATCTTTCCCCTATTTTTGACTAACATTTCCAGTCCTTTATTTAATCCAATTTAGTCATGAATTTACAGATTTATTCAAAACAGCCCAGATTAGTAAGTTAGGCTACTAGGTGACTAGTTTCACTATTAATTCAAATCCTTTATCTAAACATGATTTTCATTTTACCAACATCCTAATTTAACATGTACTTTTAATTTCCAGCATGTATATCTTTCAATTCCAGTCCTAAATTATTACAAATTTCATTTTATATTACTAGTTACATGAACTTCACTCAGTTAGTCACATGCATGATCATATATCATTCGGCCAATTCAATTTTCACTATCAATTTCATGATCTAACATGATTATAATTCATGGATCATCTTAACATGATTTCTAGCAACAATCCAAGTAGATTTTAAAAATCAAACACATGAATTTATACAACAATCAATTCGGCTATGGAGATTTTCACTTACCAAGCTTCCTAAAATTTGATTCCCAAGTGAAATCACCTAACATGCATGAACTTCCAAGCTTTCCCATGGTGTTTTCTCTCATTTCTCTCTCCCTATTATTTTCTTTGCTATGCAGCAATGGGAAAGAATGAAGAAGATTATGATAATTCATCTAAATTGGATACGAAATTACCTAATTTATCCTTCTAATCATCCTTCAACTTTAGATAGTGGTAAGGGCATTTGGGGAATGTAACAATTTTGCATGCATTCCCTCAATTTGCCACCTATTTCAATTCAGTCATTAGAATTTAGGCTACTATTTCTCACATTATTTCAATTAAGTTCTTAATTCATCAAATTCTCCCTTTTAAAAGATATTTTCACAAATAATTTTAATTACTTGTGCACCAAGCTACTAGGCCCTAATTTGGGGTATTACAATTATTAGTTGGATTATTATCATTAATGGACGTGGAAAAAAATTCTCTCTCTATTTATAGGTTGTAACACCCCAATTTTGGGCTTGGAAGTTTAGGGTCTGAACCGGACCGGTCTGATTTTTGGTTCGAATATAAAAGGTGATTTTTAGGGAAAGCCTAGTTCGGGATGCATTAAAAATATGGAAAAATATATAAAAATCCTCTTTTAATATATATAGGAGAGTGGTGGAATCAATTTTACAAAATAAGGTTTGGAAGTGTGACATTTCGAAATAGTGACTAAAAAGTAATTTTTGAAAAGTTCAGTGGTGACTGTTTTGTAAGGATTGAAACTTTGAATCTTTAAGGAGCTAATTTACCCAAGGAAGGATTTCTCCAGATTTTTTTTAATTTTAATGATTTTGTTAATGTTTAATTAATTAAAAGAAGTGAGGGAAAACCATTTTTAGTTTTCATAACTAACTTTCTCTAAATTTTCGCCATTTCATTTTCTCTCAAAATTCCCTCAGCCAAACACTTTTCCACAGCAGCTTTTCTTTTGATTTTCACACTAAATGATGAGGTTTCAATCATCATAAGATTCCTAATCCTTTCTACATCAAATCCTCTTCATTTGTTCATTGAATTTTCAAGGATTTTTGCTCTAAACAAGGAGAAATCTACATTTAGAGGTAAGGATGTTCTTCTCCTCTAAATATTCAGTTCTTTATTGAAATTCCCAAGTTCTCAATCCTTAAATTAAGTTTTATAAAAGGTTTTGGTGATGTGATCTTGATTTTGGCTTAAAACTCAAGATTTGGATTTAATCTTGAAGAAATCTGTAATGAATGTTTGGGCTCTGTATTGAGATGTCTTTTAAATGTATTTTGGATGTTTAATGATGTGTAATTGAGATCTAATCAATGCAATCCCGAATAGGTTGATTTTCCTAAGTTTTTACATGTGTAAATGGTGGTTTTTGGGGTGATCTTGGTGTTCTGTTGTTGCTGGAGGTATAAGGACGAGTTTAGATCCTTTTTGGATGTTAATTGATGTTTAAGAATGTTTAGAAGTGATGGATCTTGGCTGGGTAATGTTGTTGATGAGTTTGGAAGTGATTTCGGTTGTGTTTGGTAGCCAAAATGTTAGATTTGTTGAGAGCAGTGAGTTTAGGTGTTGTGGCTGAAGATTTTAATGCATGATGATGCATTAATCCTCTGCTTTGATGTGTTTAAAATAGGGGAGGCACATTCGGATCCTTGTGGTGTTGATCCGGAGGCTTGATCGGCGTTTCGGCAAGCTTGCGAAACGGAATTGGTGAGTGAAGTTTGGTTTTCAGCTTTGAAACCAAGGTTTGAAGGTTTTGGGAGCTTAGTTTAAGTCTAAGCAACTTAACTAAGCTCAAGAGTAAGTTTTCGGAGAAACTCTCTCTTTGATGAACCATGAGATGGTTGGATGCAATGTGTTTAATTTGCATGTTTAAATTCTGTTTTGAAAGCATGTTTTAGCATGATTAATGCTGGTTTTGAAAGCCATGTGTTGGAGGATGCTCAAGGTAAGAGATCCTTGGTTTGGTATTGATAAATGTGGTTTTGATGCATAGTGATGCATGATGGTTTAATGGCTTTGATTAATGCTTTAAAACAGTGGAATGTTGATGATAAATGATGTATATTGGCAAGTGATGTTTTGGTTTTAAAGTACTTGAATCGGATATAGCTAGCCGGCTATAGGATTGGGTGCACCGTGAATAAAGTCGCCTTGGATGTTGAGGGGTTGTAATGGTACCGAAAACTCCATCCAAGTACACTAACGAGATGTCTAAGATCACAATGGTGGTTAAAAGTCCATGTGTGAATCTTGTGTTGTGTGTCCCGTGTCCTAGTTAGTGATGTTATACCACTACCAATGAGTGATGTGGAGGGATTGTGATTGTACCGTTAAACTCCATCACGGGTGTTGAGGGATTGTGATTGTACCGGTAAACTCAACCTTGTGTGTTTGGTAGTGTGTATGAAGCGTGTGGGACAACGCTTGTAATCCGCGTATCCGATTGTGTTTATGTTGAAAATGGTTATGGTATCACTTGGAAGCCAATATGACATGTTAATGTTTATGAAGCATGAGGTGCTTGTTGTTTAAGACATGTTGATGATTATAAAGCATGAGATGCTTGTTGTTAATGCATTGTTGCATGAAAATGATTTTTATGAATAAAAAGGCCTTATGAAAGGTGTTTAGTAAAAGTGCATTATTGTGTTGTTCATTGGAGCATGCCTCACTAAGCATTTGTGCTTACGCTCTCTTTCTTGAATCATTAATGCAGAGAATTGAAGTGCTTAAAGGGCAGCAAGGAGGCTAAGAATCCAAGGGAAGACAAAGCTCATGTATGGTGACTATTTTTACAACATTATTAGCTTTTGGTATTTTGCAATGGGAACCTAGGTTGTGTTTGTTGGGAGATGTTTTGGACTCCCTGAGTTTGGTATGATGACTATGATGTTTTGGACTTGTAATTGGCCATTTTTTGTGTTTGCTTGATGGTTTGATGCTTGGATGGTTTTCAATAGTAGGATGCATGCCTATAGATTGTGGTTCTTCCTAATTGTTGCCATGAATGTGTTTCGATGATGCAAATATGTTCCTTGTGTGCATGATGATTTGTTGGCATGATTATGGGGTCATAGGGAGGCGTTTGAGTGGTTAATTATATGTTAAACCAGAAAAATCTGCACTTTCTGGGCAGTCCGTATCGGAACGGGCACTACCGTTTCGAAACAGGGGCCTGTAATGGCCTTCGTGTATCGAAACGGGTAGAGGGCGTTTCGGAACGGATTTGCCACTGTCAAGCCCTGTTTCGAAACAGGTCTCGAAACACACCCGCGTTTCGGAACAGTCAACCCCTGTTCCGAAACACTTGACCGTTGGGCACTGATTTGAATGGCTTAAGGATTGCGAGCTTTACGTTTTAGTCCTGAATTTCGTATATGCAATTGCTTGAGTTTGAGATGTCCGTTTGAGGTGAAATTTGACAGAGAAGCATGCAATATGATTAATTTCATAATGGTAATCTAAAAATCAGTTAAGTCCTTCATCTTTCCAGAATTTACATTTTGGTCCCTAAAGTTGTAATTTGTGCAATCGAGTCCCTTATTGCTTTCCGATTGCTGTTCTTTTCATGTATGCTTTTCTCAAGGGTACTCCTAGGGTTAATATGCATCTAGACATTTTTAAAAAAGGGTCGTTAATCAAGGTTGACTTTCGGGTTGACTTTGGTTTTCCCCGTGTAATCTTCGTAGTTCGGGTCAACTGTTTAGGTCGGGCTAAGGGGGTTACATTTGGTGGTATCAGAGTTGAGTTCTCGAGTAATTGGGAATGGTTATGTGGGTGATGTATGCATGATTGCATGATGTCCCTTTTTGAATGAAAGTGTGAAGTGTGAATTGTAAAGTATATCGCAATTGTGATGCTATGCTATGTTGAAGCATGTTAGAGGGACCCATTGCCATATCAAAGTTAATGAAATGAATTGTTTTTGAAAAATGAGCTTGAGTGCTTGGATTACGTACCTTGCTGGGCCTGATTATGTTTGTTGCATTTGTGTTAGTGCATTGTTTAGTGAATGGGACCTCGTAGAGAGACGAGGATTAATACGCGAGCTATGGCTCAGAATGAGAATGAAGAGAATGCTGATAATGTAGTGGATTTACCTCCTCCTCCTTGTGGTGGACCACATAGTGATGGTGGTGCTGGAGGTGATGGAGTTGGCGTTGATGTTGGTGCTGGGGTCGCTGGACCTGAAGCTGGACAGGGGCAAGCTGCTCCTGATATGACAGTTTTGATACAAGCTATTGCGGGAGCCTTTCAGGCGGCAGTAGTTGGAGCTCATGGAGCTGGGCATCAGGGAGATGCTAATGTTAGACTACCTTTGGAACGTCTGCGCAGTCTGGGAGGGACTGAGTTCAGAGGTTTGTCTGCTGAAGGTTCCGAGTCTTGGTTGGAAAGTACCAAGAGGATATTGGGACAAATGAACTGCAATGATGTGCAGAAGCTGGGATGCGTGGTAACGCTGTTACATGATGATGCATATACCTGGTGAACGACCGCTATCTCCGGAATGGAGGAAGTTGATGTGACTTGGACGTTCTTTCTGAACGTGTTCAAGCGGAGGTATCTAGGTGTGAGATACCTGGATGAAAAGAAAAGGGAGTTCATGTCTCTTACGCAAGGGAGCATGACAGTAGCTGGGTATGAGATTCAGTTTGTTCGTCTCAGTCAGTACGCACCTGAGCTTGTCCCTGATGAAAGGGAAAGGTGTGAACGTTTCCGATATGGTTTAGTGACAGATGTAAAGACATACATGCTTGCAGCTGAGTACACTGATTTTGATGTACTGGTGGGAAGAGCGAAGGATATTGAGCAGAGCCTGGGTTTGTCTTCCAGTAGTGTTGGTTCTGGCTCGGGCAAGAGAGCTGCTGAGTATAGTTCCGAGGGAGGACAGAACAAGAGAGGACGAGATCGGAGGTATTAGTCTTCTGCTAGACGTGGTGGTGGAGGGCATGGTGCGCCTGTTCAGGGAGACAGGGTGAGAGCCGATCAGAACACATGCTGGGCGTGTGGATCACGTGGCCATTTGAGGCGTGATTGTCCTCGAGCTGCGAGGGAGGTACAGGGTGAGAGCCGATCAGAACACATGCTCGTGCTGGAATTGTGGTTCGGCAGACCACATGAGGAGGGAGTGTCCTTTGTTGGCCGTGGTGGTCAGAGACGTGCTCCTGGAGTTGTTGCACCACAGAGAGGTCGTGGGCGCGGCCGTGGTAACTTCCAACGTAGAGAGGATGGTGGAAGGAATGTGGCACATGTGGTGGCTGTTCAACCTGAGGGTGGAGGCCAGGCTCGAGTGTATGCGCAGCGAGAGGGGAGGAATGACGCGGATGTGATCGCAGGTACCTTCACTTTGCAATCCTTGTCATTACTTTCCTTGATTGATTCTGGATCTACACACTCATACATATTGCGTGAACATGCTCAATTACTTGGTTTTCCTGTTGAGTCTTTGGATGTTGGTATGCGTGTAACTAGCTCTTTTGGTGAGACCGTTGTGACACGGAAGTTGTATAGGAGATGTCCTTTGGCTGTGCAAAACCATGTTTTTCATGTTGATCTTATGGAATTGCCTTTCTATGGTTTTGATGTAATCCTTGGTATGGATTGGCTTGTTGAACATCGAGCGGTGGTGGATTTTGAGAACAAGCGAGTTTCGTTGAAGCTTGCGGATGATTATGAGGTGGTGGTGGTTGGTGAGAATGTGAAGTTTCTTGACAATGTGGTGTCTTCCTTGGAGGCGAGTCGGATGTTGAGGCAAGGTTGTGAAGCCTACCTAGCCTTTGTGATGAATCCTAGCTCTAAAGAGTTGCGAGTGCAAGATATCAGGACTGTGCGAGAGTTTCCTGGTGTGTTTCCGGAGGAGTTGCCTGGATTGCCTCCTAATCGAGAGGTGGAGTTTGGAATTGAGCTGTATGAGAATACAACTCCAGTTTCCATTACTCCTTATCGAATGGCTCCTAAGGAGTTGAAAGAGCTGAAGACGCAACTTCAGGAGTTGCTTGATCATGGTTTCATTCGGCCGAGTGTGTCACCTTGAGGTGCACCGGTCTTGTTTGTGAAGAAAAAGGATGGCACTATGAGAATGTGCATCGATTACCGTCAGCTGAACAAGTTGACTATCAAGAATCGGTATCCATTGCCGAGGATTGATGATCTTTTTGATCAATTTCGGGGAGCTGCTGTGTTCTCTAAAATTGATTTAAGGTCAGGGTATTATCAGTTGAAGGTGAAGGATGTGGATGTGCCAAAGACAGCCTTCAGAACGAGGTATGGGCATTATGAGTTCCTTGTGATGCCGTTTGGTTTGACGAATGCTCCTGCAGCTTTTATGGACATGATGAATAGAGTGTTCCATGAATATTTGGACAAGTTTGTTGTGGTGTTCATTGATGATATCCTCGTGTACTCTCGTACTGAGGAGGAGCATGAAGGGCATCTGAGGATTGTGTTGCAGGCTTTGTTGGAAAACCAGCTTTATGCTAAGTTAAGCAAGTGTGAGTTCTGGCTCAGGGAAGTGGTGTTCCTTGGTCATGTGGTTTCTGCTGAGGGGATTCGTGTCGATCCTCAGAAGATAGAGGCAGTGATGAATTGGAAGCCTCCTAAGTCTGTTCATGAAGTCCGTAGTTTCCTTGGTTTGGCGGGATACTACCGGAGGTTCGTGGATGGATTTTCAAAGATTGCTGCACCTTTGACGAAGTTGTTACAGAAGGATGTTAAGTATGAGTGGACGAAAGCGAGACAGCAGGCTTTTGAGAAGCTGAAGGAAGCTTTGACGCAAGCTCCTATCTTGGTTCAGGCTGAATCAGGGAAAGAGTTTGTGGTGTATAGTGACGCATCCTACGTTGGTTTGGGATGTGTGTTGATGCAAGAGGGTAAGGTGGTGGCTTATGCATCGCGCCAGTTGAAGGTGCATGAGCGTAATTATCCTACACATGACATTGAGTTGGTTGCGGTGGTTTTTGCCTTGAAAATTTGGAGACATTACCTGTATGGTGAGAAGTGTATTGTGTACACGGATCACAAGAGTTTGAAGTATCTGATGTCTCAGAAGGAGATGAATCTTAGGCAACGACGTTGGGTGGAGTTGCTTAAAGATTACGATCTGACGATCGAATATCATCTGGGGAAAGCTAATGTGGTAGCGGATGCCTTGAGTAGGAAGGTGGCAGTGGAGTTGAGGGCTATGTTTGCCAGTTTGAGCATTTCGCGTGATGGTGGTCTTGTGGCTGAGTTGCAAGTGAAACCGTCCTTGGTTCAGTTGATAAAGGATAAACAGTTGTTGGATGACTCCTTGGTGCCACATGTTCAGGATATTGCTGAGGATAGGCCATCGGATTTCTGCTTTAATGATGATGGAGTTTTATGTTTTGGGAGTCGGATAGTAGTGCCCAATGATGTTGAGTTGAGGCGTACTATTCTGACTGAAGCTCATAGTAGTCCTTTTGCTATGCACCATGGTAGTAGTAAGATGTATCGTGATCTTCGTGATGAGTACTATTGGGTGGGTTTAAAGAAAGATGTTGCTGAGTGTGTAAGCAAGTGCATGGTTTGTCAGCGAGTTAAAACTGAGCAATAGTTTCCTTCTGGGTTGTTGCAACCGTTGAGGATTCCTGAGTAGAAGTGGGAAAGGATTACCATGGACTTTGTGTCTGGTTTGCCTTTGTCGCCATCGAAGAAGAATTCGGTGTGGGTGATTGTGGATCCCCTGACGAAGTGTGCGCATTTCTTGCCTGTGCATACTACGTACACTTTGGACAAGCTTGCGGAGCTGTACATTGCTGAGATTGTGCGGCTGCATGGTGTGCCAAAGTCAATAGTGTCGGATAGAGATCCGAGGTTTACATCGCGGTTCTGACAGTGTTTGCATCAAGCTTTGGGTACACGGCTGAATTTCAGTACTTCTTATCATCCACAGTCGGATGGACAGTCTGAGCGTGTTATCCAAGTGCTAGAGGATATGTTGAGGTGCTGTGTGATTAAGTTTCAGGGCTCTTGGGAGAAGCATTTGCCTTTGGTGGAGTTTGCTTATAACAATAGCTACCAGGCAAGTATTCAAATGGCACCTTACGAAGCCTTGTACGGGAGGAAATGTAGGACTCCTCTTTGTTGGGCTGAAACAGGTCAGAAGTTGGTTTCAATGCCAGCTTTGTTGAAGGGAACCACCGAGAAGGTGAAGCTCATTTGTGAGCGCTTGAAGGCAGCTTCTGATCGACAGAAGTCTTACGCGGATCTGAAGCGTAAGGAGATTGAGTATGCGGTAGGAGACCGTGTGTTTTTGAAAGTTCGCCTTGGAAGAAGGTGATGAGGTTTGGTCGAAAGGGTAAGTTGTGCCCTAGGTACATTGGACCATACGAGGTGATTGAACGTGTGGGTCCCGTTGCGTACAAGTTGAGTTTGCCGCAGGAGTTGGAAAAGATTCATGATGTGTTTCATGTCTCTATGCTTCGAAGGTATAGATCTGATCCTTCGCATGTTATGCTCGTGGAAGAAGTGGAGTTGAATCCGGACTTGACCTATGATGAAGAGCCGGTGAAAATTCTGGATTTGGATAGTAAAGTGCTTCGAGGTAAAACCATTGAGTTGGTAAAGGTGTTGTGGAAGCATCGTGGTGCTGAGGAAGCCACGTGGGAAAGGAAGGATGACATGTTGAAACAGTTTCCATACCTTTTTCCCCCAGGTAAATTTCGAGGATGAAATTTCTTAAGGGGGAGAGTTGTAACACCCCAATTTTGGGCTTGGAAGTTTAGGGTCTGAACCAGACCGGTCTGATTTTTGGTTCGAATATAAAAGGTGATTTTTAGGGAATGCCTAGTTCGGGATGCATTAAAAATATGGAAAAATATCTAAAAATCCTCTTTTAATATATATAGGAGAGTGGTGGAATCAATTTTACAAAATAAGGTTTGGAAGCGTGACATTTCGAAATAGTGACTAAAATGTAATTTTTGAAAAGTTTAGTGGTGATTGTTTTGTAAGGATTGAAACTTTGAATCTTTAAGGAGCTAATTTACCCAAGGAAGGATTTCTCCAGATTTTTCTTAATTTTAATGATTTTGTTAATGTTTAATTAATTAAAAGAAGTGAGGGAAAACCATTTTTAGTTTTCATAACTAACTTTCTCTAAAATTTTCCCATTTCATTTTCTCTCAAAATTCCCTCAGCAAAACACTTTTCCACAACAGCTTTTCTTTTGATTTTCACACTAAATGATGAGGTTTCAATCATCATAAGATTCCTAATCCTTTCTACATCAAATCCTCTTCATTTGTTCATTGAATTTTCAAGGATTTTGGCTCTAAACAAGGAGAAATCTACATTTAGAGGTAAGGATGTTCTTCTCCTCTAAATATTCAGTTCTTTATTGAAATTCCCAAGTTCTCAATCCTTAAATTAAGTTTTATAAAAGGTTTTGGTGATGTGATCTTGATTTTGGCTTAAAACTCAAGATTTGGATTTAATCTTGAAGAAATCCGTAATGAATGTTTGGGCTCTGTTTTGAGATGTCTTTTAAATGTATTTTGGATGTTTAATGATGTGTAATTGAGATCTAATCAATGCAATCCCAAATAGGTTGATTTTCCTAAGTTTTTACATGTGTAAATGGTGATTTTTGGGGTGATCTTGGTGTTCTGTTGTTGCTGGAGGTATAAGGACGAGTTTAGATCCTTTTTGGATGTTAATTGATGTTTAAGAATGTTTAGAAGTGATGGATCTTGGCTGGGTAATGTTGTGGATGAGTTTGGAAGTGATTTCGGTTGTGTTTGGTAGCCGAAATGTTAGATTTGTTGAGAGCAGTGAGTTTAGGTGTTGTGGCTGAAGATTTTAATGCATGATGATGCATTAATCCTCTGCTTTGATGTGTTTAAAACATGGGAGGCACATTCGGATCCTTGTGGTGTTGATCCGGAGGCTTGATCGGCGTTTCGGCAAGCTTGCGAAACGGAATTGGTGAGTGAAGTTTGGTTTTCAGCTTTGAAACCAAGGTTTGAAGGTTTTGGGAGCTTAGTTTAAGTCTAAGAAACTTAACTAAGCTCAAGAGTAAGTTTTCGGAGAAACTCTCTCTTTGATGAACCATGAGATGGTTGGATGCAATGTGTTTAATTTGCATGTTTAAATTCTGTTTTGAAAGCATGTTTTGAGCATGATTAATGCTGGTTTTGAAAGCCATGTGTTAGAGGATGCTCAAGGTAAGAGATCCTTGGTTTGATATTGATAAATGTGGTTTCGATGCATAGTGATGCATGAAGGTTTAATGGCTTTGATTAATGCTTTAAAACAGTGGAATGTTGATGATAAATGATGTATATTGGCAAGTGATGTTTTGGTTTTAAAGTACTTGAATCGGATATAGTTAGCCGGCTATAGGATTGGGTGCACCGTGAATAAAGTCGCCTTGGATGTTGAGGGGTTGTAATGGTACCGAAAACTCCATCCAAGTACACTAACGAGATGTCTAAGATCACAATGGTGTTTAAAAGTCCATGTGTGAATCTTGTGTTGTGTGTCCCGTGTCCTTGTTAGTGATGTTATACCACTACCAATGAGTGATGTGGAGGGGTTGTGATTGTACCGTTAAACTTCATCACGGGTGTTGAGGGGTTGTGATTGTACCGGTAAACTCAACCTTGTGTGTTTGGTAGTGTGTATGAAGTGTGTGGGACAACGCTTGTAATCCGCGTATCCGATTGTGTTTATGTTGAAAATGGTTATGGTATCACTTGGAAGCCAATATGACATGTTAATGTTTATGAAGCATGAGGTGCTTGTTGTTTAAGATATGTTGATGATTATAAAGCATGAGATGCTTGTTGTTAATGCATTGTTGCGTGAAAATGATTTTTATGAATAAAAAGGCCTTATGAAAGGTGTTTAGTAAAAGTGCATTATTCTGTTGTTCATTGGAGCATGCCTCACTAAGCATTTGTGCTTACGCTCTCTTTCTTGAATCATTAATGCAGAGAATTGAAGTGCTTAAAGGGCAGCAAGGAGGCTAAGAATCCAAGGGAAGGCAAAGCTCATGTATGGTGACTATTTTTACAACATTATTAGCTTTTGGTATTTGACAATGGGAACCTAGGTTGTGTTTGTTGGGAGATGTTTTGGACTCCCTGAGTTTGGTCTGATGACTATGATGTTTTGGACTTGTAATTGGCCATTTTTGGTGTTTGCTTGATGGTTTGATGCTTGGATGGTTTTCAATAGTAGGATGCATGCCTATAGATTATGGTTCTTTCTAATTATTGCCATGAATGTGTTTCGATGATGCAAATATGTTCCTTGTGTGCATGATGATTTGTTGGCATGATTATGGGGTCATAGGGAGGCGTTTGAGTGGTTAATTATATGTTAAACCAGAAAAATCTGCACTTTCTGGGCAGTCCGTATCGGAATGGGCACTACCGTTTCGAAACGGGGGCCTGTAATGGCCTTCGTGTATCGAAACGGGTAGAGGGCGTTTCGGAACGGATTTGCCACTGTCAAGCCCTGTTTCGAAACAAGTCTCGAAACGAACCCGCGTTTCGGAACAGTCAACCCTTGTTCTGAAACACTTGACCGTTGGGCACTGATTTGAATGGCTTAAGGATTGCGAGCTTTACGTTTTGGTCCTGAATTTCGTATATGCAATTGCTTGAGTTTGAGATGTCTGTTTGAGGTGAAATTTGACAGAGAATCATGTAAAATGATTAATTTCATAATGGTAATCTAAAAATCAGTTAAGTCCTTCATCTTTCCAGAATTTACATTTTGGTCCCTAAAGTTGTAATTTGTGCAATCGAGTCCCTTATTGCTTTCCGATCGCTGTGCTTTTCTTGTATGCTTTTCTCAAGGGTACGCCTAGGGTTAATATGCATCTAGACAAGTTTTAAAAAAAAGGGTCGTTAATCAAGGTTGACTTTCAGGTTGACTTTGGTTTTCCCCGTGTAATCTTCGTAGTTCGGGTCAACCGTCTAGGCCAGGCTAAGGGGGTTACATAGGTGGTCAGACCTGTGACGTCATTGCTGATGTCATCTTAATGATGTCAGTGATAGCTGGCACCAAAGAAATACATATCTAAGTGATATTGGTTCAGACCAATGAGGGACTGCCATGTGGCACTATTTGGGCGAGATTATTGCTAAGGATATATGTTTGATTACCTAGATCAATGCTATAGCGACGGGCAATACATATCTGCGTAAACCCTTAAGTTCTTCATCTACTCGACATTATTTTCTAATGAACTTCTGACTCTCTCGATGCCTAGAAGATAATAACTTTGTGGTTAAGGTGATACATGTCTGCGCTAACCCTAACAACTCTATTATTTGTTCAAGAACTCCCTTTTATTTGCTGAAACCCTAAACTTATGTCTAAGCCGAATTAAGATTAATTTGACAGCTTAGCCCTACTACTCATGTTTGTCTAACTTAACTCTCTCGAATATTATGCCACATATCAATAGTTAACAGGTCTTTCTTAAATAGCTCTTACAATTAACTATGCATTAAGAACATGAACAAAATAGATAAAGATAAAAGAACCTAAAGCATTGAAATAAATAATCAAAACATAAAATATTGGGACACAATAATCCCAACTAAAAAGGTTTAGCTCATGTCTGAGTCTAAGTTAACCATAATTAAAAGTATAAAGTACGACAGTTTATCAAGCAAGGAAGAGAAAGAAGCCGAGCATCCTCGACAAAACTCCCTTTGTGTCGTCCAACTGTGCTACAGGCCTCATCTTCGACAGCCTTTCTCGATGGTGTCGCTCAATGAGAAGAATTGTCTAGCTTCGCCCTGGTGGTTCTCCGCAAGCTCGGACTAAGACTGTCATATAAATCGTCCTCCCCATCGATCTGTCCTTCGTCTCTCTTATATAGGCGGTGAAACTAGGGTTTCAGTACCCTAGAGTAAGCGCGGCTTTATTAAAGAAATCCAATGTTTCCCGCTTCATTAAATGTTGCGTATCTGGGAGAAAGTCCACGTGGACAAAGGCAGATTCATCTCCAAATCTTTATGCCTCGTCAGCTCCAGCCATATGATCTGCTCCTCTCCTGCTCTAGCATTCCTTCAGCGTTCATCGGTTTCCTGCACAAGCACCACAAAACACCACCTTTCCCGTGAAAAACATCAATATATGTGACAATTTAAGCACATGCGATGTAACTTCCTATCTGCATGCAAATATGTACAATCTAATCTAAATACAACCTAAATGAGCCTGAAAACATGCAAAAGACATGGATTTAGGGCATATAAAATAGGTTAATTAAGCACTCGTCAAAATCTAATAACCAAATCTATCATGTCAAACCATCAAAAATAATAAACCGAATAAACTGAATGCAGAAGCGTACCTTATTTAATCGATAAATTGAAAACCTTGAATCTTGATGTTGAAATCTCAAATCTTTGGTATTGATCATCCAAGAAGCTAGGTTATCTCTTGACGTAAAACTCTCTAACGAGAAAGGAGAGAAAAATAAGTTAACCTATTTCTTGGGAACCGCTACTTCTTTATATAACTAATTTAATAATTAGTTATTAGGTATTTATCATTCTACCCCTCATCGAAATACAAATATATCTCACGGTATCTACACTTTTATTTCTATGACATTTTAATACTCATGACACGTCTAACATAATTGGTCACTTAATTTTGTGTCATACTTTATAATAACATCATACATTATACATATGTGCTCACAATTATGGATTTTAATCCAACGTGGTGCTCGTATAGAGATCCTCACGGCGCTAGCTTTCTGATTTGGTTCTATCGGTGGTCATAGAAAAGATTGATCCTCACTCGTTTGATAGTTTGTTAGCCGATGTAATCAGACATGTGTAGCAGAGCAATCTGCTAGATAGTTTGGTTTAGTCACCACTCCTTTTTCACGCCGTAAAGCGTCTCGTTTGGCTAGAGACAACGAGATTCATGATAGTTTTTGGGTTTTGATGGTATGCTAATCTCCATGGAAGGGGTTGCTTCTTTGCACCTTTGTATGAGATTTTTAGTGGACTAATCCTTTTTTTCTTTCTTTTTGATACATTATATTTATAATATCTTTTATGGTGTTTAATAAAATTCAGATGTCATTGTTTAAAAAATATAATTTAATTAAATTTGATAACATAATATTTTACCAAAAATAGATAATTTAATAGATTAAATTAACATGTCCTTACGATTGCAAATAATCCTAAGCAATATGTTCAATAATTATGCTAGAATCAACATTGAAAAGTATAGTCGAACAAACTGAAACATATATGGATTTGAACTAAAATAAATCTAGACATATTCAAATAAGGTGAAACAAACAATTCACACATAATTAAGTAGATTACTCGTGGAAAGTAAAATATTTCACTTGTAGGGGTTATAATAGTGACATATTTTTGATTAAGTAGAGTGATAATTACACTATTAATGTTAATATTTGAATTCGAGCCTATTCAAAATGAAATACATTCTTGATTATTCAGTTAATTAATAGATATTGAAATAGCGATATATTGTTTTCAGTCCTAAGTATAAATTTTAACTTTTCACCAAAAATATATTTAATGATACTCACACAATAAAAAATATATTTATATAATATTTTACATTTAATATAACTAAATATAATAATTTTTGACATAAAAATATAATAATTATTTAATACATTATTGGCAAAGATTTTCAATCCCACTTAGGGTTAAAAATTTATCAAGTGCCAGGGGTGAATCTAATAAAGTGCTTCCTAGGGTTAAAAATACATTATGTTTGAGTTTACCTGAAAATCATAGAGAAATGCAACAACTGATAACTTTATTTATGTACGAAACGACAACATAACTGTATATTAAGAAAAAAATATTAGGGTGCTTTTGAAATGAAAATTAATGAGAAAAGAACAAGAAAGTGAAGATAGAAAGAAGTATCGTAGGTGGGTCAAATCCCAAAACTAAATCTCCATTCATTGATAAGTTCAATTGCTTGTATAGCCCATTGCACCTACTGGAACATAACGGTCCAATGACCTCAACAGCCCCTAAACATTTTTTATCAAACAATAACCCTAAACTAACCACAACTTAACAATTTTAATGAATTTAACAACTAACTTCAATAGTTTTAATTAGAGATCGGAAAGAACACCAACGGCGAAAGCACTCTGCTGGGCCGACACTGACACTGAGAGACGAAAGCTAGGGGGCGGATCAACGAATTATTGGGCCGAGCTGGATTTGAACCAGCGTAGATATATTGCCAACGAATTTACAGTCCGTCCCCATTAACCGCTCGGGCATCGACCCAGGAAGAATCAATTCTAGGTTTATTGATAATCCATGATCAACTTCCTTTCGTAGTACCCTACCCCCAGGGGAAGTCGAATCCCCGCTGCCTCCTTGAAAGAGAGATGTCCTAAACCGCTAGACGATGGGGGCATATTTGCCTGACCGTCCTGTCTCAGTTAAGAGGGGTCATGAAAAGAACAGGCTCAAAATCACGATCAATTCCTTTTTCAAATTCCGTTGCGGCTGCGCGAGCTCTTCCTGCGTGCCATAAATGACCCACGAATAGGAAGAATCCTAGAACAAAATGAGAGGTGGCTAACCAACTTTTTTATATGAGTCACCGTTTGATTGAAACCCTCCTCTTAAAAGAATCTTAGGGTTCTTTTGGTTCTAGAAAATATTTTTAATATTTTTATGTTCATTTTCATAAAATTATTTTCATTTACAGTTTTCCAAAAATTAGAAAACACATTTGGTTAATTGAAATGAAAACTTGCTTTCAAAAATAGAAATGGCAAAAATGTGTTTGATACGTAGTTTTTCAAAATAAAAATAAATAAGTAGATAATTATTAAATAATTAAATTAAAATATAATTATTCAAATATTATTTTTTTATGAAATTATTACAAAACAATTATTATAAAAAATAAAATGTGATTAATAAACCAAAGTTCTAAAATTGCCATTAGAAGAATTCAAACCCGGGTTAAATAGAGTTAAAATTTAACAACTCCTTTTTTTTACAAAATTCCACTCATTTTTGTTTTCATTTTCTAAAGATCATTTTCAAATTTTACAACCAAACATGTTTCCATTAATATTTTCTATTTTCTAAGAAAATGAAAATGACTTAGGGTATGTTTGGTTCTAAAAAATATTTTCTATTTTTGTTTTCCATTTTCATTTTCAGAAAATGATTTTCATTTTCAGTTTTTCAAAAACTAGTAAACACATTTGGTTAATAGAAATGAAAATTTGTTTGCAAAAATGAAAATAGTGGAAATGTGTTTGTTATCTAGTTTTTCAAAATAAAAATGCTTAAAAGTTAAATTAGCCCTCAAAGAAAAATAAAAAAATCAATTAATCCCTTATGAATTTTTTACACCAAAAATTTAGCCCTCCGGATTCAAATTGCAACCAATCAGACCCTCACAATTCAAATTGTGATCAATTTAGCCCTCTTGTAACATTGACCATTTTAATTGACTTTTTAACTCACAGCGAGTATTAAGATTGTGACACATGGCATACTTGAACTGCTACGTCATAAAATTATAAAAAATAACCTAAAACATATTTAAAATTAAACCCTCCACAACTACCCACCTTAAAATAGCTTGTTAATTAGTTCCCCTCCACAACTATTATCTTCATGACTTGGATCCATTGAAACGTTGTGGAGTTCGCATGGGTTGGAGTTAAACCTGACATCTCCAGGTTTCAACATCCATTTTCTTCTTAAACGCATGGCTTGTTTGTTAAGGACTGTTTTTTTCTTGGGAAAATAGTAAAATCCCAGAGAAAAATTTGATTCGCATGGATTAAAGGAAGACTGTGGGATAGGGAATCTACATCATCTATAGTAGTTCTCATAGTGACGATAACAATGGGGTTTGAGATTTAAATTAAAAATCATGGAAAGATCAAATTGAAAAAAAATCAAAACTATGATTGTTTTAAAATAAAATAATAGTAAAGGACCAAATTAGAAAATTTTAATTTTTTTATATATATTTTTAGAACTTTTATATATTTTTAGATTTTTATGGTTTGATGACGTGACACTTTTCAAAGTGTGTCATATGCTATTAACTTATTGGTTGTCCATGAGTTAATGGTCAAAAATTAGGTCAATCGTTACGGAAGGGCTAAATTGAGTGTGTTTCGGCCAATGAGGGTTAAATTGGGTGCAAAAAATCTACAATGAAGTAATTGATTTTTAAATTTTTTGTTGAGGAATAATTTGATCTTTAAGCCAAATAAAAATAAACAAATCGTTACTCATTAAATGATTAAATTAAAATATAATTATTAAAAATATTATTATAATAAAAATAAAATATGATTAAATAAACCAAAGTTCTAAAATTGACATTAGAATGATTCGAATCCGGGTTAAATAGAGTTAAAATTTAAAAATCTGTTGTGAATAAAATAAAGAAGAACAAGAAGAATAAAGAGATGAGAGAAATAGAGAGATTTTTATTATTCTCAAATATAGACTTGTGTAAAATGCCTTCAGTAAATCATCTATTTATAGGCATAAGAAGTACATAATACATTAAACTCTAATTAATGTAGATAATATTCTTAATGATAAAGTAAGTCAAATCTCATTGATAAAGTTATTATCATGATAGACATTCACATAGATAAATATTCATAACACTCCCCCTTGGATGTCTATGAAGATAATGTGCCTCGTTAAAACTTTACTAAGATAAAAACCCAATGGGGAAAAAATCTTTAGTGAAGGAAAAAGAGTACACACATCTTTGATACGCATAACATGTTGCCTTATTAAAAACCTTACCAAGAAAACCCATTGGGACAAAACCTCGATTAAGGGAAAAAGAGTGCAACGCGTATTTACTCCCCCTCATGAAAACATCACATAAGATATTTGAATCTTCATAATTCAATCTTAAATACTATTTTTCTAAAGATCGTGAGGGATGGAACTTTGGCGTAATATGTTCCATGATGTATCCAACTTTCGATTGAGATATACATCTTGCATTATCTCTACACAAGATAGCTTTCTATCGTATCTTGTGAAAGTAAATCACATATCTTCTGGATATGTTGAGTCAATGGTCTTAGCTAAACATTTTGGGTTGCCTCGTGCACAACAATTATTTCTACAAGATTTGGGGAGGCATCGACGAATGTTTGAAGATCTAAAGGTAATGATCTTTGTATATCCATGGATATTTCTTGACCAACTAATATATGGTGGTTCAAGACCAAGAAAAGATATAATTATCTTTATTCACACCCAACAATCTTACAATAGATATGTTTTATCCATATTGAATCTTCTTTAAGATTCTTTCAACTTATGTCCATTTATAGACAAAAACACATATTTAATTGTTCGATCTTTAGGTTGAGATAAAACCACATCTCAAGATTCTTTTTCTCAAATACTTTCATTAAATACTTTGAAAGCTCTTCATGAGTTTCCAATTTGAATCTCTTCAGGAGTGCTAATGATATAATGAATCTTGATCCAAACTTCTTTATAAAATACATAAGGAAATATGATCATTCTTATAGTATTTCGTCAATTAGTACCCAGTAAGGGGATTATACCAAATGCACCAAAATATGAATATTCAAGAGGACATATCTAAATAAATTTCTTCGAAAATTTCCAAATCCGTCACAGATAACTTTCCTTTTATAGGGATCCACAAAATGATTAGACGCGTATAAAATGTTCCATAACTGCCAAAGTAATTGCATCCACCATGAAGTAATTAAAATTCTTCATAAATCATAATTCAAGTCGTATTTACGACTACTTATTTGTGCCTCACTTGCATTACACCTTTATGTGTTTGGACTGTCGGTCCAAATACTTCTCTTTTAGAAGTTCAAAGCGTCTTTCTATATTGGTCAATTCAATATCTATACTTTTGGATAGATTTCTATACAAGATCCTCATTTTTTTCTTTACTTCTATAGAAGTATTTTACTTAAAACTATTTGTAAAATCGTTGTCGACAACTTTTCAACTTTCTGGTTCCATTCTCGTAGTGACACAATTCATCGAGATCTCTTCAAGATTTCAATCTTTATTTCAGGTACCTAAAACTCTTCTAGAGTTTTATTATTAGTTATGTCTTGGGTCTCTTCAGGAGCACCCGCCTCCAATATATGACCATCTCATATTACTTTCTATTTACGAGAATTTTGATCATTGGAACCATTTCAACTATCATGCTTCGGTCATGATTTACATTCTCTCGCTCTAACATGTAATTTAAACTTAGAACATTTCAGCTGGTATATGAGACTTAATTACTCTCATTAGGTCAGTAAATATGTCTGGCATTTGGCATGTAATAACATGAATTATCTTATAAACTTCTAGTTCATATACGAGGATCTAGATAATGATAATTCATTTTCCTCTATCTAGCTGATTATTATCTCCCCCTGATGTTGAGAAAAATCATGTCATAAATGATTCTCCAATTAATGTTTAAGAATTTAAACATAAAAAGGAGACTTGTACTCAATATATATTCTCAACCCTTTTTATTTACCCATTTTGTGCGTTGTGGTGGAGCAATTCATATCGCACATTCAAAAATCATAAAATGGGAAATGTATGGTTTCTGACCAAAAACCAATCATAACGGGGAGTTTATTATAACTCGTTGGCTTGATGCGTATAAGTGTTGCTATATGAAAACACCATATAAATAATAACCCTTTTGTTCTCATTTTTTTTGCTCAAAAGTATGATTTTTATTAAATGAAAAAAAAATCATACAACTTATTCGCAGCGGGCCTCATTAAAAACCTCTCTAAGCCTAACTGGAGGAAAAGAGTACCCGGAACAGATATCCGACACAACTCCAAAAACCAACACAAAGGACTTGACCCCACAGGTCCCAACCAGGCCTGCTGACCCCCTGGAAGCATTCCCCACCCTATTGTGTCCGCTGCCCAACAGCATCACAGTGTCTCCCAATCCCCGCACGATCATCAGCACCCTACAGCACCCAGCGCCCATGAAGCATCACCCAGCACAACAGCACGGATGACCATCTCCCCTCCCGCACACAGCACCCAGCACACACACGGCCAGTACCTACCATCCTCAAACCCCCATCCGCAACCAAGCCTTCCGATCAACCCCACCCTTTGCTAAGATGTCGGCCACCCCATTCACCTCACGTACCACATGATTAAACACAAAAGTCATTCCCAAACAAGCATCATCGACACGTCGAAATAGGTCATAAAGTCTCCATGGCCGTGTCTCCCCACGACCCAACCACGATGTCGCGACCAACGAATCAGACTCAATAATACAAGGTAACGCACACCATTTCGACATCCTAAATGACTCCAACGCAAATAAAATGGCATACAACTCAGCCTCATTGGAATTCAATACGCCCAACGGACCCAAGAACAAAGCCAGCACCCTCCCTATCTCATCACGTAACACTCCTCCACATCCCGCCGGGCCCGGCTTCCCTCTTGCCGAGCCATCTACATTAAACTTCACACAACCAACCCTCGGAGGGGACCAAACATATCCCACTCGTGGCCTCCGTGTCCTAGTCGGCTCCACCCCCACCTCGGAAAATTCCACCATTCGGATTCAAAAATTAAGTCATGCGGCTCAAACGCTCGCACCCAATAAAATGCTCGGAGCTTAATTAAAAAAATTAATTCCCGCACTGATACACGCTTATCCTAGAAAATTAACTCATTTCGTGCTAACCATAGTGACCACATCGTGGCAGCACATCCCGACAACCATCTATCCCGCAGCGAACCGCAAAAAGTACCTTCCAGCACCACAGTCAAAAATTCTATTACGGTTGCTGGTCGCACCAATTCAACCTGCCACCACGCTAAAAAGCACGACCAAACCTCCCATGCCACCGAACAACGATATAAAATGTGATCCACTGTATCCTCCCCCACTCCACACCATCGGCAACTATAATCAATAACATCCAACCTTATCCCCCTATCCCTCAAATAACATAAAGTAGGCAACCGGTCCAACAAGATAAACCACACAAAACACTGTATTTTAGGTGGCATTCGCACCGACCAGATCGCTGAAACCGTTCGATCGCCATCCAACCCGAAAGATGTCATCAACCTATACAAACTCGCGACAGAAAACTGTCCCGTCGTCGAATGTCTCCAAACCAGCAAGTCCTCCTTAGTATTATTCAAATTTATCGATCCCATTATCCCCCATAGCTCCTTCAACATATTCGCCTCAAACAATCGAAGGGGACGTACGAAAAAATCCTCCCACCTCCCATGTACCAACAAGGTTCCCGATGCATACTCATGAACCAAAGCCCAAGTGTTTTTCGCAAGGCGGAACAGCCGTGGAAACAGCATACATAACGGCACATCCGCGCACCATGCATCCCGCCAAAACAATATTTTACTTCCATTCCCATCCAACCATATAAAGTTAGAATGCGCCATGTACCGCTGCACCTCCTCACGCTCATGCAATGTTACTATTTGCTTCCATACTGTTGACATCGCCTTTTGCCGAACCAATGGCATTCTCCTATCGAAGACATCCGCCCCATACTTAGCCAGCAACACTGATCGCCACAACGATTCCCCCTCTACCGCAAATCGCCAACGCCATTTTGCCAAAAGAGCCAGATTGCGCTGGTGTAAGTCCACAACCCTCAATCCCCCAAATTTCCGCGGGCGACATACAAGCTTCCAATTCACCTTGCTCACGCGTCTCCTTTCCTCCGATCCTCCCATAAGAATGACCTCCTAATCCTATCAATTCTTCTAACAATCCCCTTCGGAACCAGAAACATGCCCATATAATAAATCGGCAAAGCAGACAACACTGAGTTTAATAGAGTCAGTCGAGCCGCAAAAGACAGTGAGTCTCTTTTCCATCCAGCCAAACTCTTCCGAAATCGTTGTAATAGCGGTTCCCACATACTCAAACTACGCGGATCTACACCAAGTGGTAGCCCGAGATAAACCATCGGCAGCTCACTCCTCTTACAACCCATAATAGCCGCCATTTCATTCACCACCCCCTCGTCCACCCCCACACCATACATGGATGACTTCAAGTAATTAATATGCAACCCCGAAAAATACTCAAAACATGTTAATACCCTTTTTAAATTGGCAGCATAACGTACCTCACCTTGTAAAAAAATAATCGTGTCATCCGCAAATTGGAGGTGGGATATTCGGCAGTCATTCACGACACACACACCCCTTATCAAACCTGACTTCTCCGCCTCACTTAACAAATAATGCAATAACTCGGCCACAATGACAAATAGAAGGGGCGATAACGGATCCCCTTGCCGTAATCCCCGTTGCATAGGGAATTTCGGAGTCGGACTCCCATTGAGTAATACTGACAATCTCGTCGTACTCAAACAGTTTCTCATCCACTCACGCCATTTCGAACCGAAACCCATGCTACATTGAATTGCCTCTACACACTCCCATTTAACACAGTCATATGCCTTGGCAAAATCAAGTTTCAGCAGCACCCCTCCCTCACCACATGACCTCTTTTGCATCGAATGTAACACTTCATTCGCTAACATAATTCCATCAACAATTTGACGCCCCTTCACAAAAGCCGACTTAACATCACTGATTATCCCTGGTAAAACCTTTTGCAGCCTCTTCGCCAAGCATTTAGCAAGTATTTTATAGATCGAATTCAATAGGCAAATAGGCCTATAGTCTCCCAGCTTTCGCGGTTGTTCCATCTTTGGAATTAGCACTACAAATGCAGAATTACACCCTTTCGACAGCAAATTTGTCTCATGGAAACGAGTCAACACCTCCATCACACCCCCCTTCAAAAATTCCCAACCTTTCTTATAAAACTCGAAGGTATACCCATCGGGACCCGGTGCTTTCGAACCTTCACTTCCCCATATAACAGCCCGCACTTCCTCCTCCCCGAATGGTCTCTCCAGGTCGACACCCATACCCTCGGATAAACACTTGAAATTCATTCCCATCGTCATAGCCCCCATGGTCTTAGGTAGTGAAAAATGTGCTTTGAACTCCGAAAGCACCGCATGCCGTAATCTATCGGGATTGGTCTCCCATACCCCCTCAATCATCAATCCTAAAAAATCATTATGCATTGCTCTCAACTTCGCCGCTCTATGAAAAAAGCCGTATTACCATCCCCCTCCCTCAACCATTTGACGCGTGATTTCTGCTTCTATACGGATTCCCTCAACCGCGATAATGTCCATAATTTGCATTGGGTCGCCCGTTTATGTGCCAATTGTGTTTCCGAGACATTACCCGCACTCACCACCCCATCGATTACATCCAATTCTTTCGTCGCCCCTTCGATTTGCTGCTCAAGATTCCCAAAAATTTCCTTATTCCATCCACGCAAGAAGCGTTTGAGTCTTAATTTGCTGCATATGTCAACTTGCTCCTGCATACATGAAATGCGCGTCCACTCCTCTTGTATATCCATGACAAATTTACGTTCACCTACCCATGCATTTATAAATCGAAACAGTCGTGGACCCCAATCCAGTACATCACTTACCAACAACAATGGTGTATGATCCGACACCCCACGCGGCAAAGCTGATAAGCACAAGTTCTCATACCGATCAATCCAACTCGGCGACACCAAACAGCGATCTATCCGGCTACACCTATTATCGGCCCCAAACCAAGTAAACGAATGTCCCCTCAACTCCAAATCTACCAATCCACTGTTTTGAACAAACTCGACAAACGCATCTATTCCCCTATTCGTCGTCACACACCCCTGTCGCTCCTCCAAGCATGTAACCATATTAAAATCTCCTATCAAACACCACGGCATCTCACTATTTCCCATCACTGCTAGCAATTGTTCCCATAGAATCCTCTGTTGTTCAATATCACATGGTGCATATATCCCAATTAATCCACATACCCAATTGTCGCTAAGCCAACATCCCTCGATGCACACAAAACGTTCCTCAACCACTGTCCTAGACACCTTAAATCTATCTCATCCCAACAAATGATAATACCCCCTGACCTCCCTATCGAAGTTGCGTATGCAAACTCACATTTATCCGACACCTATATCTTCTTCACTAAAAATTCCGAAACCAATTCCAATTTCGACTCCAACAAAATGACACACTCACCGTTATGCTGTCGTATAAGGTTGCGGACTGCTCTTTTCTTCGCAGCCGCACCCAATCCGCGCACGTTCCACGACAGCAGCCTCATCGCCACCTATGTCCGCGGCACCTCCCTCGCCTCAATAATCCTTGCGATATCCCTTATGACATTCTCTTCGTTACCAATCGTCTCAGCCCCCAGTAATTTCCCTAATTCCAACGTCTCATGCGCCTCTTTCAAAATACTCCTCTTGCGCTGCAAAAAATCTGAGTCAGATAGTGATCCGTTTGCAATCAAGAGACTATCGGCTGGAGGGGGATTTTTCCGCGGTCTGCCTCGTCCTCTCTTCAGCAGTGTTTGACCAGTTTCCTCTGCCGTCGTATTCCCCCCAGTCGTTCGAATGAGTTCTGATAAGTGTCTAACTCTCCTCTGCCTGCCTTTGTAATCTACAATTGCTGCTATCCCAGCCCTATTATTTTCGGATTGGGGCCCAAAATTCTGCTCATGCATCTACTCTACGTCACCCCCAACATCCCTTTCATATTCACTTACATACAACGTTTGTTGCTCCACAATCACCCGGTCTACCATCCCTATTTCTTCCTCCGCCATACCCGACGACATATTTTCCAGCACCCTCATCGTGCCCCTTGTGGACCCTGACCCCAGCACCCAGTCGTCATTCCTCTTATTGTCATCCCATAATTTGTTGATTTTCCAAATGGTCGGGGAACCATCGCTAATGGAATTTGGTACTATCGTGTCAATCGTCGCCTCCTTACACTCGTCTAAGTGTAGAGGTGTACTGGCCTTTATTTCCTCGTGCAACACTTCATCCGTCCGACTCACACCATCCACCTCCTCATCATCCTCCACCCCGTCATCCCCGTCCCCTTCCTTCCTCATATCTTTGCCCAATACGTCGCGAACCTCCGTCACCCGAATCCTATATTGCTTGTTTGTAATCACCACATCTAAATTCTCCTCAATTGGAAGAAACCAGTCCGTCTCAATCAACATTCTAGCTCTTTCAAAAGATCCCGACACCAGCGTGTTGTCGTCAATTCGAGCTAACTCGCCCCATAACTGTGCAATGTTACGAAATGTCCCCTCCGACCAGGCATGAATGGGTATGCCGCACGCTTCTATCCAAACACGTCAGTTCAGAACAACAATTTCCGTCGACCATTCTATAATGTTTTCAAGCCATTTATCAAAGCATTTTGATTGCATATAATTCCTCATTGTTTCCTTATTTGGGAACATGAGAAGCATTAATGAACCCGCCACCCTCAAAACCGAAACATCCTTAATTTGGGCGTTCTTTAATTCCATTGCCAATTCCATCACCGACATAGGCTTGTGGCAGAATCCCACGGCACAATTTTGCAATATTTCTAATTTATCATCATCAATCACCCCGTCGACTTTCCTATATTCTGGAATTTTGTCCATCGATCCCACTCCCAGATCACTCTTGTTGTCCAATTTCCATTTTTCCGATTGAGTCATATTACTAATCGGCTTCGACGGCGCCTTGGAATCCCCATTCCTTCTTCGCCAATATGCCTTTCTATTATCTCTTTGCGCCAATCGAACCGTGATCTTGTACCCATACAATCGGAAACCATTGAAACGTTCAATCACCCGTTCGGCATCCTCTCTCGTTTTCATTCTCACAAACCCAAACCTGGATCCATCCCATGCTCGCTTCGTTGGTACAAACACGTCGACAACTACCCCGTGCCGATCAAAGACCTGCCAGATCCCTTTCCAATGTAATTGTTGAGGTAGATTTCCGATGAATAGAGTCCACCATCCACGCCCCTCTCCTTCGGTGCTGCCGTCGCCCATACTCTCGTGTGTAAAGAATTTCATAGTTCTATTGATGTAATCTGTTTGTTTGTGGTTTTTTTCTTTTTGGTGTTTTTTTGTTCTCATATTTTAACTATTAAATAGGAGGCATCCAATTGAAAATTTGATAAACTATATTTTTCATAATCAATAGGCTTTGTAACAACTGATATAGCCTAAAATATAAACCCACTAGCTTTTGCAAGACGAATAGTCTAACTGCATAATCTGAATCCTTTTATAATCAATCTCACAAACTTCTGGTTGTAAGTTGATAAAACAATGTAGATGCATCTACTAAAATCATATAAAACTTTCCACATTTGCGGATATATGGGCCCATATTTCGTTCAGATATGCAAGACATGCAGTCTCAACTTCAGCACAAGAACTTCAAGTTCTAATTCTTTTGGTAAGTGGGATCAACTATATCCTTTGAGAACAAACAACACAAGAATTTCAAGTTCTTTTAGTGAGTGGAATTTAATCAATTCCATTAAGCAACACAAGAACTTCATGTTCTTTAATAAGTGGAATTTAATCAATTCCTTTGAGAATAAGCACCACAAGAACTACATGTTCTTTTAATACATGTGCATGTAAATCTCAATAATTTCTGCACCATCATTGATCAGGATGGTCTAACCGATCATGCCAACTATATATATGTGTGTATATATCTCTAAATTTGTAAACTTCTTGTTTACCATAACATGTAATTCAATCCCACTCGTACATGTCTAGTACGACCATCAAAATTGTTCCTTTAAATAGGAATATATTTAGCTCTTTCGGAGCTTTCAATTGAAATTATCTTTTGGTAGCAATATATAGCTCTTCTAGAGCTTTCAACTGACTTTTTGGCTACCAGAACTTATATCCATATTGGCTTATTTCAAATGCTAATTGATAACATATGTTATCTATAATTTTCAAAGGGATATTTTGCGAACTCATATTGCTCTCTTAAAATTTCCACTTATAGTGGTGACGATATTATTACCATTAGCGGTAATTATTGCAATATTCGCAATTTTGCACTTTTCATAATGTGCTTTCTATCAAGAATTTATTGTTCTTCTAGAGCATCAATATTTTCAGTACTTTGAGATATAGTACTCACATTATTCTCTTGCATTTAAATGGGAAAATATATCTTATGCTTATGTTGAGCATAAATCGTCACCATAGATTGTATTTGACAAATAATCATGTTAAACAAAATAAATAAATATCATAATATATAAATATAAATATAAAACGTAAATAATTAATGTGTGTAAAATAAATAAACGTAAAGAAAAATAAATAAAAATAAATAAATCTCTTCAAAGTTATGAGAATAATTAGAAGATGATTTATTCCTTTCGAGGGTTATAAGAAAATCAACAACGTCCAAGTGAGTTGGACCACAATGTCCAAATAAAGTTGGACCAATATCATCTTCGTTATGTTTCGCAAACAAAATTTGCTTCTATTTTATTTCCTTTATCATTCAATGATTCTTGATTTTTCAACGTACAACACGTACGAGACCAATGGTTTATAACATCGCATTGGTAATAAGAAGAATTTTATTTCGATAGAATGATCTTTATCACTCTTGTTATCCTTATAACCTCACTACCGGTGGGTAGAAGTATTCTTAAAATGACCATATTTTTCATGTCTATATTCATAGCCTCGACCACGACCATAACTTCTAATGTGGTTTTTATTCCTTTCATATATAATCTCACATTCACTTTAGGGAATAGAGTAGAGCCAGTGGGCCTTTGAAACCTTTTTCACATATCCTTATCACAGAGAACAAAGATTTAATCCTCGTACGCGAAATTGTTAAACCTATCCACAAGGTCATTTAAAAACATTCTTCGAGACCAGTAGCCTCGTAGAACGGGATGTCCGGCCAATATAATTGGATTATATCGACATTATGTCTCTAATTGAATAATGATTTACCATGTTTGCATTCCCTCCAGGGAATGAAACAGTTACAATAATCGCATGGAATAAACATCATGCTTGCATTCACTTCAGGGAATGCCCCATCATTGATAATCGTATGGAATAAACACCATGCTTTGCATTTACTTCAGGGAATGTCTCCCATAAAACTTTTTGGATCAAGACGAATTTTCGTATCTTGAAATTGGGAGAAGTCTATGGTCGAGTTTTTCGACGAAGAAGAAATATTATTTTCGAGCAAATATAGACTTTATAACAATTCTTTTATAGATTGAAATTCACCATGATTTATCGCACATTAAAATCATAATTTAAAGAAGGCTTAATACAACTTTTTCCCTCTAAAGTATACCCGATTTCCCAACTTGCCCCCTAAACTTCATTTTGCCCACTTTTTCCCCTTAAACAATTCGTCGTTACCCATTTTGCCCCATTCCGTTACCCTTTTCCGTTAAAAAAAATTCGGCCAATAACATCATGCCACGTCATCAACGAGTTGACTAAGTCAACCCGTCTAGTTTTATTTAAAGGGTAAATGACATGTCAAGTCTGTCAGGTTTGTTTTTTTGTTCAATTTAGTCACTGAAAAGTCTATTTTTACCTTAAATTGACCCCTATTTGTTTCTAATTTTTATAATTTAGTCCATTATTTGTTATTATTAATAATATTATTTTATTAAAATGTTAATATTTAATAAAAATAAATAAAAACAAATATTTTAATACTAAATTAGTAATTTTTTAGATTAGAATTCCAATTGAATTTTCATTATTAATTCTAATTTTACTACATTTGAATTATAGTTTTTGAGTAAAATTCAAATTATATTCGAATCATGTTCGTATTATATTCGAATCATATTCAAATTATATTTGAATCATCTTCTAATTATATTCGAATTATTAATTCGAATTTTGCTATATTCGAAATATATTTTTTGAGCAAAATTCAAATTATATTAGAATTATATTTGAACCATGTCTATATTATATTCGAATCATATTAAAATTATTTTCGAAATATAATTTGAATATGATATTTCAAATGTAATTTGAATATGATTCGAATATAGTATGAACATGATTCGAATATAATTCTAATATAATTACATGTTTTTTCAACTATTATATTCGAATCATGTTTAACAGGTAATTATATTAGAATCATGTTTAACAGGTAATTATATTCGTATCATGTTCGTATTATATTCAAATCATGCTCGTATTATATTCGAATCATATTTAGAATATAATTTGAATATGATTCGAATATAATTACCTATTAAACATGATACGAATGTAATTACATGTTAAACATGATACGAATATAATTACCTGTTAAACATTATTCTAATATAATTACCTGTCAAACATGATTCGAATATAATTACCTGTTAAACACGATTCGAATATAATAGTTCAAAAAACATGTAATTATATTAGAATTATATTCGAATCATGTTCATATTATATTCGAATCATATTAAAATTACATTCGAAATATCATATTCAAATTATATTTCGAAAATAATTTTAATATGATTTGAATATAATATGAACATAATACGAATATAATTACATGTTAAACATGATTCGAATATAATTACATGTTAAACATGATTTGAATATACTATGAACATGATTCCAATATAATAGTTGAAAAAACATGTAATTATATTAGAATTATATTCGAATCATGTTCATATTATATTAGAATCATATTCGAATTACATTCGAAATATCATATTCAAATTATATTTCGAAAATAATTTGAATAAGATTCGAATATAATATAGACATGGTTCAAATATAATTCAAATATAATTTGAATTTTGCTCAAAAAATATATTTCGAATATAGCAAAATTCGAATTAATAATTCGAATATAATTAGAAGATGATTCAAATATAATTTGAATATGATTCGAATATAATACGAACATGATTCGAATATAATTTAAATTTTACTCAAAAACTATAATTCAAATATAATTCTAATATAATTTGAATTTTGCTCAAAAAATATATTTCGAATATAGCAAAATTAGAATTAATAATTCGAATATAATTAGAAGATGATTCAAATATAATTTGAATATGATTCGAATATAATACGAACATGATTCGAATATAATTTAAATTTTACTCAAAAACTATAATTCAAATATAGTGAAATTAGAATTAATAATTAGAATTAAATTGGAATTCGAATCTAAAAAATTACTAATTTAGTATTAAAATATTTGTTATTATTTTTTTATTAAATATTAACATTTTAATAAAATAATATTATTAATAATAACAACTAATGGACTAAATTATAAAAATTAGAAACAAATAGGGGTCAATTTAAGGTAAAAATAGACTTTTCAGTGACTAAATTGAACAAAAAAACAAACCTGACAGACTTGACATGTAATTTACCCTTTAAATAAAGCCAGACGGATTGACTTAGTCAACCCGTTGATGACGTGGCTTGATGTTATTGGCCGAAAAATTTTTTAACAGAAAAGGGGGGAAATGGGTAACGATGAATTGTTTAAGGGGAAAAAGTGGGCAAAATGAAGTTTAGGGGGCAAGTTGGGAAATCGGGTATACTTTAGGGGGAAAAAGTTGTATTAAGCCTTTAAAGAATAAAAATAAAATCAAAATTTGCCGATATTGGTTTTTCTCTCGAGGACAATAGAGACGTAGCAAATGACCAAGATAGCTTCTTATAATGTCATGTTTCTTTTCAAGTCATTATATCATGCAAAAACTCAAAACACGGTTAAAAATACCAACTTTTATAATTAAAATAATATAAACATTAATATTTAGTTATGAATTAAAACGGAAGATAATCCCGAAAAAAAGAGTTAAAATGACTTCCAGACTTCAACACTCGTCATTGTGGTCACAAGCTATATACACTCATATAACCATAAATTGATTTTATATATGTTTTCTGTATGCAACAGATATTATGAACTTCAAAGGGGAAAATTCTATGACTAAACATTCCAATCCATTCATATCATATGAACCAAACAATGGATTGGAATACACTACTATTAATAATAATTAACCAACTGTTAAATTGATATAAATAAAACATACCAGACTTTTCAAGTTAAGTTGAATATACAGTCGATGTAGCAACCAATATCAAATTAAAAAAATTTCTTGAAGAACTACCAATAAGAACCACGGTAATTGAGCGAGATCATGCTACCATGCCTTTCAAAAGTTAAAAATCAAGTTAAAATATAAAGAGAAAGGTAATCAATAACAAAAAGAAAATTGAGGAAAAAAACTTATCTTTGGTTCACCCTCGAATCGAATTCTTTCCAATATTTTTTTAGATTGGAACGACGAAGATCTCAGTTGATTAGAAGCTCGTGCTGATAACGTGTTGTGAATAAAATAAAGAAGAACAAGAATAAGAACAAAGAACAAGAAGAATAAAGAGATGAGAGAAAGAGAGATTTTTTTATTATTCTCAAATATAGACTTGTGTACAATGTCTTCAGTAAATCATCTATTTATAGGCATAAGAAGTACATAATACATTAAACTCTAAATAATGTAGATAATATTCCTAATGATAAAGTAAGTCAAATCTCATTGATAAAGTTCTTATCATGATAGACATCCACATAGATAAATATTCATAACAAAATCCATGTTTTCTATCTTTTTCACTTTTCTAAAATATTTTTAATGAAAATGGTGAAAACATCTTTTTTATGTTTTCAAAATTTTACTCATTTTTGTTTTCATTTTCTAAAAATTATTTTCAAATTTTGCAACCATGTTTTCTTCAAAAATTTCTATTTTCCAAGAAAATGAAAATGGCAAGTTTCCGTTTGGTTTTAGAAAATATTTTCTGTTTTTGTTTTTTGTTTTCATTTAAAAATAATAATGTTTAGTTTTAGTTTTTTTAAAATTAAAAAAAAATATGTTTGGTTAATAGAGATGGAAAGTTATTTTAAAAAATGAAAATAATGAAAATGTGTTTGGCTTATAGCTTTTCGAAATATAAATGAAAAATAAATATTAAATAATTGAAATAAAATATAGTTAGAAAATAGTATTATAATAATAAATAAAATATGAGTAAATAAATCAAAGTTTTAAAAAATGGCATTAGAAGGATTCGAACCTAGATGTGGAAAACGAGTCATTCGGATCGTGTTCGGTTCGGGTCAGGTTTGGTTTTGATTGTGTTTTGTTTCGGTTCTGTTCGTGTTGGGTCAGATCTAGTCTTGTTTGGTTTTAATTCGGGTCTATAGTGATTCGGGTCATGTATTAGTCTGGATCGGGTCACATCGGTTCGGCTAATTTTCGGGTCGAGTATTTTCAAGTCGGGTATTTTCGGGTTGGGTAAAGATCGGTTCAATAGTAGATCGATATGTTTCGGTCGGATTTTTAGGCCGAATCAGTTTTTCAAACCCATATATGGCTTTATAAAGCCAATATGTTTCACTTTTTAGTGAGTTGTGCGACAATTCACATCAAATCTTTAATTATTTCTTTTAATATCTTTTATTTAATTTGGGTTGCCTTCGGTTCGGGTTACTTTCGGTTCGGATGAAATTAGTTCATGTCCATTCGGTTCGGTTGAAAATTGGTTCGGGTCTGTTCTTTTCGGTTGAAAAATCGAATCAGGTCTATATCAGTTCAACTAAAAATTGGGTCATTTTCAATTAGATTCAGTTTGTTTCGGGTTTCTGATCAAGTTCGGATCATTCTGTTCGGGTCGATATCGAGTCTCGGATCGGGTAAAATCGGTTTGAGTCTCGGGTCAGTTTGTCACCTCTATTCAAATCTGAGTTAAAATTAAAAAAACCATTATTTTTGTATTTTTTATTTTCCTAAAATATTTTCAATGAAAACAATGAAAACATCTTTTTTATGTTTTCAAAATTTCATTTATTTTTTTTTTCATTTTCTAAAAATTATTTTTTATTTTTCCAACCAAATACGATTTTTCATCGTTTTTTATTTTCCAAGTAAATGAAAATGAAAATGAAAACCGACTCCATTCTCTAAAACAAAAAAGATTTTTTTTTGAAGTTTCAAACCGTACAAATTGATAAATATGAGGAGCCTATAAACTTATATTATACTGCAACTATTAGGTCAAGAAATAGGGTAATCCAAATCATTGAAATAAAAATATAAGAAAAATATTAACTATACCCATTTCACTCAGAATTAACTCCCCATTGAAGCTATAACGCCCCGGTTTTTGGGCTTAGGAGTTTGTAGGTTGAGTTTAGGATCCGTTGGACCGAGACTAGAGATCCAAGTTAGTTCGAGATTGGTTCAGGGAAAACCTAATTTGGGAAGTGATAAAAATATGAGAAAATTTTCTAAAATCCTTTTTAAATGTATATAAGGGATTGGTGAAGTCAATTTTGCAAAATTATAATTGGAAGGTGTACATTTTGTTTTAGTGACTAAATTGTAAAAATTGAAAACTGATTTTAATGGCTAATTTGCAAAGAGTCAAAATTTAGAATCTTTAGGAAGCTAAAGTAATTGTAATAAACTATTCCCTTAATTTCACATGTTTTTATTGTGTTTTAATTAGAAAAATTAAAAAGGTTTTGTTTAAAAGGGGAATTAAGCTTTACAAACTTATTTTGGCGTAACTTCCATTTCTCTCTATTTTCTCATCAACCACCAACTACCTATTTTCTTTTAAAACATCCAGAGATCTTTCACTTTCCATTTTACTTTGATTTCCAAATAATTTTCATGGAGTTTCCTCAATTAGTTTCAATGGTTTCTTCAAGATTTTCAATCAAATCTTGCCAATGGGGGAATAGCAAGGGATTAGAGGTAATTTCCGTGCTTCTCCTCTAATCAAGGTTCTTTAATGAAATTCTTAAGTATTTGGCTCTTTAATTATGTTTCTTAACAAGGTTTCATGATTGATTTGAAGAAAATGGCTAAATCAAGCTTTAAATGATGAATTTGTGTAATTTTCGTAATGGATCTGTTTTGGTTAGGTTATGATTGATTTTAATCATTTTTTGGAGGTTTATTATTGTTGAGATTGAGGTTTAAGCAAGATAATCCCAAAACTATTTGGATCTCTAGTTGATTAGGTTGTTAGGATTGGGTTTTAGTGGTGTTAATATGATTTTGTGAATGCTGGAGGTATAAGGTTGATAATATGATGATTTTGGATGTTAATCAATGATAATAAATGGTTGGAAGTGTTAGGTTTTGGCTGGGTTGTGTTTGTATTGTAATCGATGATGTTTTCGGTTGTTTTGGATGGTGTTTTGGTCGTTTTGGGCAAGGCAACGGGGTAGGTTTGCTTGCTGGAGTTTTGAGTGCATTGAGATGCATTAATCCTCTGTTCTTATGTGGTTAAAATAGGGGAGAATGTTTCGGAAGCAACCGATGAAGTTTTAGGAGTTTTAGATGCTTAGTTTTGTGTCGGTCAGTCAAGGTTTTACGTGTCGGTGAGTGAGAACGTAGATTTCAGCTTTGAAATCTTTTAAAGGTTGTTTTGGGAACTTAGACGTAAGATTGAAGCACTTATCTAAGTTCAGAAATAAGTATAAGGAATTTCTCTCTCGGTTGTGTTATTATGAGATTGTTTTTATGCACTTGGTTTTGAATTCATGTTACCTATTGTTAAAGCATGTGGCTTGCTGTTTTCAATGATGTGTTGATGAAGGATGCACATGGTAAGTAATCCTTGTAAGAATACGTTTTATACTTGTAATTTAAAGCAAGGTTTGATGCTTTGGAAAATGATCTAATGATGATACTTTGAAAACAATGAGATATGTTGTTAAGTGTAAATTATATTGGCAAGTGATGTTATGAAAATGATTTATAAATGCTATCGAATATAGTTAGTCGGCTATAGGACTAAGTGCACTGTAAACAAGTGGCCTTGGATGTCGAGGGGTTTATACGGTGTACCGAATACTCTATCCAAGTACCCTAACGATTGAGGTATGTGTGTGTGGTGTCCTGTCTCTCGTTAGTGGGGTTATACATCTACCGATGAGTGGTGTTGAGGGGTTTATACGGTGTATCGAATACTCCACCACGGGTCTCACAACGGCTGAGGGTAGCTCCAATGTGTGAACCTTGAGATGCCGGTGATAATGTATGAAGTGTTGGGATAACACTTGTGAATCTGTGTATCTGATATGTTGTTTTGGGAAATGAACTTGCCTAATGATCATTTGTAAGCTAATATAATTGATGATATATCATGAGAGGGTTTATGTTGTATATTGTGATTTATACATGTTTTACTTTTTAAGCTTTGCATATGGTAGTTATGCCTGGAATGCTTAAATTGAGTGTTAGCAATGGGACTTGCTGTTGGGTCATGATACATGTTGCATAAGGTTCATTATGCTTGTAACCTCTTAGATCCGTCTATGCGATAATACGGATCCTAAGAAGTCACATTAGGGTCACCGGAGCAACCCACGTTAAAATTTCAAATAAACAAATTGCTAAACCACTTAAAATCATAAATCAAGTTTTGAATTAAAATACAATGTCAGAAAACATTCAGACAATGAACAAAACTATGATAAAAGTTGTTAATGCAAGTTTCATACTCGAATATAAATCAAAACGTGACATACATGCCCCCTAAATACACAGGTGTCGTACTCCGCAAGCAAAGCCAAAGAAACTCCCATACTGACGTTGATAGCTGCAACATGGTCGATCTTTTAACCTGTGATGGTAAAAATAACGTGAGCTTCGAAAAGCTCAGTAATATAAACTACCAGGAGATGCTAAAATCACAAGTAGGTATATGGCAAGCTTTAAATTGTCGTGAAGAATTGGACAACAGTAAGCTCAAATTACGATTCGATAATTCAGTGAAGCATTATAATAGAATGTAACAAACTTGTTCTTTACTTGATCACCCGAATCTTAAGAGATGACTCTAAAGCCGAAGATTCAGATTCCAAAAGTTGAATCAAGGAGTTCAGAGTGGTTTATTAAACGCGAATTGTAATTTTTACTGTGATTTCAACTTTGATACATTAATTTAGTAGGGTATGTTTCAGAAGAGGTCGAAAAGTTTTACTAATTTACTTAACTACCTTCTAACCAAACTCCAAAATGCAATTCCCCCTGAACTGCATACAGAAGGTCTTACCCTAGGCATGAGGCGTAGGAGCCTACCTAAGGTCCAGAAAGACTTACCCTAGGCCCATTGGGCGTATGAGCTTAGGTCCAGAAGGTATTACCAGCACTGAGCCTACAGATCTTTATTTATATCCCATATAATATACTCATATAAAATTTAGTTTATATTCGGAAGATAATAATATCATAAAACAGATATCATATATATTTTTTTATATCAGAAGACATATATCAGATTTTTGTGTATCAAAAGACGGATATCATATGTATTTCTGTATCAGAAGACAAAAGCCAAGAGTTGAGCTTTCATTACGGGTAACAGAGTCATACTTTTAATTAAGAGCAGATAATTTTAGTTTAAAGCAGAGTGTATTCACGAACATAGGGTACACACTTTATAGTTCAATATATTTCTCAGAGACACTTGATAATTATTAGAAACAGAGCATAGAACGTCTGAAAATTTTGAGCTGATTTGAAAACGATGTCCCTAGGCGAGGGAGCTCGGTACTAACAACTCAAACCAACATTCAGATGTATCGAGAGTGATCCAATCAATTAAGCTTACGAGGGCACTTTGGTCATTTCGACCTTCAAGGGTAATTTGGTAATTAAACTATCAGGTAAAAGAAGTGATGTACAAAGTTCAGAAGTTCTAGTTACTTATCAGGTTTCTGAGTCCCTTTGAATTGATCGCAAACCATCATTTCAGTGTTTATTATTTAGCCAGATCGGTACCCTCAAGTACTCACTTCTTAAAACCAACTACCTTGTATAACAAAAGATCTTTTTCACTATGCAACCATTGAACGTACAACGGGGGAAATCAAACATGTATTCAATTAGTATTCTTCAAGTATTCGAAACATGTGTATTGTACCTAAACTCGATCCGTAACATCGAATACACGCGAAGAACAGACTACTTATACCATTGACTTAAGTACTTCCTCCAAATAACTTTGACATGCTTTTATATGGTATTCTTCCAACATCACAACAGTTCCATAAACGACCAACCAACATGGGTCATATATTACCACTTTTAGAGCCATTATATTCGCATGTCTTTATTGATATTTCTCATTTCAAGCACTAGAGGTATTTTCAGTCACCTCGATGTCCGAAGGTGTTTCAATTATTCGGAGCCTTTCGGCTTTTCCGACTATTCATTCATTTCATATCTCAATTGTATATCCATCATTTCAGAAAATTGACAGCTATTACCCGAGGATATTTTATTCTTCTGGTCATTAGGTTCATTCCGATTACTTCATCCTTTTTGATGTTTTCAAACCTCTTAGGTCAATCCAATCAGTTCAGTATTTTATGCCACTTTGATTAGTTAGGATATACGAATATTTTTCCATAAATTATCTTCAGAGATTTATTCAGAATCTTAGAAAATCCGAGTACCTTACAAAACCGAAGATTTAAGTCTTAATACTAGAACGTTCCAAGAAATTCTGAAATTCTCAGATGAAACAATTGTTTTACCAGATCCTTTGAATGTTTCTATGTTACTTTCATTGACATGGCTATTTTAGTCCTTTTTAAACATTTAGGGCATTTTTGTAATTTTATATCAGAATATTTGACGTTGAATTCTTCTAACTCTTTTAATCGGGTTTCAAGATTAGATACCTTATTAATCACCTATTGAACTCAATCCTTTTGGTCTAGTAAACTTCTCTTCCAAATAACTCGGTCTTATTCAGATTGCCATCCTTTCATTTCGTAAGCAAGTTGACTTAGTAGAGTTGAAAGTACACTCAATCAAAAACATATATACTTTAACTGAATACCAACATGTTTCATAAAGCATGCAAGAGGTAGAAATGTATTACCTCAATTCCGGGCTATATCAGTTGACCCTTGAAACAACATTCGAACAATCTCAATTTTGAATATGACATCCTTTATCTCAGGATTGCGAAGATGCATAGATACCTTCAATTAAACAAAAAAATCCTTAATCAATCCCTTATTGACATTGCCTTAAAATTGAATCATGAAACACATAAACATGATTGGGTTTCAAGGTCAGATTCAGAGGCTTTAATGTTGGAATTACACGAAACAGACTTTAAAAATGGACTCAGGACGTCGAAAAACATAAAATAGGGCTTTTCAAAATTTTTTGACTTTTTGGTCAAAGTCAACGGTCAATGGGTAGGTCAACGCTGATGTCATGCTGACGTCACTGGTCAACTGGGTTGACTCAGCTGAGTCAACTTGGGCGAGTTGACTTGGGCAAGTTGACTCGCTGAGTTGACTTGGGCAAGTTGACTCGCTGAGTTGACTTGGGCAAGTTGACTCGCTGAGTTGACTCGGGCAGATTAACTAGCTGCGTTAACTCGGTCAATGAGTCAGGTTCGAGTCAACGGGTCGGATACGAGTTCGGGTCGGGTCTGAATTGGGCTTAACTAATTTATCTCGCACATAGCCCACAAAAGAGCCCAACCCAAAAATACAAACTTACACTTAAAGGATATCAGATCATATGATTTACCTAACCTGATCCTTGATGGCGACGACAGCGGCGGACTTCGACGATGGCGGCAGCGAACTCCGGCAACAACATCGGTGACACGAGATGTATTCTTTAACTACAATCGGATGGTAAAATTTGATAAACTAATTAATAACCCAAAAAATTCGAATGAAATTGAACCAACACTTACCCAAAAAATTGGGGTTTTTCATAATCGCGTCGGAGGGGATTCTGGCAACGTCACGATGAACGGGGGAGGGGCTTGACTCAAAAAAAGTGAGGTGGACATAACAACAATTTCGGTGCTGCGAAACAATGGCTCACGGCAATAGAAAACTGAAAAAAATCAAAGGGGGAAAACACTTGAGTTATCATCGAAACTTCAAGGTGAAAACACCGATGAACGGCGAGCCAAAACTACGAGTGGTTGTCGGGGTTTGATCGGGACAACGCAGCGCTTCCGATGATGTGGGCGGTGAACACCACGGATCGATGGTGGTTAGATCGGCGATTATGTTTCGGGGGAAAACCATAAAAAAACACTCTGAAAATCACTCCCTCTTTCAATGAAAGGGATGAGAATTAATGCTATAGGTTGGGGTTGGTTGCTGTTTTAATTATTTTGGAAACAAAGATTCAAAAGATAGACTTAAGAATAAGTCAAGGTAATTTATAACCAGATTGAGCCTTAGTTCTATTGGTTAAAACATTACTTACTATACCTTAAAGACACGGGATCGAATTCCCATAGCATTATTCCCTCTCTTTTTTCTTCATTTCATTTCCAAAGGCCAAGTGGTAATGGTTCAATCAAACCCAAGTCCGTAACATCCAAGAATTTTCAAAATTAGCTTTCAAAATTTAAAATCTTTCCAAACAAGTCCCTGAAATACAATTAAACAATTTCAAATAAATTACCCCACTTTGGGGTGTTACAACTCTCCCCACCTAAAAAAATTCGTCCTCAAAATTTTCCAGAGTCAGAGAAATAGAGAAACTGCAGTTTCATTTATTTTTGTACTAAAACTTTTCCATCAGTGTATCCTTATTTCTCGAGACTCTCAGAGGGTCACAAGTCAATCTGATAACGCCCTGAATCACTTAGACCAACTTGGCCCAAAACCATCTCGTCTTACACCTAAAAACAACTTATCCAAACACGATATTCTAAACCATACCAAACTTAATACGGCGCCAAGCGAAAACTTATCTCATATATTTTATTATAAACAGTCCTAGTCGAGAATAAGAGACATTCCGAACTACCACACAAGTCAATCATACAACCCAAATGTATATCTTCCAGAATTCGAATTATTCTTCTAGGTTGACCATTAATTTACGGACAAAGAAATTTAACTGTAATTCAAGCAAGTACCCAAGGCCTCCTGTTAGGCTTTCCAAAATCAAGACGTAAACATCAAATTTCAGTCAGAAGTGACACATAACGGTCTACCATGCCTCAAATTTCAAAGAAATGTATTTCTTTATATCAACCAAACATAACTAAGATCTTAACTGGATATCTCTTACCTTCAGCATAGTATTCAGGCAACTGATTCCCTCGTGTATATCAGAGGCACCACAAAATATACACTTTCAGCACAATCACAAACACTTTTCTTTTAAAATCATAGAGTTTTTATCACATTTCCATTAGGGTATTCTCAATCATGATCATTACCACCAAATAGCCTTTCATGAAATCTTATATCGGTTACCTCACATGATCAAACATTTATTCTCAATTTGATTTGGATCTAAAACTTTACATGCATTACCCAAATCAGGTTCTTCGTTCAGATTGAAATTCACCAATTTAGTCCAAATGTCAGACGAAGGTTATAGACATTTCTTGCCATTACAAGTCGAACTATGAAAGGCATAATACTTAGATTCACTTATTTCGGAAAAGGGATTCGACATCAGAGTTCCGACTCGGAGGAGAAAGATTATGCTAGGGGCATGCATAGACCAGACACCCTATGATAGACGACCGGTCGATCAAGCCAGAACGACGCAACTCTAAGCTCTGATACTACTAAATGTAACCTCCTAGATCCGCCTATGCGATAATACGGATCATAGGAAGTCACATTAGGGTCACCGAAGCGACCCACGTTAAAATTTCAAATAAACAAATTGCTAAACCACTTAAAATCATAAATCAAGTTTTGAATTAAAATACAATTTCAGAAAACATTCAGACAATGAACAAAACTGTGATAAAAGTTGTTAATACAAGTTTCATACTCGAATATAAATCAAAACGTGACATACATGCCCCCTAAATATAAAGGTGTCGTACTCCGCAAGCAAAGCCGAAGAAACTCCCATACCGACATTGATAGCTGCAACATGGTCGATCTTTTAACCTGTGATGGTAAAAATAACGTGAGCTTCGAAAAGCTCAGTAATACAAACTACCATGAGATGCTAAAAGCACAAGTAGGTATATGGCAAGCTTTACATTGTCGTGAAGAATTGGACAATGGTAAGCTCAAATTACGATTCGATAATTCAGTGAAGCATTATAATAGAAGGTAACAAAGTTGTTCTTTATTTGATCACCCGAATCTTAAGAGATGAGTCTAAAGTCAAAGATTCAGAAGAGATTCAGATTCCAAAAGTTAAATCATGGAGTTCAGAGTGGTTTATTAAACGCAAATTGTAATTTTACTGAGATTTCAACTTTGATACATTAATTTAGTAGGGTATGTTTCAGAAGAGGTCGGAAAGTTTTATTAATTTACTTAACTACCTTCCAACCAAACTCCAAAATGCAATTCCCTCTGAACTGCATACAGAAGGTCTTACCCTAGGCCTGAGGCGTAGGAGCCTGCCTAAGGGAATGCCTTAGGTCTAGAACTTACCCTAGGCCCATTGGGCGTAGGAGCTTAGGTCCAGAAGGTCTTACCAGCGTTGAGCCTACAGATCTTTATTTATATCCCAGATAATATACTCATATAAAATTTAGTTTATATCCGGAAGATAATAATATCAGAAAACAGACATCATATATGTTTTTTTTATATCAGAAGACATATATCAAATTTTATTTTTGTATCAAAAGACAGATATCAGATGTCTTTCTGTATCAGAAGACAAAAGCCTAGAGTTGAGCTTTCATTACGGGTAACAGAGTCATACTTTTAATTAAGAGCAGATAATCTCAGTTTAAAGCAGAGTGTATTCACGGACATAAGGTACACACTTAATGGGTCAATATATTTCTCAGAGACACTTGATAATTATCAAAAATGGAGCATAGAACGTCTGAAAATTTTGAACTGATTTGAAAATGAGGTCCCTAGGCGAGGGAGCTCGGTACTAACAGCTCAAACCAACATTCAGAAGTTGATACATTGAGATCATTGAGATTTCAGATGTATCGAGAGTGATCCAATCAATTAAGCTTATGAGGGCACTTTGGTTATTTCGACCTTCAGGGGTAATTTGGTAATTAAACTATCAGGTAAAAGCAATAATGTACAGAGTTCAGAAGTTCTAGTTACTTATCAGGTTTCTGAATCCCTTTGAACTGATCACAAACCATCATTTCAGTGTTTATTATTTAGCCGGATCGCTACCCTCAAGTACTCACTTCTTAAAACCGACTACCTTGTATAACAAAAGCTCTTTTTCATTAAGTAACCATTGAACGTACAACAAGGAAAATCAAACATGTATTCAATTGGTATTCTTCAAGTATTCGAAACATGTGTATTGTACCTAAACTCGATCTATAACATCGAATACACGCGAAGAACAGACTGCTTTTACCGTTGACTTAAGTACTTCCTCCAAATAACTCTGACATGTTTTTATATGGTATTCTTCCAACATCACAATAGTTCCAGAAACGACCAACCAACATGGGTCGTGTATTACCACTTTTAGAGCCATTATATTCGCATGTCTTTATTGATATTTCTCATTTCAAGCCTTAGAGGTATTTTCAGTCACCTCGATGTCCGAAGGTGTTTCAATTATTCGGAGCCTTTCGGCTATTTCGACTATTCATTCATTTCAGATCTTCGAAGTATATCCATCATTTCAGAAAATTGACAGCTAGTACCCGAGGATATTTTAGTCTTCTGGACATTATGTTCATTCCGATTACTTCATCCTTTTTGATGTTTTCAAACCTCTTTGGTCAAGCCAGTCAGTTCGGTATTTTATGCCACTTTGATTAGTTCAGATATACAAATACTTTTCTATAAATTATCTTCAGAGATTTATTCAGAATCTTAGAAAATCCGAGTACCTTACAAAACCGAAGATTTAAGTCTTAATACTAGAACGTTATAAGAAATTCTGAAATTTTCAGATGAATCAGTTGTTTTACCAGATCCATTGAATGTTTCTATGTTACTTTCATTGCCATGGCTATTTTAGTCCTTTTTAAACATTTAGGGCATTTTCGTAATTTTATATCAGAATATTTGACGTTGAATCCTTTAACTCTATTAATCGGGTTTCAAGATTTGCTACCTTATTAATCACCTATTGAACTCAATCCTTTTGGTCTAGTAAACTTCTCATCCAAATAACTCGGTCATATTCAAATTGGCATCCTTTCATTTCGTAAGCAAGTTGACTTAGTAGAGTTGAAAGTACACTTAACAAAAACATATATACTTTAACTGAATACCAACATGTTTCAGAAAGCATGTAAGAGGTAGAAATGTATTACCTCAATTCCAGGCTATATCAGTTGACCCTTGAAACAACATTCGAACAATCTCAATTTTGAATATGACATCCTTTATCCCAGGAATGCGAAGATGCATAGATACCTTCAATTAAACAAACAAAATCCTTAATCAATCCCTTATTCACATTGCCTTAAAATTGAATCATGAAACACATAAACATGATTGGATTTCAAGGCCAGATTCAGAGGCTTTCAGGTTGGAATTACACGAAACAGACTTCAAAAACGGACTCAGGAAGTCAAAAAACATAAAATAGGGCTTTTCGAAATTTTTTGACTTTTTGGTCAAAGTCAATGGGCAGGTCAATGGTCATTGGGAAGGTCAACGCTGATGTCATGCTGACGTCACTAGTCAACTGGGTTGACTCGGCTAAGTCAACTTGGACGAGTTGACTCACTGAGTTGACTCGGGCAAGTTGACTCACTGAGTTAACTCAGTCAACGAGTCGGGTTCGGGTCAACGGGTCGGATACCGGTTCGGGTCGGGTCTGAATTGGGCTTAACTAATTTATCTCACACACAACCCACAAAAGAGCCCAACCAAAAAATACAAACTTACACTTAAAGGATATTAGATCATATGATTTACCTAACCCGATCCTTGACGGCAGCGATAGCGGCGGACTTCGACGATGGCGGCAGCGAACTCCGGCAACAACATTGGTGACACGAGATGTATTCTTTAACTGCAATCGGGTGGCAAAATTTGATAAACTAATTAATAACCCAACAAGTTCGAATGAAATTGAACCAACACTTACCCAAAAAATTGGGGTTTTTCATAATCGCGTCGGAGGGGATTCCGACAACGTCGCGATGAACGGGGGAGGGGCTCGACTAAAAAAAAGTGAGGTGGACATAACAACAATTTCAGTGCTGCGAAACAATGGCTCACGGCAATAGAAAATCGAAAAAATATTAAAGGGGGAAAACACTTGAGTTATCGTCGAAACTTCAAGGCGAAAACATAGATGAACGGCGAGCCAAAACTGCGAGTGGTTGTCGGGGTTTGATTGGGACAACGTATCGCTTTCGATGATGTGGGCGGTGAACACCATGGGTCGACGGTGGCTTAGATCGGCGATTATGTTTTTGGGGAAAACCATAAAAAAACACTCTGAAACTCACTCCCTCTTTCAATGAAAGGGATGAGAATTAATGTTATAGGTTGGGGTTGGTTGCTGTTTTAATTATTTTGGAAACAAAGATTCAAAAGATAGACTTAAGAATAAGTCAAGGTAACTTATAACCAGATTGAGCCTTAGTTCTGTTGGTTAAAACATTACTTACCATACCATAAGGACACGGGATCGAATTCCCATAACATTATTCCCTCTTTTTTTTTCTTCATTTCATTTCCAATGGCCAAGTGGTAATGGTTCAATCAAGCCCAAGTCCTTAAACATCCAAGAATTTTCAAAATTAGCTTTCAAAATTTAAAATCTTTCCAAACAAGTCCCTGAAATACAATTAAACAATTTCAAATAAATTACCCCACTTTGGGGTGTTACAATGCTGATATTTTAAGAAACGTGCATAGTTTTAAAGGCATGATGGTTTTAAAATGATGTTTTAAGTTAATTGAAATGAGATTTCTATGCGGACTTGGAAAATGGTTTTAAATGCATTGATGGTGTTTGTTTTGAGCACTCCTCACTAAGCCTTACACGCTTACGCTCTAATTTGTCTATCAATGTAGAAAATTGAGGTTCGGAAGGTGGCGTGGAGCAAGGGATCAAAAGAGACTTCAATTGAGAAAGTATGTTTCGGTTTAGACTATAAGTAATAAGGGCAATGGGGGATCCGTTGTGTTTTGGGAGATTTGTGCAAACTCCCTACTTGAGCAAGTTTATAATGTTGTTTTTTACTTGTAAATGGCCTTTGACATTTGGTTTGTGCTTTGCTATGGATTTTGGTATCTTGCTTGGTTGTTTACTAGGTTGCATGCCTATAATTTACCTTCGATGCAAATTGCCAGGAGATGATGTTGATTATGCCATGGTTGATTGAGGTTTGATGTTTGAATATGTTGTATATATGTTAGAAGCATGTTTAGGTGGTTTGTGTTGCATTAAATAGTGAAAAACCAGCAAAATGTTACATTACAGGCCTAGGTGTATCGATGCGCCTAAGGCTGTATAGATACAGTGAGACTGAAATGGGCATTGGGTTTCGAAACAGTGAAGGGTGTATCGAATCAGGCTCAAATGAATTAGCTACTAGAATTTCGTGTACTGATACACTTTGGAGAACGTATCAATACATGCTCATGTTTCGAAACACCCAGAGCTGTTCTAAAATAGGGTGTCTCGTTACAGGGTAGAGTGTATCGATACACGTAGCGGTTAACTAGTTAATTGGAATCTTTTGGAGTTATGTTTCTTTACATTTCAGTCCTTGAGTTTTGTGGATTCAATTAAACATGTTTGAATGATAGGACTGAGCTGAGATTTGATACAGTGGCATGTAATATGACTAATTAAAGGATGGTAACTTAAAATTTGAAGAAGCCCATGTAATTTGCTAAATTTACCTATTTGTCCTTATCGCATGTTGTAATCAATTGAATGCCAAATCGATGTATGTTTGAGTTGATGTTTCTTCCGCTACGAGTCTAAACACTTAGGGTAACAATGTGCACCTAGACAAGAAAAAAAGAAAAAAAGGGTCGTCTATTGAGGTAAACTTCCCGGTTTACTTCAATATTCCCCGTGTGACCCGTTCGGTTTGGTCAGGCGTCTAGGCCGGGTCGAGGGGGTTACATTTGTTGGTATTAGAGCCAGGTTTCGAAAGATTGAGATGTCGGTAAGTGGTTGGCAAGTTAGTGTGAAATAATTGAGAATTATAACTGTTGATTGTTGTGCCCGATGATGGTAATATATATGTTGATGTGAGTTGTATCTTGTTGATTGTTGTGCATGGTGTTTGCGATATGTATGTTGATTGCCTTATGCCATGCTTGGGGGGAAATTGGGATACTCATTGCCTTATTACTATAGTTGAAAATTTTTAAATTGAATTGGAAGTCTTGGATCCTTTCTTGAAGGTGACCGAATTATTTTGTTTTGTTTTATTATCATGCCTTAGTTAGAATAGCACAATGGGACCGAGGAGAGAGTTGCGATCTGGTACGATTGTTGCTGCCGTAGGGCAGGGAAATCAGGAGAGCGAGGTACATCCTTGAGAGAATCTACCTCCTCCACCGCCTCCACTTGAGGGTGAGGAGCAAGTACAAATACATGAGCAAGCTGGGCTAGTGTTGGGTGATTTGACCCCTTTAGTTTAGGCGATGACTAGAGCATTCCAGGCTGCTGTTGTTGGAGTACAAATACATGCACCAGCTGCTGAGCAAGCGGGGTTGCCGTTAGAACGCTTGCGTAGTATGGGCGGTGTTGAGTATCATGGTTTGTCGCCTGAGGCATCCAAGGCTTGGATGGCCAGAACGATTTAGATTTGGGAGCAAATGGGGTGCAACGATGCAGGTAAGCTGGGATGTGTTGATCTGCTGTTGCAAGGCGATGCTTACAGTTGGCGGATGACTGTAACTGCGGCTTTGGAGCCTAATGATGTGAATTGGGAGTTCTTCCAAGCTGCCTTTAAGAAGAAGTATCTAGGAGTTAGATACTTGGATGATAAGAAATGTGAGTTCATGTCTTTGGTTCAGGGTAGCATGACTGTTGCCGAGTATGAGGTTCAATTTGTTCCTTTGAGTCAGTATGCCCCTGAGTTGGTGCCGAGTGATAGGCATCGTTGCGACCATTTCTGTTATGGTCTGGTACAAGAAGTGAATACTTTCATGTTAGCCTCTGATTTTACAGATTTTGATGTGTTGGGGACACGCGTTAAGGATATTGAATAGATTTTGGATTTGTCTTCTCTCGTGGGTTGTTCCAGCTCGGGTAAGAGAGCTGTGGATTTCGGCTCTGGTGGTGGGTAGTATAAGAGGTATCGTGATCGTAGGTATCGGCCTGAGCAGAGGCAAGGTGTTACTGGGCGTGGTACGCCAATTTGGGGTAATAGGGTGAGGGCCGAGCAAAATGCTTGTTGGGTGTGCAGATCACGTGAGCATTTAAGGCGAGAGGAGCCGACTCTTGCGGTTGTGGAAGTTAACTCTTGTTGGAGTTGCGGATCGGCTGATCATTTGAAACGTGATTGTTCATTGTTGGTTGGATGTGGTCAGGTTAGAGCTCCTGTTGTTGCACAACAGCGAGGTCGTGGGCGCAGTCGTGGTAATTTCTAGCGTAGGGAGGATGGTTAGAGGGCTGTAGCACATGTAGTGGCAGTTTAACTTGAGGGTGGTGGTCCTGCGAGGGTGTATGCACATCGCGAGGGACGCAATGATACCGATGTGATTGCAGGTACATTCACTTTGCAATCTTTGTCATTGTTATCTTTGATTGATTCTGGTTCTACGCATTCATATATCTTGAGTGAGCATACCCATCTGCTTGATATTCCTGTTGAGGTGTTAGATGTGGGAATGCAAGTAATTAGTTCTTTTGGTGAAACGGTTGTTACAAGAATGTTGTTTAGAAGATGTCATTTATTTGTTCTAGGTCATGTGTTTGCGGTTGATTTAATGGAATTGCCTTTCTATGCTTTTGATGTAATCCTTGGAATGAATTGGTTGACTGAACATAGTGTCGTGGTTGATTTTGATACCAAGCGAGTTACCTTGAAACTTTCTGATGATTACGAAGTGGTAATCGTAGGCGAGAATGTTAAATTCTTGTCCAATGTTGTTTCGGCCTTGGAAGTGAGTCGTTTGATGGAATCGGGTTGCGAGGCTTTCTTAGCTTATGTTATGAATCCAGGATCGAAGGAGGTGCGTGTACAGGAAATACATACGATATGTGAGTTTCCGGGTGTATTTTCGGAAGAGTTGTCTCGGTTGCCGCTGAATAGAGTGGTTGAGTTTAGCATTGAGTTGTATGAAAATACAACTCCAGTGTCTATTGCTCCCTATCAAATGGCTGCGAAAGAGTCCAATGTAGTTTCTTGATCAAGGTTTTATTAGGCCTAGTGTTTCACCTTGGGGTGCGCCGGTGTTGTTTGTGGAAAAGAAGGATGGCACGATGTGAATGTGTGTAGATTATTGGCAATTAAACAAGTTGACGATTAAGAATAGGTATCCTTTGCCAAGAATCAATGATTTGTTTGATCAATTTCGAGGTGCTTCAGTGTTTTCTAAGATCGATTTGAGATCCGGGTATTATGAGTTGAAGGTAAAGGATGTGGATGTGCCTAAGACAGATTTTCGTACGAGGTATGGGCATTATGAGTTTTTGGTGATGCCGTTCAGTTTAACAAATGCACCTGCTGCATTCTTGGACATGATGAATTGTGTATTTCATGAATTCTTGGATCAATTTGTTGTTGTGTTTATTGATGATATTTGTGTGTACTCTCGTATTGAGGAGGAGCATGATAAGCACTTACGGATTGTGTTGCAAGTTTTGTTGGATAATCAGCTTTACGCTAAGTTGAGTAAGTGTGAGTTTTGGCTTAAAGAAGTTGTCTTTCTTGGACATGTGGTGTCAACCGAGGGTATCCGAGTTGATCCACATAAGATAGAGGCGGTGATGAGTTGGAAGACACCTAAGTCTGTGTCATAAGTCTGTAGTTTCCTTGGATTGGCGGGTTATTACCGTAGGTTTGTGGATGGTTTTTCAAAGATTTCTGATTCGTTAACCAAGTTGTTGCAAAAGAATGTTTTCTTTGAGTGGACGGATGTTAGACAACAAGCTTTCGAGAGGTTGAAGGAAGCTTTGATGCAAGCTCCTATATTGATTCAACCCGAGTCGGGTAGGGAGTTTGTGGTTTTTAGTGATGCATTGTATTTAGTTTGGATTGTGTGTTGATGCAAGGTTGGAAGGTTTTAGCGTATGCATCTAGACAATTGAAGGTGCATGAGCGCAAATATCCTACTCATGATCTTGAGCTTGCCGCAGTTGTGTTTGCTTTGAAAAATTGGAGGCATTACCTTCATGGTGAGAAGTGTGTTGTTTATACAGATCATAAGAGTTTAAAATTTTTAATGTCTCAGAAAGAGTTGAACCTTAGGAAAAGAAGATGGTTGGAGTTGCTTAAGGATTATGACTTGACGATTGAGTATCATCAAGGGAAAGCTAATGTGGTGGCTGATGCTTTGAGTAGAAAGGTAGCGGTTGAGTTGAGAGCCATGTTTGTGCGATTGAGTGTGTCATGGGATGGTGGATTGATAGCTGAGTTGCTAGTGGCTTTATGGTACAGCATGTTCAGGATATTGCGAATGGTAATTCGACGAACTTTTGTTTTAATGCTGATGGTGTTTTGTGTTTTAAGAGTCGAATAGTTTTGTCGGATGATGTTGGGTTGAGTCGCACTATTCTGACTGAGGCGTATAGTAGTCCTTTTTCTATGCATCCTGGTAGTACTATGATGTATCGTGGATTGAAGGATGAGTACTATTGGGTTGAGTTGAAAAAGGATGTTGCTGATTTTTTGAGTAAGTGTATGGTTTGTCAGCGTGTGAAAGCTGAACATTAATTTCCTTCCGGGCTGTTGCAACCTTTGAAGAAACCAGAATGGAAATGGGAGAAGATTACGATGGATTTCGTGTTGGGTTTGCCTTTGACCCCATCAAAGAAGAACTTTATTTGGGTGATTGTAGACCGTCTTACGAAGTGTGCACATTTCATAGCTGTGCATACTACGTATACATTGGATAAGTTGGCAGAGTTGTACATTGCGGAAGTTGTCAGATTACATGGTGTACCTAAATCTATAGTTTCGGATAGAGATCTGAGGTTTAGGGAGTGTTTGCATAGAGCTTTGGGTACACAGTTCAATTTCAGTACCTCGTATCATCCTCAGACAGATGGTTAGTATGAGCGAGTTATCCAAGTGCTTAAGGATATGTTGCAGTGTTGTGTTATAGATTTCAAAGGTTCTTGGGAGAAACAGTTGCCTTTGTTGGAGTTTTCTTATAATAATAACTATCAAGCAAGTATACAAATGGCTCCATATGAAGCCTTGTACGGTAGAAAGTGTAGGACGCCTCTTTGTTGGGCAGAAGCGGGGCAAAAGTTAGTTTCTTTGCCGAATTTGCTTAAAGGAACAACAGAGAAGGTAAAGCTTTTTTTGTGATCGGTTGAAGGCGGCTTCGAATCATCATAAGTCTTACGTGAATTTGAAGTGTAAGGAGATTGAGTTTGTGGTTGGTGATCACGTGTTTCTGAAAGTGTCACCTTGGAAGAAGGTGTTGAGGTTTGGATGTAAGGCTAAGCTTAGTCCAAGGTTTATTGGACATTATGAAGTTGTAGAGCGTGTTGGTCCTGTTGCATATCGGTTGAGGTTGCCTCCTGAGTTGGGGAAAATTTATGATGTGTTCCATGTTTAGATGTTGCGGAGGTATAGGTCGGACCCGTCGCATGTTATGCCAGTGGAGGATATTGAGTTGTGAACGGATTTGTCTTATGATGAGGAACTTGTTGAGGTTCTTGATTATATTAGTAAAGTTCTTCATGGTAAGACGATTGAACTTGTAAAGGTGTTGTGGCGTCATCGAGGAGTTGAGGAAGCCACATGGGAAAGAAAATTGGACATGTTAAAGCAGTTTGCCCACCTTTTTCCTCCAGGTAAAATTTCGAGGACAGAATTTCCTAGGTGGGGGTGTAACCCCCTCGACCCCTCCTAGGCGATAGACCGAACTGAATGGGTCACACAGGGAATTTTTAAGTAAACCGGGAATGTTTACCTCAATAAACAACCATATTTTTTTCTTTTAACTTTTCTAGATGCTCGTTAAAAACCTAAGTGTTTATCATCGCAGTGGAACATACACAACATCAAATGAACATTGATTAAAACTCAATTGCTTTCAAATACGATATTGTAAACTTATCAAATTTCAAGGGATTCCTCCAATTTTAGATTGCCGTCTTTAAATTAATCATGTTACATGCATCTCTGTCAAAACTCAGCTTAAAACAACCATTCATGCTCACTTAATTGCATCCATAACATTTAGGGACTAAAACGTAAGAAAACAAAACATACAAGTATGCTTTCAACCACCTTAACGACAACCGTACTAATACCCTTATTGAGATTATCGATACGCCCTCGACAGGTTCAACACTCAGACTCGACAAAACAAGGACCGTACCGATACCTTTCGGGCCCGTATCGGTACGCCCAAAACTAGTATCCAATTTCGGTATCGATACGCCCCTGTGTATCGGTACCCCTTACAATTTTGCAAGCCCGTATCGATACCCTCATGTGACCCGAAAAGTCCCAAATTGCAGCTTTTACACTTCCAAAACCATACCAAAACAATCCAACAAACTTACAATGTGCATACATTATATTTAAACATGAATCCCTAAGAATACATGGCCTTATTAACATCAAAGAATGACAAGAATCATCAAAGAGTACTATAGGCATGCTTCCTATGAAAATTAAGCCATCAAAAAGCCAAAACACAATTCAAAGCATAAAACCAAACAATAAAGGCCATTTACAAACCATTAAGGGCATTACAAACATGCCTCAAAATAGGGAGTACCAAAATACAATCTCCCAACATATAGCGTCCGCCCATTGCCAATTATTTTTACTAATAAGCAAATATAAAATCATACTTGAGCTTAGTCAAATTCCTTGGAAACCTTTTTGCCTCTAAGCTGCCCACACAAGTTTATTTCTTGCATTGTTGGAAAAAGAGAGCGTAAGCACAATTGCTTAGTGAGGGTTACTCAAAACATACAACCACAACAATGCATTTTAAAACCAATTCTCTTTAGAAAACTCTATCTCATCATGCTCTTTCTATCTCATGCTTGAAATCATTTTCATAGCAAAACCACATCATTTACATCACATGTACCATCTATCTCATGCATTTAACAAGTGCAAAGGCTCAAGGCATAGCCATACATGCTTAAATCTCAAAAAGCATTTCTCAAATCATATTCTCCAATGCAAAGCATCATGCATAAAATCAATTTCAACAAGGTACATGTGAATCTCATAATCAATCTCATACATTGGCATTTTAACAACATTACTCGGATATGCGGATAGCTTGACTAAATGTCAAGCCCTACCCCGGTAGAATCTCACATCATCGAACTCTCATGGCAGCATCTCTCATCGCCACAATGCTTGGGTGTTTCACCAAGACCTACCCCGATTGAATCTCACATCATCAGACTCTCACTTTGGAACAGGATGGCACTACCCCCATTGCCCAAACCAAATAACACGTATGAATTTTGTATTTTATAGTGCACTTCTCAACCTCTTTGTCGACCAATTATATCCAGTAACAATAATCTCATTTCATGCCAATATATACATTTTAAACATCATCACCAACTATTTTTCAATGCATCAATCCAAAACATTCTCCTCCCATTTCAAAAGCATGTAAAAGGCATAGCATTTTCTCAAATAGTTCAAACTCGTTGAAACATCAAATCTATCTCAAATAGTTCAAACTCGTTGAAACATCAAATCTATCTCAAATAGGATCTTTAAAGTCATCATTCCAAATCTCAAAACATACATAAAACAGTAGGTATAATCTATCTTCAAAAACTAGAGCATGATCATAAAATCAATGGGACAATATCTGAGAAACGAGAGCGTAGTATCTCAAACTTACTTCCGGGCTTAGATTAGTGTTTCAAACTCAATCTAAACCCCAAACCTTTCTTTCAAATCCTTCAAGACTTCTTAAAACTAGTTTCACTCACCGACTCGCAAAACAAAGATTTGCCGACGCAAAATTAAGCGTCAGAAACCCCGGAACATCACCGTTTGCTTCCGATGTATTCTCCTCTGTTTATACCGCACAACAACAGAGGATTAATGCATCATAATGCATTAAAATCACTAGCAACTTAAACAATCCCGCTGCTCTACCCAAAACACCAAAATACTCATCCGAAAGCAACCGAAATCATCTTCGATTGCTCTCTAAACTCAACCCAACCATAATCTAACACTTCCACACAAATTTAATCATCAATCAATATCTGAAAAATAACCTAACAACATCCTTATATCTCCAGCAACTCAGATTTCACACCTTCACCTCAAAAACCCAAAAATCTAACAATATAATAATTAGGGATTCATCCTATTTCGGGATTATTATTACAAAACCTTTATTCTCACATCCTTTAACATCCAAAAAAGTTTAAAACCATTCTCAAATCAATCAAAATAGTGCCCAAACAAAATACTTAAAAAATCATCAATTAAAGCTATTTTAACCAATGTTCATTAATCCAATCATAAAACTCAGTTAATAACTAAATTTAGAAAGCACAAGACTTGGAAATTTCATTAAAAAACCTTAATTAGAGGGTTGATCAGCTTTTACCTCCAATCTTAGCTTTTTTCCCTCAATTGACAAAGATTTTTGCAAGAAAACTTCAAAGCACCATTGATTAAATTGGTAGATCACTTTTAGGAAATCAAAAGGAAGAGAAAAAGGTGATAGGATTTGAGATCTTTGAGAGAAAAGAAGGTGTTTGGCTGTTTAGAAAGTGAAGAAATGAAAGTTACGTTAAATCTTTTTGATCTCAAAAATCCTTTTTAATTAAAAGCTTTTGTTTCCTTTTTATTTCTTTTTAATAATGCTATTTTAAAATTGGTCAAATTAAGGGAAAATGGTTTTAAAACGTTTAAGATCCCTAAAAAATCTAAGTCTTGTCCCCTTTTTAATTTAATCCTTAAAACCCATGTTTTCACTTTTTACAAAATGACCACTTTTTGAAATCTCGACTTTCCAAGACTCGTTTTCCAAAATTGATTTTACCAACCTTCAATACATATTTTTAAAAGATTTTAGCAAGTTTTCTCTTAATTTTATCTCATCACGAACTACGTTTTCCATAAACCGCTTTTAAAGGCTTGGATACCTATTTCTAGGTTCGACTAACCCAAACCGATGCCTAAAACATCTAGGTCCGAAACTGGGGCGTTACAACTCTCCCCCGCTTAGGAAATTTCATCCTTGAAATTTTTACCTGAAGGAAAAAGGTGCGGAAACTGCCTCAACATGTACGCCTTGCTTTCCCACGTGGCCTCCTCAACTCTTCGATGTTGCCACAACACCTTCACAAGTTTAATCGTCTTACCACGAAGAAATTTGCTACTAGAATTAAGAATCCCAACTGGTTCCTCATCATAAGACAAATCCGAATTCAACTCAATTTCCTCAACATGCATAACATGAGAGGGATCCGATCTATATCTTCGCAACAACGAAACATGAAACACATCATGAATCTTCTCTAACTCGGGAGGCAACCTCAACCGATATGCAACAGGACCAACACGCTCCACAACCTTCTTACACTTGCGTCCAAACCTCATCACCTTCTTCCAAGGTGATACCTTCAAGAACACGCGATTTCCAATTGCAAACTCAATCTTCTTACACTTTAAATCCGTGTAGGACTTTTGACGATTCGATGTAGCCTTCAACCGCTCACAAATAAGCTTCACTTTCTCAGTCGTTCCCTTAAGCAAATCTGGCAAGGAAACAAATTTTTGCCCTGCCTCCGCCCAACAAAGAGACATTCTACATTTTCTCCCATACCAAGCTTCATACGGAGCCCTTTATATACTCGCTTGAAAACTATCATTGTAGGCAAACTCCACTCAGGGCAATTGTTTTTCCCAAGAACCTTGGAAATCTATAACACAACATCCCAACATATCCTCAAGCACTTGGATAACTCGCTTAGATTGACTATCCTTCTGAGGATGATACGAGGTACTTAAATTAAGCCTTGTACCTAAAGTTATATGCAAGCACTCCCAAAACCTAGATGTAAACCTCGGATCTCTATCCGACACTATATATTTAGGTACACCATGCAAACACACTATCTCTGCAATGTACAACTCTGCCAGCTTATCCATCATATATGTAGTATGCACAGCTAAGAAATGTGCACACTTTGTAAGGCGATCTACAATCACCCAAATGGAATTCTTCTTGGACGGTGTCAAAGGCAATCCCGTCACAAAATCCATAGTGATTCTCTCTCATTTCCATTCTGGAATCTTCAAAGGTTGCAACAATCCAGAAGGAAATGATGTTCATCTTTTACTCGTTGACAAACCATACACTTGCTAAAAAATCAATAACATCTCTTTTCAAACCAACCCAATAATACTCATCTTTTAACACCTAATACATATTTGTACTACCAGGATGCATAGCGAAATGACTGCTATAAGCCTCTGCCAGAATAGTGTTCCTTAGCTCAACATCATCCGACACAACTATTCAGCTTTTAAAGCAAAGAACACCATCATCATTGAAACAAAAGTCTGTTGGATTTCCTTCCGCAATGTCCTAAACATGCGGTACCAACGAATCATCTAACAACTGATTTTCCTTAATCAACTCTACCAACGAGGGTTTCACTTGCAATTCAGCCACTAAACCACCATCGTGTGATACACTTAGCCGAGCAAACATCGCCCTTAACTCTACCGCTACCTTCTTACTCAAGGCATCGACTACGACATTGGCCTTCCCTGGATGATACTCGACCGTCAAGTCATAATGTTTTAGCAACTCAAGCCACCTTCGTTGCCTAAGACTCAACTCCTTCTGTGACATCAAGTATTTCAAACTTTTGTGGTCCGTGTACATCGTACACTTTTCACCATCAAGGTAATGCCTCAGATTTTCAAGGCAAACACCACCGCAGCTAACTCAATGTCGTGCGTAGGGTAGTTACGCTCGTGAACCTTCAATTCCCAAGATCCATAAGCTACCACCCTACCCTCTTGCACCAACACACATCCCAAGCCAACATAGGATGCATCACTAAAAACCACAAACTCTTTTCCCGATTCAGGTTGAATCAAGATAGGAGCTTGCGTCAATGCTCCTTTCAACTTCTCGAAAGCTTGTTTTCGAACCTCCACTCATTCAAACTATACATCCTTTTGCAACAACTTTGTCAAAGGGGCAACAATCCTAGAAAAATCATCCACAAACCTACGGTAGTATCCCTCCAAACCAAGGAAACTACGCATCTCATGAACTGTCTTAGGTGACTTCCAATTCATCACCGCTTCAACCTTTTGAGGATCGACTCGAATTACCTCAGCCAAAACTACATGACCAAGGAAAACAACTTCCTCAAGCCAAAACTCACACTTGCTCAACTTGGCATAAAGTTGATTTTCCATCAAAACTTGCAACACAATCCTTAAATGGTTATCATGATCCTCCTCAGTACGAGAGTACACAAGAATATCATCGATAAACACAACCACAAACCTATCTAAGAATTCATGAAACATGTGATTCATCATGTCCATGAATGCAACAAAGGCATTAGTCAAACCAAAAGGCATCACCAAAAACTCATAATGCTCGTACCTTGTGCTAAAAGCAGTTTTAGGCACATTTACATCTTTTACCTTCAACTTGTAGTATCCAGATCTCATATCAATCTTAGAAAACACTGAAGCACCTCGAAACTGATCAAAAAGATCATCAATCCTTGGCAAAGGATACTTGTTCTTGACAGTCAACTTGTTCAATTGACGATAATCTATACACGTTCTCATCGTACCATCATTTTTTTTCAAAAACAAGACCGGTGCACCCCAAGGCGAAACACTAGGCCTAATGAAACCTCAATCGAGCAACTCCTGAAGTTGCATCTTCAACTCTTTCAACTTTTACGGAGCCACTTGATAGGGAGCGATAGACACTGGAGTCGTATTTTCATACAACTCAATGCCAAACTCAACCTCCATGTTTGGTGGCAAACCATGCAACTCTTCCGGAAATACACCCGAAAACTCGCATTTTGTACGAATGTCCTGCACCCGCATTTCCTTTGTGCTTGGATTCATCACATAACCTAAGAAAGCTTCACATTCTAACCGCTTCAACCGACTTTCTTCAAGAGCCGAAACCATATTAGGTAAGAATTTCACATTCTCACCTACAACCACCACCTCATAATCATCGACAAGTTTCAACAAAAATCGCTTGGTCTCAAAATCAACCACAACCCTATGCTCGGTTAACCAATCCATACCAAGAATTACATCGAAACCATAGAATGGTAATTCCATAAGATCAACCTCAAACACATGAACTTGAACCATCAAAGGACATCTTTTATACAAATTTTTTGTAACAATTGTTTCACCAAAAGAACTGGTTACATGCATACCACTATCTAATAACTCAACAGGCAAACCAAGCACTTGAGCATGCTCACGCAAAATGTATGAATGAGTAGAACCAAAATCAATTAAAGAAAGTAATGAGAAGGATTGCAAAGTAAAGGTACCTGCGATCACATCCCTTTCATTCCTTTCCGCACAATGCGCATACACTCTAGCCTGTCCACCTCCCTCAGACTGAACATCAACCACATGTGCAACATTCCTCTGACCATCATCCCTATGCTGAAAATTGCCACGATTGCACCCACAGCCTCTCTGTGGCTCAGCAGCTCGCACTGGAGCTTGTCAATCTCTAACGAGCTATGGACAATCACACTTCGGGTGTCCACACGATCCACAATTCTAGAACGTATCCAAATTACCCTAACACTCTCCCATGTGCCTCCTACCGCACCTGTTACAATCTGGAGTACAAATAAAAGTGTTGTGGCCTTGATGACCTCGACTAGGGTTACCACCACCCCTCCTAGGATCCGGTTGATACCTCTGATCCTTATACTTCTTATAACGATCCTTCCCACCATCATACTCAGTAGCCCTCTTTTCGGAGCTAGAACCACCCGAACGAGTAGCTAGACCCAAATTATGTTCAATGTCATTAGCTTGAGTGACTAAGGCATCAAAATCGGTGTAATCTGAAGCGAACAAGTAAGTCTTAACATCCTTCACCAGCTCATATAAAAAACAATCGTATCTCTTCTATTCATCGGGAACCAGCTCAGGAGCATAATAGCTCAACCGAAAAAACTGAATTTTGTACTCAGAAACAGTCATGTTTCCTTGCACCAAGGACATGAATTATCTCTTCTTCTCGTCCTGATAACAGACACCCAAATATTTCTTCTTGAAAGCATTTACAAAGAAGGCCTAAGTGACCTTGACAGGTTTCATACCAGCAGTGATGGTTATCCACCATGTATAAGCATCTCCGTGAAGCAAGGAGACAACACAACCCAACTTCTGCGCATCATTGGAACTCATCTGACCCAAACTACGCAAACGTTCAAAAGGTAATCCAGCATTACCACCAAGCTGAGGTGAGGCCACATGTATTCTTGTTATTGCTGCCTGAAAGCCTCCAGCTATAGCTTGAATCAATGGTGTCATATCAGCAACAGCTAGCCCTTGTGTTGCATGAGGTCTAACACCTCCAACACCAGCTCCCGCTCCAGCTCCACCACAACCAAGAGTAGGAGGAGGAGGCCAATTCTCAATGCTCTCATCCATCTTTTTCTTAACCACGTTACGTACATTGCCTCTCAGCTCTCGTCTCGGTCCCATTATCAAAACAATATAGCTAAAAAAATGCAACACTAAAAATAGTCAGGCTAGCCAAAGCAAGAATCTAAGGTGCTCAAGTTTTTACTTTTCAAACCAAAATTCTCTTTACATTAGTAATAATATGGCAATGGGTATCCTTAATTCATTTCCCAACAACATACAACATTCATATTTCATGTTATCAAACATCGTGCTTCTTACACAAGTCAAACAATGATCAAAGCATTGCATAATCAATCACCGTGCATAGCATTAATCAAGAATTCAACTAGATAACAACATCACATTAATATTACCTCTCAATTCTTTCGAAACCTGGCTCTGATACCACCAAATGTAACCCCCTCGATCCGACCTAGGCGATAGATTGAACCGAACGGGTCATACGGGGAATATTGAAGTAAACCAAGGAGGTTTACCTCAATAAACAACCTTATTTTTTTCTTTTGACTTGTCTAGATGCTCGTTAGAAACCTAAGTGTTTATCATCGCAGCGGAACATACACAACATCAAATGAACATTGATTAAAACTCAATTGCTTTCAAATACGATTCCTCCAATTTTAGATTACAATCTTTAAATTAATCATGTTACATGCATCTCTGCCAAGACTAAGCTCAAAATAATCATTCATGCTCACTTAATTGTATCCACAATATTCACGAACTAAAACGTACGAATACAAAACATACAAATATGCTTTCAACAACCTTAACGACCATCGTACTGATACCCTTATTGAAGGTATCGATACGCCCTCGACATGTTCAACACTCAGACTCGACAAAACAGGGACCGTACTGATACCCTTCGGGTCCGTATCGATATGCCCAAAACCAGTAGCCAATTTCAGTATCGATACGCCCTCTCGTATCAGTACCCCTTACAATTTTGCAAGCCCGTATCGATACCCTCTATAGGGTATCGATACCCTGTGACCTGAAAAGTCCCAAATTGCAACTTTTACACTTCCAAAACCATACCAAAACAATCCGACAAACATCTAACGTGCATACATTATATTTAAACATCAATCCATAAGCATACATGGCCTTATTAACATCAAAGCATGGTAAAAATCATCAAAGAGTACTATAGGCATGCTTCCTATGAAAGTTAAGCCATCAAAAAGCTAAAACACAATTTAAAGCATAAACCAAACATTAAAGGACATTTTCAAACGAACATTTACAAACCATTAAGGGCATTACAAACATGCCTCAAAACAAGGAGTTCCAAAATACAATCTCCTAACATATAGCATCCACCCATTGCCAATTATTATTACTAATAAGCAAATATAAAATCATACTTGAGCTTAGTCAAATTGCCTCTAAGCTGCCCACACAAGCTAATTCTCTGCATTGTTGGAAAAAAGAGAGCCTAAGCACAATTGCTTAGTGAGGGTTGCTCAAAACATACAACCACAACAATGCATTTTAAAACCAATTCTCTTTAGAAATCTCTATCTCATCATGCTCTTTCTATCTCATACTTGAAATCATTTTCATATCAAAACCACATCATTTACGTCACATGTACCATCTATCTCATGCATTTAACAAATGCGAAGTCGCAAGGCATGGCCTTACATGCTTAAATCTCAAAAAGCATTTCTCAAATCATATTCTCCAATGCAAAGCATCATGCATAAAATCAATTTCAACAAGGTACATGTGAATCTCATAATCAATATCATATATTGACATTTTACAACATTACTCGGACATACGGATAGCTTGACTAAATGTCAAGTCCTACCCTGGTGGAATCTCAAATCACCGGACTCTCATGGCGGCATCTCACATCGCCACAAAGCTTGGGTGTTTCACCAAGACTTACCCCGATGGAATCTCACATCACCAGACTCTCACTTTGGAACGCGATAGCACTACCCCCATTGCTTGAACCAAAGAGAACGTATAAATTTTGTATTTTATAGTGCACTTCTCATCCTATTGGTTGACCAATTATATTCGGTAATGTAATCACTAATTTTGTCCGGGTTAACATCTTTTTAGTTCATTTTATAATAATGGACTTACGAGGGCTTTTTCATATCTTGTCACTATCTAAATAAAAATGTGTTGAGGGCTTTGTTTAAATTAAATTAATTTATATATGTAAGTTATACTTTTTATAAAACCCCTAAAGATTATAAATTGTCACATATTATTATTACTAGTATTATATACTATATATTATTACTATTATTAGTATTGTTATCATTTCTATTATTACTAATTATTATTGTTATGTTAATATCATTATTATTGTTACAGTCTATATTATTATTATTATTCAATTATTATTATTAATGGTTAATCTATCGTTATTTACTATTTATATCTATTATTATTACCACCTATAATTACTATTTTTATATTATCTACCATCTCTATTATCCTTACTACCATTTATTATTTTAAGTTCTATATGTATATTACTCCTATTATTGTCATTATTTATGTTATCATCCCCCACTATTATCATTTATTATTATTATTTATATTATTATCTATATTAATATCATTCATCATTATTATTATATTATTACCGTTTATTAGTATTATTTATCATAGTTATTACTATATTATCATTATAGTTATTAATACTATTATGTTCTTATTATTATTATTATTATTATTATTATTATTATTATTATTATTATTGAATCTAAAAACACAATATATATATGAACACATGCTAAATAAACAACAAGCCCAAATTAATATGAATAAGCCCAACTATTAATAATAAAGCCAAAAGTCTTATGTATTTTAAAGTCCATTACAATACAGTAAAAACCCAAAAATAAGTACAAGGCCCGTTTGGCCCATACAGTAAGCCCTAATCAGATCTGAGAAAAAACCCTAATGCCTCTTTTCTTTTGTTGCGCAGCCGGCTCCCAGCCGTTAGATCTGGGATAGATCTAACGACCCAGATTGAAGCTCGAGCGGAAACCCTAGGAGCCCCTCCCCAAGTCCTGGCACTGCAACGTCTCAACCGTTGGATCAGGATCGTGATCGAATGGCCAAGATCGACCCCTCCACGCGCGTGTGATTCACGCGCGACTCTCTGTTCTCCAGACGCGCGCGTGCATTCCACCGCGCGCCCCTCCAGCTTCCACGACACTGGTTCACCATCCGAGCCTCCCTCTGGTCCCCTCTCCTCACGACGCATACAAACAAAAATGAAAATGTCAGAGAGATGCACAACAACAAAATACCAGAAATTTCAGAAGAAAACCAACAATTTTAGAGGTGAATACGAACAAGAAATAGGCATCCAATAGCAATATTCTAGGGGTTTTTTTTTCTTTTCCTTAAAATTTGTAATTTTCGGCTATATAAAGCCCGAGCCAAACAATGTAAATAAGCAAGCATTATTGGGGGAAAGTTTCAGATATAAATACAAAAGGAAGTAAAGCATTCCAGAGGTATATCGTTTCTCATTTCAGTTTCAAAGCAAAAAATATAATAAAAACATAAAGTTTTTTACTTTTACCTTCGTTTTCGAACCATCCCTTCATCGTTTCTCGCTCTTCTTCACTGGCGATAAGCCGTCCGGCCCCTCTCGGGGTCATGCATGGTGAGCCACTGAAGTCGATTACCCAAAAAGGGAAATCGGACGAGGTTTTGAGATCTGGTTTTGGGATCTGGTTTTGGGTCTTTAAAATAAAAATAGCAAAGTTTTTGGGTTTTCGGTTTCATGGACAAAGGATTTCGGTTCTTGGTTTTCGAGTGTTAAAAGAAAGAAAAGGGTTTTTAGGTTTTTTTAGGGTTCCGGCACCGGCAACGACGACTGGAACCCTGACGGTGCCGGATTTGTAGAGAGAAGGGAAAAGCCTCTCCGTTTTTAGGTTTACGTTTTGGGTTAAAAGGAACAAAAAAGAATTAAAGTGTTTTAGACTCGCTTTTATAATGTTTTCGTTTTTAAATTTTGGTTTAATAACATTTTAAAACTCTCCGTGTCGTTTAATTTCGCACGAAGGGCTTCCCCATTTTGAAATTACGCCCGTGATCCCCCTATGCTTTTGTGTCTTTCCAATTTCGTCCTGGCTTTTGTTTTAAGGGTAAACTACTTCATTGACCACCATACTATTAGAAAAGTTGCGATTTGACCACATTACTTTTTTTCGAAGCAATTAAACCATCAAACTATTTAAATGGTATCAATGTGACCACCAACCGTTAAAAGTAACAGAAAAGTTGACGGGTTGTTAAATAAAATTTGTATAATTACACATTTGGTCCCTTATATTTAAAAAATCTATCAATTTAGTTTTAATTTTAGTCTAATAAAATAAATAAATTATTTAATTAAGTGGTGACACGTGTCACCGCCTGATTGGAGGCCTTTAACTATATATATTAGATTTAATAATTTTATTTCCTCCTCCAATCAAGTAGTGACACGTGTCACCTCCTTTGGAGGAAGAAAATTAAATAAATTTGAGGCTTGCCCACGCTGGGGTTTAAACCTGGGCATTGAGAGAGTTAGAGCAATGGCTTTACCACTTCACCAAACTCAATTCTATATCATAAACTTCAAAATAAAATATGTATCCTAATATGTCCGGTCAAATTGCTCATAAACCGATGCCTAGACCGAAAGGTAGCAAGAGAGTACCAAAATCCCTTAAACAAAGAAGGAACATTACAGAAGCCATTGCAGCCAAATGGGCTAATCCCATAAGTGTTTGCACGTTTCTTTTTTTACCGCATCAGTATTGAAAATTATGTCATTGGTCATAGGCATATGCAGATTGTATTATTCAATGCCATTTCATAGATTTTAAAGCTTTGCATCTAAATGCGGGTGTTCTGTTTCTTGTTATTTGCTGAATAGGAATACCGTGATAGAGTTTGCTCCAGGTTGGCTAAATATCATGGCATTCCATCTGGGGCTGAAAAAAAATGAAAGAGGAAGCCAACATCTGAAACGCAGTCCAAGCAGATCCCTTCAAAACGAAAAGCCAGTGATACAAACTATTCTCCTGCTAATGAGACTATAAGTCCAATTGAGCGGGTACGGATACGAAGAAGAAATAAACCACTTTACAAGGATCCTATGACAAGTTCCAAGCTCGAGATGTTGAAGAACATAAGAGCACAAAGAGCAACTGAAGAAACAAAGAAAACCGAAGCTGTTGAAAGAGCAAGGTTAGTCTTTGCCTATGTTCTGCAAGCATATCACATTAATGCTATTGATGTCATATAGATAATTATATTATATCATTCCCATGCATCATCTTTCAACATTTTTAGAAGGCAGCTAATTCACTGGATAATTTGGTTCTTGCATATACGACAGTGCAGACTTTTGATTGTTGAAGCCGAGAAAGCTGCAAAAGCCCTCGAGGTCGCTGTAATTAATAGCCCTGTTGCTCGAGCTTCCCTTATTGAAACCAGAAAACTTATTGCCGAAGAAGTTCAACCAATTGAGTCGATAGCATATGATTCATATTGCAGGTTAGATCACCCTTCGTTATGCTTTATCTTCTCTTTGACAACTTTAGAGAATTTTAAGTTCATATAATTCATATTTGACTGGACATATTATGATATTTATTGTATTTTGAAGCATATGATTTAGAATTGAGTTTGGTGCAGTGGTAAACCCATTGCTCTAACTCCCTCAATGCCCAGGTTCAAACCCCAGTGTGGGCAAGCTTCAAATTTTTTTAATTTTCTTCCTCCAAAGGTGGTGACACGTGTCACTACTTAATTGGAGGAAGAAATAAAATTATTAAATCAAATAATTAATTTATTTTATTAGACTAAAATTAGAACTGGATTGATAGATTTTTTAAATATAAGGGACAAAATGTGTAATTATACAAATTTTATTTAACAGCCCCGTCAACTTTTCTGTTACTTTTAACGGTTGGTGGTCACATTGATACCATTTAAATAGTTTGATGGTTTAATTGCTTCGAAAAAAAGTAATGTGGTCAAATCGCAACTTTTCTAATAGTATGGTGGTCAATGAAGTAGTTTACCCTTGTTTTATTTGATTTTCGGGTGGGATAATCACCATTTTATTTCCTGCAGCTTTCCACGTTGTTTTAATTGAGTCGTCTACGTGTCTTAATTAGTTTTTAAATGGGTTTATTACAATTCTGGTCCCTGCCAGTTTGTTTTTTAGCATTTTACTTTTGTTATATTATGCTCATGTTTTTATGCATTTTGCCATATTGCTTATTTTTATTTAAAGTAAATGTATATGTTTGTTAAATGTGACATGTGTATGTTACTTATCAAATGTGTGATCGTGTGCCTTTAAATTATCTTGTTTAAGCATGTATTTATGATGCGTAGTATAGTACGGTGCATGCGTTTCTTTTATATGTGTTTTTATCTATTTTTTCATGACGGTTCGAATATATGTGACGTGCATTTTAATTGTCATTCACGTGACTCTTTAATTTTGCTCGATAATTAATTAACTTAAAAATCTACCCCAAGAGAGGTATTAATTAGTCCCAGTATCTGAGAAACGACAGTCCTAGCTTAATGGATGTCGATCGAATACTCGGATTAATTTTCACCGTCTCTAGGTAAACGGAAGCATAAAAATGAAAATACCACGCATCATCCTTTATTTGCTTGCATGATGCATAAAGGTGACGTACGGGATCCGAACCCTAAACTAACACGGCAGTCAGTCTTATATGATGTCGGTTTAGTCTATGGTCCGATGTACCGTCATCCTTTCTAATTAAACGTTTAATTAATTCCAAAGCCACAATTCTACATAGCCCGTGCTATTTAAGTCCTATTTTCATTCAAGAACATTTTTATTAAATGCACTTTGATTTCTAAATAATTTCTATCGATTAAAGGCAACAAGTTATTTGGTACCAGTTTTCGGGCGTGATGGGGGTGCTAATCCTTCCCCATGCGTTACCAACTCCCGAACCCATTTTAAAACGAATCTCTGGTTTTGTGGTGTCCGGCCTACCTTAGTGGCCAGTGGCGACTCCAAAATTTAACTGTTTTCTAAAATACGAATTTCCCCCCTTTTAATAAAATCAATTTCAAAGAGATAGTGATAAGGCCTCACGTAGTCGTTTTTCAAAAACCTTATCACAGTTTGGCGACTCCGCTGGGGACAATTTTTTTTGTTTTCACAAAACAAAAAAAGAGAGTTAAGCCAATAAAACACTTGTTGCCTTCAATCGACATAAACTATTTAAAATTTAAAGTGAATTTAATAAGTTTGTTCTTCCTTGAAAATATGACATGAATTAAACGGGCTTTAAAAGTTTGTGGTATTCGAATTAATTCCTCATTTAATTTCAAAGGAGTCACCGACATGTGTTGCATCATGATCATCAAGCTCTATACCCGAGCTATACCCTTAAGTGGGAGTGAAACGCGCATACCCACGTGAGTATCCCTCCAAGGGTCGGTAATTCACTTTCGGAATCCACGCCTTTGACACGTGAGCAGCCCTCCACGTCATTAGGCCGTGCTTTCCCTCGAACCGAAACCAATTCGCAAGCCTGTAATGGGCCAAATTTGGGTTCTCGTTTCCTTAGTATGTGATGAGATAGGTTCGGGTACCCTTGTTAGAACCAAACTCATGTGTGAGAATATAAGAAGCTCACCTCATTAGAGTCATGCAGATAACCCTAGAGTTTAGAGTGTCTAGGTTTTTCTTGCTAATTGCTTGTTTCTCTGCTTCTTTTTTCGTTAATGCTTGAATTTCATTGCTTGCCTTATGATTTATGTTTATCATGTGACTAACGCCTTTTCTTTTCTTCCCCCTTTCCCCTTATTTTTCATCATTGCATAAAGAGCACGTTGAATTGGAAATAGTATGAAATTAAAGACTTGATCAGTGGGAAATTTGGTCTGCAACCATAGTGAGAAGGACCTCGGCGTACAAACATAGCCATAAGGAGAACGACTACATGGTTGAGTTTTCAAGACAAGAAAGTCTTTAAAAAACGAAAAAGAAAGAAGAAAAAGGGCCACCTCACATATTTGTTAGACGTTCCAGGCAAGTGATCGATACTCCAAATCTTGGAGTTCAGCCTACATTTGTTCTACAATTGCCAGCTTTGATTTGACTACAACAGTTGGGAAATACCGAGTTTTCCAAGGAAATTAGCAAGAACCACACCAAACAAGAATTAAGCTTTTCGGGGCAAGATCGGAAGTTCCTCGGGCATAGCGAGAACCACAATCAAGTCTCAACCTAGAACAAGAAAAATACTTCAAGTCAGAGGGAATTCCGACCTCAGCTTCGATAAGCTTTGAAGGTTAGGCTCGGTGGGACCCTTTCAAAGAGTAAGTCAAGAGTACCAAATATCGACAGTGGATCAATCATAATTCGTCGGCTACCACTTGAGGGCAAGACCGAGATTTGGCCTATTTGTTAACGTGGATACGAGAGAATGCCCAATCCCTAGAGAAAGAAGAAGGGATTATGTAAATCTTGAAGAAAATCGTCAGCCTAGACGCCAGCTTAAGAACTGCATGTAGTGAGTTTCATCCGATCATTATAACAGACCAAGGTTCCCATTGATATGAGTTGTTTAACGAGGATATTTGTCGAACTCAATGTTTCTCTTTCCATCCAATTACATTTTGATTGATTGCTCTTAACATTCATGGAATTAATGTTCAATGCACTTTTGCATTCAATTACATTTTGATTGATTACTCTTGACATTCATGAAATTAATGTTCAAATGCACCTTTGCATTCAGTTAAGTTTTGATTGATTACTCTTGACATTCATGAAATTAATGTTCAATGCACCTTTGCATTCAATTATCCATTTTGATTGATTACTCTTAATCATATGTTGTACATATAACACACTACATTCATGAAATTAATGTTCAATGCACCTTTGCATTCAATTATACATTTTGATTGATTACTCTTAACATTCATAGAATTAATGTTCAATGCACCTTTGCATTCAATTACATTTTGATTGATTACTCTTAACATTCATGAAATTAATGTTCAATGCACCTTTGCATTCAATTACATTTTGATTGATTACTCTTAACCATATGTTGTACATATGACACATTGCATTCATGAAATTAATGTTCAACGCACCTTTGCATTCAATTATACATTTTGATTGATAACTCTTAACCATATGTTGTACATATAACACATTGCATTCATGAAATTAATGTTCAATGCACCTTTGCATTCAATTACATTTTGATTGATTACTCTTAACCATTTGTTGTACATATGACACATTGCATTCATGAAATTAATATTCAATGCACCTTTGCATTCAATTATACATTTTGATTGATTACCTTTAATCATTTGTTTCTGTTGTACATATAACACATTTTTAATGATCAATGCACCTTTGCATTCAATTATACATTTTGATTGATTAACTTTAATCATTTGTTTCTATTGAACATACGACACATTCATTCATTCATTAATCAAATAAAATTAATGTCCATCAAATTAATGCATCTTTGCATTCAATTGTACATGTCTATTTGATTACCTTTAATCACCTATCCTTGTTGTGCATACAACACATTACATGTATTCATTCTTAAATTGAACAAATGGAGGAAATAATGTTGTTGAGAATCTTGCTCAAGGTTCAGGAGACCACTCGGCACCCCGATCTTTAAGAATCCTCTTGTTATCAGCCCCTCATCCAACCCACCCAAGGGACATCTTCTGCTCATCAAGACGACGCCTTTGCCCAAGCTCAACACCTTTGGAGACACGACCTTTAGGGTTTTAGTTCTCAGTTTTCTTCCTTGAGAATTGGCGTGCATGTTGCATTTTCTCTTGAAGTAATGCATAGAACCAACATTGTTATTATTTGCCCGAAGATAGCAATGATTTTTTAAGGGCGTTTGTTATGTTTGCATGTTTTCTTTCTAATGAAAATACATGTTGCTTAACATACAATGACCTTGAAATCATATATATGTATATCCCTCCTTACCTTCATAGGTCCTCGGATATCACATGCTTGATGTGGCATTGATTCTAATGAAAGAGATCGATTGAATGTTGTGATAACGATGAAGTGAGATTTCCCGCTCTGTCTGCTCTGGTCGGTAAAGCGAGAGAAGCAAGATTACTATTCCTTTAATGATGTTCGATGATAAGAAAATCTCCTAAGAAAGCCCAAATAAAGTTGCTTAAATGTGCCTAAAAAAGGAAAAAAAGAAGAAGGAAAAAAGAGAAAAAATAGATTATTTCAAAATAAAATGTTTTTAACCTCAAAGCTTGGTAATAAGCATTAACAAAAAGCACTCCAATGTTCGAAACCTGGTAATAGGAATTTTCAGATATGAGTGTGGAATTTTAGGGGCACTCCGCTAAAGCTTGAAACACTTCGCTTCATGAGTGATGGTAATATTTTCAAAATCGTGACCATGCCAAGTAACTCGGGGTATCGTTGTATGCTCTATCTTTATTCTCGAGCCAAAGGATTATGACGAGTTGAATTCCCCTATATATAAAAAAGAAAAGAAAAAAATGAAATAAGAAAAAAAAAGAAGAAAAGGAAAAAGAAAAATGGAGAAACATGATGAGAACTAGAAGGAATGGTAATCGAGCTGATCCAGCAAGTACCATAATCATGAGGATGAACCGAGCAATTAGGGAGGAGTTTCATAACTTCAAATATCACTGCAACATTTAAAGTCTTCATAGACGCAAGTGATCACCGGAAAGTTGAATCTAAGACGCTCTTGCATTTGATATCTGGGGCATCCTATTCTGTTTTTCTTTTAATTAGACTTTTGGTTTCAAGGTTCTGTATGTTAATTTGAAAATCCATTCTTCATTAGAATGACGACCAGCGAATTAAAAAACAAAAAAACAAAAAGAGATTTCCTTGTATTATTTCAAAGATAAATGCATCGCCGTCAGTAAGGCCCAAAGTTGAGGGGCACTACATGTTGTGGGGATGGTGAAAGAGCCATTGAAGTTAAGTTGTCATGAAGGGGCATCATTGTCCGTGGAACAACGGGAGCTTTGGCACATAGGATTTCAAATCAGAATAGATGGGAGATGGCATACGGCTTGGAGGTGCTTGATTCTGATTACAACTAGGGTCATTGAACTCGGGGAATGAGCAAAGCAAGTTGAGAACAATTTTTTTTAGGACATGTGACTGAGGAGTGGTTGTAGTCCCAAGATGATGACCACCAACCTTGGAGAACGAAGATAAACTAAATCCATGCATCTTTGCATTCTCATAACCATACGCATCTTTGCTTCATGAAATATGCTCATGTATCATTGATAGTTAGACATCCCTATGTTAGGAGCATGCTAACTCATACCATCATAGTATTTTGTTTACTTTAAATAGGTATTTGAAGATTAATAAAGGAGTGGATCTACGGCTCTACGAGAAGAGAAATAGATCTCAAGAATCCTTTGACTAGTATCAAGGTTCTTAATCCCTGATTTTTTTATCCTTTCTAAATGATGTTTTTCTCAAAACTCCATTTCTCAATTTCATTCCTTCCTAAAGGATAATTTTTCTTAAAATTCCAATTTCTCAATCTTATCCTTCCTAAAGGATAGTTTTTCTTAAAACTCGATTTCTCAATCTTATCCTTCCTAAAGGATAGTTTTTCTTAAAACTCGATTTCTTAATCTTATCCTTCCTAAAGGATAGTTTTTCTTAAAACTCGATTTCTCAATTTCACTCCTTTCTAAAGGATATTTTTTCTTAAAATTCGGATTTCTCAATTTTATCCTTTCTAAAGGATGTTTTTCTTAAAACTCAATTTCTCAATTTCATTCATTCCTAAAGGATAATTTTTCTTAAAATTCGAATTTCTTAATCTTATCCTTCCTAAAGGATAGTTTTTCTTAAAACTCGAATTTCTCAATTCTATCCTTTCTAAAGGATATTTTCCTTAAAACTCGAATTTCTCAATTCTATCCTTTCTAAAGGACGTTTTTCTTAAAACTCAATTTCTCAATTTTATCCTTCCTAAAGGATGTTTTTCTTAAAACTAAATTTCTCAATTTTATCCTTCCTAAAGGATGTTTTTCTTAAAACTAAATTTCTCAATTTTATCCTTTCTAAAGAATGTTTTTCTTAAAACTCAATTTCTCAATTTTATTCCTTCCTAAAGGATGTTTTTCTTAAAACTAAATTTCTCAATTTTATCCTTTCTAAAGAATGTTTTTCTTAAAACACAATTTCTCAATTTTATTCCTTCCTAAAGGATGTTTTCTCAAAACTCAATTTCTCAATTTCATTCCTTCCTAAAGGATAATTTTTCTTAAAATTTCAATTTCTCAATTTTATCCTTCCTAAAGGATGTTTTTCCTAAAAGTTTCAAATTTCTCAATTTTATCATTCTTTAAGGATGTTTTTCTCAAAACGCCATTTCTCAATGTGTTCCTTCCAAAAGAATGTTTTTCTCATAAATTTAAATTCCTCAATTTGGTCCTTTCCAAAAGGACGTTTTCTTCATTATTCAAAATTATCAATTTTATCCCCGTTGGAATATCTTAAATAAAAAAAATTCAGGTTTCCTGATTTTTAAATAAAAAGGGAAAAAAAGAGAGAAAGAAAAAAAGAGAGAAAAAGAAAAAAAAAGAAGAGAAGAAAGAAAAAAGAGAAATAAAAGAAAAGGAAAAAGAAAAAGAGAGAAAAGAAAAAGAAAGAATAAAAAAAGAAAGGAAAGAGGGAAAAGAAAAGAATGAAAAAAAGAACGAGAAAAAAGAAGGAAAGAAAAGAAAAGAGAAAAAAGAAAAACAAGAAGAAGAAGAAAAAGAGAGAAAGAAGAAGAAGAAAAAGAAAAAGAAAGAAAAAAAGAGAGAGAGGAAGAAGAAGAAGAAGAAAGAAGGAAAAAAAGGAAAAAAAAAGAAGAAAGAAAAAGAGAAGAAAGAGGAAGAGAAAAGAGACCCACAACTTTAGATTCTCCGAGAAAAGGAGGCAGATGCTCAGAGCTCAAGGATTTTTAGGCAGAAAAGCCAGAAGGCCCGCTCGATTTGTTTTTGCCGCTTCGGGAAAACAAGTCATTTGGGTTTATTCTTTGCTGCTTCGGAAGAATGAATCAATTATGTCCCTTGCTATTCCGGAAGGACATGCCAACGATGCTCAGTTTGTTTTTGCCGCTTCGGGAAAACCATTTATTTGCATTTATACTTTGCCGCTTCGGAAGAATGAATCAATTATGTCCCTTGCCGTTTCGGAAGGACATGCCAACGCTGCTCAGTTTGTTTTTCCCGTATCGGGAAAACAAGTTATTTGTGTTTATTCTTAGCCGCTTCGGAAGAATTAATCAATTATGTCCCTTGTCGTTTCGGAAGGACATGCCAACGCTGCTCAGTTTGTTTTTGCCGCTTCGGGAAAACAGGTTATTTGGGTTTGTTCTTTGCCGCTTCGGAAGAATGAATCAATTATGCCCCTTGCCATTCCGAAAGGACCTGCCAACGTTACCCAGATTGTTTTTGTCGCTTCGGGAAAACAAGTTATTCAGGTTTGTTCTTTGCCGCTTCGGAAAGGTGAATCAATTATGTCTCTTGCCGTTCCGGAAGGACCTGCCAACGTTACCTTGTTTGTTTTTGCCGCTTCGGGAAACAAGTTATTTGGGTTTGTTCTTTGCCGCTTCGGAAAGATGAATCAATTATGTCACGTGTCGTTCCGGAAGGACATGCCAACGCTACCCACTTTGTTTCTGCCGCTTCGGAGAAGCAAATCACCCAAATATGAAACTTGGACAAAATTAGTGCTTATGGTCTTTGTTTTATTCTTGTTTCACAAGTACAAGGAAAGAGGGGTGTAACACCCCAAATTTTCCCATAATTTGAAAATCCATAAATATAGAAATCCCTAGAATCAGAAACCCTAATAATTGGGAATTTATGTTCTAAACCCTAATTGAAATTTGGAATGAAATTGAATTTTAATGACCTAATTGTATAAATTTAAAATATTGGTGTCTAATCTGTGAAGTGGGTTATCTAAGGAACCTTTATGTTGCAATTTACCCAAAATTAGGTTTTAAACCTAATTTGTTGAGTTACCGGCTAGGTATCTCATTGTTGTTATGTTTGGATCAGTTGCAGCCGCAACTCTCACCCCGCCCTCGATAGCCCCCATCTCCCTCACCCTCTCTCTTATGTTTTACGGTGAGCCACCAATCAAGCCCCCATCGCCGCTCGTGGCTTGCACGGCCACTACCACCGTGCTCGTTGTCGACCCGCGAACAAAACCCACCCAACGATTCGCCTAGTCGATTGTCGTTGCCTTGAACGACATAGAAATTGTTCGATACTCTCTGCGTTGCCGCTATTCTCCTCCGTCGTGGTTGTTGGTAAGCTGTGTGACCTTTTTTTGTTCGTTTAATTGTTGTGATGTGAGTTGTGGGTTGATTCGTTTCCCCTGTTGTTTTTGGTCGATTTTGGTTGTTGTTATCTCTGATGGGTGTCGTCGTCGTGTCATCTCCGACGAGGTTGTGCCACCGCCGTTCGTGTGCTTGTACTATCGTTATTGACCGGGTGTCTACCGCCGTCGTTTTCTCATCGGCCATTGCCGTTTGGTTTCATATTGTTGTCGCCGTTCGTCTTTCATCGCTGTTGTTGTTCGCCTGCCGCCGTTGTTCTGCTTTCATGCCGTCGCCGCCATGTTGGTGGTTCTGAAAACCCTAAAAGTTGGTTTAGCTTTGTGTTTATGGGTGTTGGGCCAGCAGATCTTGCTTGCTAGAGCCCAAACCCTTGGTTCTTTATTTAAACGATTGAACCTAAGAGAAGTAGCCCAGTTTGTGAGCCCATGTGTATGACCCATTTAATTGAGTAGTTGGACCGGATCTATGAACCCATGTGAGAATCGAACCGAACCAGTTGTAAGTTGAACTACTCTTGTGAACCGAACTAGTTGTGAATCGAACCGGTTTGACTCTTGGACCCATTTTGACTGGACTGTTTTACCCCTTTGACCTGTTTGACCGAATTTGACCAGTTGACTTTGACCAATCAAGTTAATGTTGACCGTTGACCTTGAACAGTTGACTTTGACTTTTACTGGAGTTGACCAAGAGTTGACTTTTTCGGGAAATGTTCCTCTTGACCTTTTTCGACGTCCTGAGTCCGTATCCGCTGCCCGTTTTGTCAAATTCAAATCCGAAAGCTCCGTTATGCTAATTTCAGTAAATTATTCATAAAATCTGATAAGTTGTGAATTTCAGAATCTGATTTGGAATATTCCTGTGTTCAGGTGATAACGTCTTCGAGGTCGACGAGTTACCTCCAGTTGTTCAGACCGATCGTGCACGTTCTTCGAGATCTTCACGTGAGTATATCTTAGTTCAGTTTTCAGTGTTTTAGTCGGTGGCTTAGTGTTAGTAATAAATACTAATATAGTATTCATACCTTCGTAGGTCCTGATTCAGCTAGATCTGAGTGTGAGATGCGTTTTCTCGGCATTAGAGCTTCTGTTGCTTAAAGGTGTGTCTCTTCCTGTTTTATAAACTTATGTGTTTCTTTTTGTGCTATAAATTTTAAGTGCTTTTCTGGATTAATATAAGTAAATGTTTTGTACATTTTGTGTGCATACTCTGTTGTGATTGGGTGAATGTTTTCAGACATCATGCATAACATGTCATACTGTGATTTAAGTGAAATATCAGATTTTTGGAATCGTAAAACATTGGATTTATAGTATTGTGCAACTTGAATTTTCATAATTCAAGTTTCGGATTAGACTCGGATTTTAAAATCTGCATCATATCATTGTGGGTATATGGTTTGAGATTTGTTCGGGGAAGTTCAGTGGTTTCAACCTTCGGGCTGAATTCCACTTCGGATTAGTGGTTTCACCCTTTGGGCTGAATTCCGCTTCGGATCAGTGGTTCCACCCTTCGGGCTGAGTTCCACTTCGGATGGTGACGATGGAGAAAGTAGGTTCTGGGGAACCTTACTTTTCGGTGTATCGGAGATGGGTACTATGATTCATGTGCATCAGACATCATATCATTATGATTCAGTTTTATTGTGTTTTCAGAAAAGTATTTATCAGAAAATAAAATATTGTTTTGTTTTTGTTTTGTTTTCGTTGCACTTTAGAGACACACTAAGCTCTTTAGCTTACACCCTTTAGTTTTTACTTTTCAGATATCTCAGACTTTTTAGGCGATCGGTACTTGGAGCATCTCTTGTTTATTCAGATAAATTATAATTCAGTATGAACTCTCTTTTAATTGTTTCAGACTACTGTTTTGAAATATTTTAGAACATTTATGTAATTCGGACATTGGGATTGTTTACTGTTTTTAATTTGGGCTTTATTAAATGTATGCATCTATGAAGTTATTTTCAGAATTTTAATTAATTATCGGAACATCGTTAAAAGATTGAGTTTTATTTTAATCAGAATATTTGTTAAGTTTTACTTATCTAATCGATCCTTTTGAATTACAAAATATTTTAACCTAAATTGTTTCTTGAGGGACAAGTTCCAATCGCTACTTCCTAGATTCGGCCCATTTCTTCTAGGCCGGATTTAGGAGGTTACATTTAGTGGAATCAGAGCCTAGGTTCAACCCTCGGACTGTGAGGCTCACAAAAGTTGTTTTCAAAATGTTTTCGATTTCTGCATGCATTTAAAATATTTTGGGATGGATGTGAATTTCCAAAAAAAATTAATAATATTATGGTATTATGTGATTTTGACTTCAACGTTTTCAATGTGTTTTAAATCTGAGACTCCAGTACCGATTCTGACTCTAGGTTATTAGCTTCTTGTATATAGTTCATTATGCCACCGCGTAAGAGTCCTAAGTTATCGTTTGTTCGAGGACGTAACCGTATTGCTGCTTCTGGTAGTGATCATCCGCCTTCTGTTGGGCAAAAGGGATATCAGAATGAGACATCGGGTAATGAGATAGATCTGTTGGGAGGACATCAAATCGGAAATGATGACTCACTCGATGTTGAAGATACCGAGACAGTTAAGCCGGCTAGTGCTACGGTTCACCGTGAGGTGCTCTGTTATCTTCGTCAGTCAGAGGGTTCGAGGAAACCTATTTTTTACAGAATTCATAGCTGCTAGGATGAAATTGTTTGAGGGTAAAACCGGTACACATCCAGCCGATGCAGAGTATTGGCTAAAGAAGTTGCAACGACTTTTTGTTGAGATGGATTATCCAGTTAATCAGAAATTGTGAGCCGTTGTATCTTTGTTAGAGGGTGAAGCTCAAAATTGGTGGGAGTCAGTGGTTGATATGGTTCCATCTAGTCAGATCACATGGGAGTTTTTCCGAAAGGCTTTTCAGGATCGTTATGTGGGAGTCGAGTTCTTAGCGAAGTGTCACAATGAGTTTATGAATCTGAAACAGAGCAACAATGTCAGTTAGTGATTATGAGATAGAGTTTATGAGGTTGTTAAAATATGTTCATGGGTCAGTTATGGTTGAGAAAGATAAGTGTGATTGGCTTTGAACGAGCTTCGTCTTCTGATCTGAAAAGATGTTACGCAAAAGGGTAAGGTGTTCAGCGACCTGGTTAGTCGAGCTAAGACTTCTGAAAGGATGATTGCACTAATAAAAAAAAAGAACTTCAGAATTCTGGTCAAGTCGTGAAGCAACCAGACACTTCGATACAATCAAGTTTTGTCAACTTGTTTGAAAAGAGGCCTAAAGATAATTCTGTTCCTTATAGTTACCGGAATGTGAGACTTATAGCACCGACAGTTCCGTCTTACAGTGTGGGTCGTACAAATTCGTCGGCCTATTTCTATATGTGGTTATTGCAATAAGAAACATAACGGAGAGTGTAGATTGTTGAATAGAACGTGTTTCAGATGTGGTTCTCAGAATCACTACTTAAAATAAAATTATTATCCACTTCATCTACTGGTTCATCCGTTCAGATTCAGAGTCATGCATCAGTTCAGGCACCTCACCGAGGTAGAGGACAGTTTAGGTCAGTTGCTTCTGGTAGTGCTAGTAGAGGTAGACATGCTCCGAGTGGTGGATCAGCTAGATTCGTGATTAGACGTCCAGGTTCAGTACATCCAACCGGAGCTCGTGTTGGATACGATGGTATACATGATGACATGGAAAGTACATCTTAATATGTTTCAGTTCTTTTTCAGTTCTATGTTTCAGTAATTTCGGTTATGATATATCATGAATTCAGAATGGGAAAGTTATGAATGTTCAGTTGGTTTTTGGATCTTTTGTTAAGTCTGGAAATTTCGAGGACGAAATTTCTTATAAGGGAGGGAGAGTTGTAACACCCCAAATTTTCCCATAATTTGAAAATCCATAAATATTGAAATCCCTAGAATCAGAAACCCTAATAATTGGGAATTTATGTTCTAAACCCTAATTGAAATTTGGAATGAAATTGAATTTTAATGACCTAATTGTATAAATTTAAAATATTGGTGTCTAATCTGTGAAGTGGGTTATCTAAGGAACCTATATGTTGCAATTTACCCAAAATTAGGTTTTAAACCTAATTTGTTGAGTTACCGGCTAGGTATCTCATTGTTGTTATGTTTGGATCAGTTGCAGCCGCAACTCTCACCCCGCCCTCGATAGCCCCCATCTCCCTCCCCCTCTCTCTTATGTTTTCCAGTGAGCCACCAATCGAGCCCTCATCGCCGCTCGTGGCTTGCACGACCACTACCACCGTGCTCGTTGTCGACCCACGAACAAAACCCACCCAACGATTCGCCTAGTCGATTGTCGTTGCCTTGAACGACATAGAAATTGTTCGATACTCTCTGCGTTGCCGCTGTTCCCCTCCGTCGTGGTTGTTGGTAAGCTGTGTGACCTTTTTTTTGTTCGTTTAATTGTTGTGATGTGAGTTGTGGGTTGATTCGTTTCCCGTGTTGTTTTTGGTCGATTTTGGTTGTTTTTGTCTCTGATGGGTGTCGTCGTCGTGTCATCTCCGACGAGGTTGTGCCACCGCCGTTCGTGTGCTTGTACTATCGTTATTGACCGGGTGTCTACCGCCGTCGTTTTCTCATCGGCCATTGCCGTTTGGTTTCATATTGTTGTCGTCGTTCGTCTTTCATCGCTGTTGTTGTTCGCCTGCCGCCGTTGTTCTGCTTTCATGCCGTCGCCGCCATGTTGGTGGTTCTGAAAACCCTAAAAGTTGGTTTAGCTTTGTGTTTATGGGTGTTGGGCCAGCAGATCTTGCTTGCTAGAGCCCAAACCCTTGGTTCTTTCTTTAAACGATTGAACCTAAGAGAAGTAGCCCAGTTTGTGAGCCCATGTGTATGACCCATTTAATTGAGTAGTTGGACCGGATCTATGAACCCATGTGAGAATCGAACCGAACCAGTTGTAAGTTGAACTACTCTTGTGAACTGAACTAGTTGTGAATCGAACCGGTTTGACTCTTGGACCCATTTTGACTGGACTGTTTTACCCCTTTGACCTGTTTGACCGAATTTGACCAGTTGACTTTGACCAATCAAGTTAATGTTGACCGTTGACCTTGAATAGTTGACTTTGACTTTGACTGGAGTTGACCAAGAGTTGACTTTTTCGGGAAATGTTCCTCTTGACCTTTTTCGACGTCCTGAGTCCGTATCCGCTGCCCGTTTTGTCAAATTCAAATCCGAAAGCCCCGTTATGCTAATTTAAGTAAATTATTCATAAAATCTGATAAGTTGTGAATTTCAGAATCTGATTTGGAATATTCTTGTGTTTAGGTGATAACGTCTTCGAGGTCGACGAGTTACCTCCAGTTGTTCAGACCGATCGTGCACGTTCTTCGAGATCTTCACGTGAGTATATCTTAGTTCAGTTTTCAGTGTTTTAGTCGGTGGCTTAGTGTTAGTAATAAATACTAATATAGTATTCATACCTTCGTAGGTCCTGATTCAGCTAGATCTGAGTGTGAGATGCGTTTTCTCGGCATTAGAGCTTCTGTTGCTTAAAGGTGTGTCTCTTCCTGTTTTATAAACTTATGTGTTTCTTTCTGTGCTATAAATTTTAAGTGCTTTTCTGGATTAATATAAGTAAATGTTTTGTACATTTTGTGTGCATACTCTGTTGTGATTGGGTGAGTGTTTTCAGACATCATGCATAACATGTCATACTGTGATTTAAGTGAAATATAAGATTTTCGGAATCGTAAAACATTGGATTTATAGTATTGTGCAACTTGAATTTTCATAATTCAAGTTTCGGATTAGACTCGGATTTTAAAATCTGCATCATATCATTGTGGGTATATGGTTTGAGATTTGTTCGGGGAAGTTCAGTGGTTTCAACCTTCGGGTTGAATTCCACTTCGGATTAGTGGTTTCACCCTTTGGGCTGAATTCCGCTTCGGATCAGTGGTTCCACCCTTCGGGCTGAGTTCCACTTCGGATGGTGACGATGGAGAAAGTAGGTTCTGGGGAACCTTACTTTTCGGTGTATCGGAGATGGGTACTATGATTCATGTGCATCAGACATCATATCATTATGATTCAGTTTTATTGTGTTTTCAGAAAAGTATTTATCAGAAAATAAAATATTGTTTTGTTTTTGTTTTGTTTTCGTTGCACTTTAGAGACACACTAAGCTCTTTAGCTTACACCCTTTAGTTTTTACTTTTCAGATATCTCAGACTTTTTAGGCGATCGGTACTTGGAGCATCTCTTGTTTATTCAGATAAATTATAATTCAGTATGAACTCTCTTTTAATTGTTTCAGACTACTGTTTTGAAATATTTTAGAACATTTATGTAATTCAGACATTGGGACTGTTTACTGTTTTTAATTTGGGCTTTATTAAATGCATGCATCTATGAAGTTATTTTTAGAATTTTAATTAATTATCGGAACATCGTTTAAAAGATTGAGTTTTATTTTAATCAGAATATTTGTTAAGTTTTACTTATCTAATCGATCCTTTTGAATTACGAAATATTTTAACCTAAATTGTTTCTTGAGGGACAAGTTCCAATCGCTACTTCATAGATTCAGCCCATTCCTTCTGGGTCGGGTTTAGGGGGTTACAAGGGGCAACTGTAATCACTAATTTTGTCCGAGTTAACATCTTTTTAGTTCATTTTATAATAATGGACTTACGAGGGCTTTTTCATATCTTGCCACTATTTAAATAAAAATATGTCGAGGGCTTTGTTTAAATTAAATTAATTTATATATGTAAGTTATACTTTTTATAAAAACCCTTAAATATTATAAATAGTTACATATTATTATTACTAGTATTATATACTATATATTATTACTATTATTAGTATTGTTATCATTTCTATTATTACTAATTATTATTGTTATGTTAATATCATTGTTACTGTTATAGTCTATATTATTATTATTATTCAATTATTATTATTAATTGTTCATCTATCGTTATTTACTATTGATATCTATTATTATTACCACCTATAATTACTATTTTTATATTATCTACCATCTCTATTATCCTTACTACCATTTATTATTATAAGTTCTATATGTATATTACTCCTATTATTGTCATTATTTATGTTATCATCCCCCACTATTATCATTTATTATTATTATTATTATTATTATTATTATTATTATTATTATTATTATTATTATTTATATTATTATCTATATTAATATCATCCATCAGTATTATTGTATTATTACCTAATTTAGTATTATTATTATAAGTTCTATATGTATATTACTCCTATTATTGTCATTATTTATGTTATCCATAGTTATTAATACTATTATGTTCTTCTTCTTATTATTATTATTATTATTATTGAATTGAATCTAAAAACACAAAAATTATATATATATATATATATATATGAACACATGCTAAATAAACAACAAGCCCAAATTAATATGAATAAGCCCAACTATTAATAATAAAGCCCAAAGTCTTATATATTTTAAAGTCCATTACAATACAGTAAAAACTCAAAAATAAGTACAAGGCCCGTTTGGCCCATACAGTAAGCCCTAATCAGATCTGAGAAAAAACCCTAATGCCTCTTTTCTTTTGTTGCGTACCCGGTTCCCAGCCGTTAGATCTGGATTAGATCTAACGACCCAGATTGAAGCTTGAGCGGAAACCCTAGGAGCCCCTCCCCAAGTCCTAGCACCGCAACGTCTCAATCGTTGGATCAGGATCGTGATCGGATGGCCAGGATCGACCCCTCCACGCGCGTGTGATTCACGCGCGACTCTCCGTTCTCCAAACGCGCACGTGCGTTCCACTGCGCGCCCCTCCAGCTTCCACAACACCGGTTCACCATCCGAGCCTCCCTCTGGTCCCCTCTCCTCACGACGCATGCAAACAAAAATGAAAATGTCAGAGAGATGCGCAACAACAAAATACCAGAAATTTCAGAAGAAAACCAACAATTTCAGAGGTGAATACGAACAAGAAATAGGCATCCAATAGCAATATTCTAGGGGGTTTTTTCTTCTCCTTAAATTTTGTAATTTTCGGCTGTATAATGCCCGAGCCAAACAATGTAAACAAGCAAGCATTATCGGGGGAAAGTTTTAGATATCAATACAAAAGGAAGTAAAGCATTCCAGAGGTATATCGTTTCTCATTTCAGCTTCAAAGCAAAAATATAATAAAAAACAGAAAGTTTTTTCTTTTACCTACGTTTTCGAACCATCCCTTTGTCCTTTCTCGCTCTTCTTCACCGGCGATAAGCCGTCCGGCCCCTCTCGGGGTCATGCATGGTGAGCCACTTAAGTCGATTACCCAAAAAGGGGAATCAGACGAGGTTTTGAGATCTGGTTTTGGGTCTTTAAAATAAAAACAACAAAGTTTTTGGGTTTTTGGTTTCATGGACAAAGGATTTCGATTCTTGGTTTTCGATTGTTAAAAGAAATAAAAGGGTTTTTAGGTTTTTTTAGGGTTCCGGCGCCGACAACGGCGATCGAAACCCTGGCGGCGCCGGATTTACAGAGAGGGGGGGAGAGCCTCTCCGTTTTTAGGTTTAGGTTTTGGGTTAAAAGGAACAAAAAAGAATTAAAGTATTTTAGACTCGCTTTTATAATGTTTTCGTTTTTAAATTTTGGTTTAATAACATTTTAAAATCCTCTGTGTCGTTTAATTACGCACGAAGAGCTTTCGCATTTTGAAATTACGCCAGTGATCCCCCTATGTTTTTGTGTCTTTCCAATTTCGTCCTGACTTTTGTTTTAATTGATTTTTGGGTGGGATAATCACCATTTTAGTCCCCACAGCTTTCCGCGTTGTTTCAATTGAGTCCTGCTACGTGTCTTAATTAGTTTTTAAATGGGTTTATTACAATTCTGGTCCCTGCCAGTTTGTTTTTTAGCATTTTACTTTTGTTATATTATACTCATGTTTTTATGCATTTTGCCATATTGCTTATTTTTATTTAAAGTAAATGTATACGTTTGTTAAATGTGACATGTGTATGTTACTTATCAAATGTGTGATCGTGTGCCTTTAAATTATCTTGTTTAAACATGTATTTATGATGCGTAGTATAGTATGGTGCATGCATTTCTTTTATATGTGTTTTTATCTGTTTTTTCATGACGGTTCGAATATATGTGACATGCATATTAATTGTCATTCACGTGACTCTTTAATTTTTCTTGATAATTAATTAACTTAAAAATCTATCCCAAGAGAGATATTAATTAGTCCCGATATCCGAGAAACGGCAGTCCTAGCTTAATGGATGTCGATCGAATAATCGAATTAATTTTCACCGTCTCTAGGTAAGCGGAAGCAGAAAAATGAAAATGCAACGCATCATCCTTTATTTGCTTGCATCATGCATAAATGTGACGTACGGGATCCGAACCCTAAACTAACACGACAGTCAGTCTTATATGATGTCGGTTTAGTCTATGGTCCAGTGTACCCTCATCCTTTCTAATTAAACGTTTAATTAATTCCAAAGCCACAATTCTACATAGCCTGTGCTATTTAAGTCCTATTATCATTCAAGAACATTTTTATTAAATTCACTTTGATTTCTAAATAATTTCTATCGATTAAAGGCAACAAGTTATTTGGTACCGGTTTCCGGGCGTGATGGGGGTGCTAATCCTTCCCCATACGTAACCAACTCCCGAACCCGTTTTAAAACGAATCTCTGGTTTTGTGGTGTCCGGCCTACCTTAGTGACCGGTGGCGACTCCAAAATTTTACTATTTTCCAAAATACGAATTTCCCCCTTTTTAATAAAATCAATTTCAAAAAGATAGTGATAAGGCCTCACTTATTCATTTTTCAAAAACCTTATCACATGTAACAATAATCTCATTTCATGCTAATATATACATTTTAAACATCATCACTTACTGTTTTTCAATTTATCAATCCAAAACATTCTCATCCCATTTCAAAAGCGTGTACAAGGTATAGCATTTTCTCAAATAGTTCAAACTCATTGAAACATCAAATCTTTCTCATGGGATCTTTAAAGTCATCATTCCAAATCTCAAAACATCAAATCTATCTTCAAACACATGAGCACGATCATAAAATCAATGGGATAATATCCGAGAAACGAGAGTATAGTGTCTCAAACTTAATTCTGGGCTTAGATTAGTGTTTCAAACTCAATATAAACCCCCAAACCTTTACTTTCAAGTCCTTCAAGACTTTTTAAAACTAATTCCACTCACCGACTCGCGAAACCATGTTTCGCCGATGCAAAATTAAGCGTCTGAAGCCTCCGAAACTTTACCATTTGCTTCTGATGTATTCTCCTTTTTTATACCACATAAGAATAGAGAATTAATGCATCATAATGCATTAAAAACACCAAAACACACATCCGAAAGCAATCGAAATCATCTTTGATTCCTCTCTAAACTTAGCCCAGCCATAATCTAACACTTTCACACAAATTTAATCATCAATCAATATCTAAAAAATAACTTAACATCATTATACCTCCAACAACTCAGACTTCACACTTTCACCTCAAAAACCCAAAATCTAACAATCTAATAATTAGGGATTCATCCTATTTCAGGATCATTATTACAAAACCTTTATTCTCACATCCTTTAACATCTAAAACAAGTTTAAAACCATTCTAAAATCAATTAAAATAGTGCCCAAACGAAATACTTAGAAAATCATCAATTAATGCTATTTTAACCAATTTTTCATTAATCCAATCATAAAACTTAGTTAATACCTAAATTTAGGAAGCACAAGACTTGGGAATTTCATTAAAGAACCTTGATTAGAGGGTTGATCAGCTCTTACCTACAATCTTAGCTTTTTCCCTCAATTAACAAAGATTTTTGCAAGAAAACTTCAAAGCTCCATTGATTAAATTGGTAGATCACTTTCAGGAAATCAAAAGAAAGAGAAAAGGTGATAGGATTTGAGATCTTTGAGAGAAAAGAAGGTATTTGGCTGTGTAGAAAGTGAAGAAATGAAAGCTTTTGTTTCCTTTTTATTTCTTTTTAATAATGCTATTTTAAAATTGGTCAAATTAATGGAAAATTCTTTTAAACGCATGTAAGCTCCCAAAAGATTCTAAGTCTCTTTCCCTTTTTAATTTAAAGGTTATCTTCACCAGTGGTCCCATTCGTTTAGGTTGTGTTCTATTTTGGTTACCAGAATTCAAAAAAGATTATTCTGGTCACTTACGTTTAGAATCGTTTCTATTTTGGTCCCTTGACCGTTAGTCTCCGTTACTTAAAAAAATAGTTTCTAATTATCCCCTAAACTTTCAAAATTTTATTTTTCACCATCTTCCCCAAAAATTATAAAACTAAAACCCAAAAAATTTTATTATTATCAGAAATTTTAAAACTTGCAATAACTTTTCAAGTCTACCATCAGCAGCAGCACTATTCAATTTAAACCAAGACATCAGCATTACTATCAAAATCATGAAAGATACATGTTAACCACATACTGAGTAAAACAACTTCCAAATCTCAATAACATTTCAACTTTCCGTCAATGACTAATACTCTCAAAAAATTGCTTCTAAATCTGATTAAGAGATACGACAGCATATGAGGAATTTAATTGTAGTCAAGATTTATTCGACTGCCTACCTGTAAATTCAATATTTGAGAGCAGTTTTACATTTCAACTTTCTGTCAATGACTAAAAAGTACAGTGCAAATGTGCTGATGAATGTGTTCACATTTATATATACATGTTAAAAGGAAACAGAAACAGGTATATGGACATTAAAATCAGAGTAGAGCCAAAAGGATACCTGTAAAATTCTTTAATGGCAGCCGTAGACATTTCCATCAGACGCTCCTCAGGCCATCCCTTTTCTGAAGGAATATTTTGAGTGAAACCTGATGTTTGGCCTTGTGCAGGAGAACTAAAACCATTCAAACCAGCAGCCATTCCTCTTACATCTCCTGAAATTGGAGAAACATCAGCTAAAGGAGTACTTGACATTGCTGGTGGTCGTCTAAAAGCCATCCCTCTAGCTAGACCTCCTTGTGGGGCCAAGGTAATAGAATCATCACCGATTGGTCTTTGAGGTAAGGGAACTGACATATTCCTGGCCTCAAAAGACTGTCTCTCATTCATGCGAACATCATGAGCCCCAAGACCACGGTGTTGGATGAGAGACACACGAGGACTACACATCTGAGCCCCAGGAGAAGAAAACATAGTCACTCGTGGACCAGAATCCAAGGGTGCTCTTCTTGCACCTGGATTGATGCCAGGACCACGAGCAAGCCTACTGGTTTGTGCTTGTCGCTCTTGAGGAAAATCTCGGTGCACTTCCTCAATCTTTTTAGGCCTATCAACTTTTCTCCTCTGTTGCCACTTATTCTTTCTCAGATCAATAACATCTTTCAACATGAATCTAACCCTAGTAATTCTGATGATCAGCATGAACATTTATTAAGTAATTGCCAAGCAAATACGTCGGGATCGTGGAGGCTAGCTTCGACCATTTACAATGGAAGTTCACGTTTTTAATCTTGAAGGAATGGGTTGTAGTGTTGGGTTATAGCCATTGATTTAATTTTTTGGGTTTTAGTTTTATATTTTTTGGGGAAGATGGTGAAAAATAAAATTTTGAAAGTTTGGGGGTTAAATTAGAAACTATTTTTTTAAGTAACAGAGACTAACGGTCAAGGGACCAAAATAGAAATGATTCTAAACATAAGTGACCAGAATAATCTTTTTTGAATTCTAGTGACCAAAATAGAACACAACCTAAACGAAAGGGACCAGTGGTGAAGATTACCCTTAATTTAATCCTTAAAAATCAATTTTGCACTTTTTACAAAATGGCCACTTTCTGAAATCTTGACTTTCCAAGACTCGTTTTCCAAAATTGATTTTACCAACCTTCAATATATATTTTTAAAATATTTTAGCAATTTTCTCATAATTTTATCATGTCCTGAACTATATTTTCCCTAAACCGCTTCTAAAGGCTTTGATCTATATTTCTAGGTTCGACTAACCCAAACTGATGCCTAAAACATCTAGGCCCGAAACTGGGGCATTACATGGGGAGAGTTGTATCGCCATGGTTTTGGGCTTAGGAGTTTGTAGGTTGGGTTTAGGGTCCGTTGGACCAAGACTAGAGGTTCGGGTTAGTTCGGGATTGGATCAGGGAAAACCTTGTTCTGGAAGTGATAAAAATATGAGAAAATTTTCTAGAATCCTTTATATATATATATATATATATATATATATATATATATATATATATATATCTGTGTGTGTGTGTGTGTGTGTGTGTGTGGTGAAGTCAATTTTAGAAAATTATAATTGGAAGGTGGACATTTTGATTTAGTGACTAAATTGTAAAAATTGAAAATTGTTTTTAATGGATAATTTGCTAAGAGCCAAATCTTAGAATCTTTAAGGAGCTAAAGTAATTTTAAACGGCTATTTTCTTAATTTGACTTGTTTTAATTGTGTTTTAATTAGAAAGAATAAAAAGGTTTTGATTAAAAAGGAAATTAAGCTTTACAAACTTATTTTGATGTAACTTTCATTTCTCTCTATTTTCTCATCAGCCAACTACCTATTTTCTTTCAAAACTTCAAGAGATCTTTCCCTTTCCATTTTACTTTGATTTCCAAATAATTTTCATCGAGTTTCCTCAATTAGATTCAATGGTTTCTTGAAGATTTTCAATCAAATCTTGTCAATTGGGGGAATAGCAAGGGATTGCAGGTAATTTTCGTGCTTCTCCTCTGATCAAGGTTCTTTAATGAAATTCCCAAGTATTTGGCTCTTTAATTATGTTTCTTAACAAGGTTTCATGATTGATTTGAAGAAAATGGCTAAATCAAGCTTTAAATGATTAATTTGTGTAATTTTCGTAATGGATCTATTTTGGTTGAGTTATGATTGATTTTAATCATATTTTGGAGGTTTATTAATGTTGAGATTGAGGTTTAAGCATGGTAATCCCGAAACTATTTGGATCTCTAGTTGATTAGCTTGTTGGAATTGGGTTTTATGGTGTTAATATGATTTTGTGAATGTTGGAGGTATGAGGTTGATAATAGGATGATATTGGATGTTAATCAATGATAACAAATGGTTGGAAGTGTTTGGTTTTGCCTGGGTTGAGTTTGTAGAGTAATCGATGATGTTTTTTATTTTTTATGGGTGTTTTGGCGGTTTTTGGCAAGGCAACGTTATAGGTTTGCTTACTGGAGTTTTGAGCGCATTGAGATGCATTAATCCTTTGCTCTTATGTGGTTAAAACAGGGGAGAACGTTTCAGAAGCAACCGGTGAAGTTTTGGGAGTTTTGGACGCTTAGTTTTGCGTCGGCTAGTCAATGTTTCGCGTGTCAGTGAGTGAGAACGTAGATTTCAGCTTTGAAATGTTTTAAAGGTGGTTTTGGGAACTTAGATGTAAGCTTGAAACGCTTGTCTAAGTTCGGAAGTAAGTATAAGGAATTTCTCTCTCGGTTGTGCTATTGTGAGATGGTTTTTATGCACTTGGTTTTGAATTCATGTTACCTGCAGTTATAACATGCTTAAAGCATGTGGCTTGATGTTTTCAATGATGTGTTGATGAAGGATGCACATGGTAAGTAATCCTTGTAAGAATATGTTTTATACTTGTGATTTAAAGTAATGTTTAATGCTTTGGAAAATGATCTAATGATGATGCTTTGAAAATAGTGAGGTATGTGGTTAAATGTGAATTATATTGGCAAGTGATGTTATGAAAATGGTTTATAAATGCTATCAGATATAGTTGGCCGGCTATAGGATTAAGTGCAATATAAACAAGTCATCTTGGATGTCGAGGGGTTTATACGGTGTACCGAATACTCCATCCAAGTACCCTAACAGTTGAGGTATGTGTGTGTGGTGTTCCGTCTCTCGATAGTAGGGTTATACATCTACTGATGACTGGTGTTGAGGGGTTTATACGGTGTACCAAATACTCCACCACAGGTGTCACAACGGTGGAGGGTAACTCATGTGTGTGAACCTTGAGATGTCGTTGAGAATGTATGAAGTGTTCGGACAACACTTGTGAATCTGTGTATACGATATGTTGTTTTGAGAAATGAACTTGCCTAATGATCATTGGTAAGCTAATATAATTGATGATGTATCACGAGAGGATTTATGTTGTATATTGTGATTTATACATGTTTTGCTCTTTAAGCTTTGCATACGATAGTTATGCATGAGAAGGCTTAAATTGAGTGTTAGCAATGGGACTTGATGTTGGTTCATGATACAAGTTGCATAAGGTTCATTATGCTAATGTTTTATTAAGAAAAGTGCATGGTTTTAAAGGCTTGATGGTTTTAAAATGATGATTTAAGTTAATTGAAATGTGATTTCTATGCGGACTTGGAAAATGGTTTTAAATGCATTGATGGTTTTTGTTTTGATCATTCCTCACTAAGCCTTGTGCGCTTACGCTCTAATTTGTCCATCAATGTAGAAAATTGAGTTTTGGAAGGTATCGTGGAGCAAGGGATCAAAAGAGACTTCAATTGAGAAAGTATGTTTCGGTTTAGACTATAAGTAATAAGTGCAATGGGGGATCCGTTGTGTTTTGGGAAATTTGTGTAAACTCCCTACTTGAGCAAGTTTATAATGTTGTTTTTGACTTGTAAATGGCCTTTGATATTTGGTTTGTGCTTTGATATTGATTTTGGTATCTTGTTTAGTTTGAGTATGTTGTATATATGTTAGAAGCATGTTTAGGTGGTTTGTGTTGCATTAAAGAGTGAAAAACTAGCAAAATGTGACATTACATGCCTAGGTGTATCGATACGCCTAAGGCCGATCGATACAGTGAGCTTGAAATGGGCATTGGGTTTTGAAACAGTGAAGGGTGTATCAAAACAGGCTCGAATGAATTGGCTACTAGAATTTCATGTACTGATACGCTTTGGAGAACGTATCGATACAGACTCGTGTTCCGAAACACCCAGAGCTATTCTGAAACAAGGTGTCTCGATACAGGGCAGAGTGCATCGATACACATAGCGGTTAACTAGTTAATTGGAATCTTTTAGAGTTCTATTTCTTTACGTTCTAGTCCTTGAATGTTGTGGATGTAATTAAACATGTTTGAATGATCAGATTGAACTGAGATTGGACACAGTGACATGTAATATGACTAATTAAAGGATGGTAACTTAAAATTTTAAGAAGCCCATGTAATTTGCTAAAATTATATATTGGTCCTTATCGCATGTTGTAATCAATTGAATGCCAAATCGATATCTGTTTGAGTTGATGTTTCTTCCGCTGCGAGTTTAAACACTTAGGGTAACAATGTGCATATAGACAAGATAGAAAGAAGAAGAAAAAAAGGTCGTCTATTGAGGTAAAATTCTCGGTTTACTTCGATATTCTCCGTGTGACACGTTCGGTTAGGTCAGGCGTCTAGGCCGGGTCGAGGGGGTTACAAAAGCTTTAATTTATCTCTTAAAAAAATCAATAAAATTCTTAACATTCCAACCAATTCCACCCAAAGTCGTTCAACCCCACTCTTCAATTAAGTGAGCTAAAACACAATAAATTAGAAAAAAAAACTGAAAAGAAAGTATATCATTTTTAAGACTCGTTGAAAATAGAGTATTTTTATCCCCCCTTTAAAAATGCATTTTACTATTTTACATATATGATTCAATTGTGGACGAGCTTAAAGTGAACTATGGTGATGCATATGCAAGGTGGCCACTCAAGTTGTATTTGTTAAGACAAGGAAACATGAAACTCATTCAAGAATGTAACGCCCTCGCCCCGGTCTGGTCGACTGACCGGTCCGAGTAGGCTACACGGGGAAAACCGATGTGAAACCCGTTAAGGTCCCACCTCGGTTAGCAACCCTAGAAAATTTCTTTTAATTATATCTTGTCTAAAGGCATAGTTATTCCCTATGTGAACACGACATCGGAAACATCATGAAATAAAAGCAACCAAACCGAAACGACATTTTAACAGCCCATTTTAAAACTTACATAGTAGGCCGTATCGATACACCAGTCAAGGGTATCGATACGCCTTGACCAAGTCAACTGCCTCAGGTCAACCAGGAAGACTGTATCGATACAGCCCTTGGGCATATCGATACACCCCCTTAGTCAACATCTCGCGGTCAATGATACGAAATCGTACAGATACGCTTAGAGCCCGTACCAATACGCTAAAAACTCGTTAAAATCTCATAATTCCAAAAAAGATTTGGCGTATCGATACACCCCGAGTATTGGTACCCTAAGCCAATTCTGAGTCCCAAAGTGTAGGTACGCCTTGCGCTGCAAGACTCCAACTTGCAGCAAAACGATACGAGACTCAACTCTAAATGCAATTTACGACTGTCCTAATCACATACAACCAACCACACAGCACATAGCAACCAATAACTACTATATAAAACAATTTAGGTGAACAACGAGGCATTTCCAACATGGCATTCAAACAAAGATGGATATTGCATATCAAGGCATACTTAACAGCTTAAAAGCCAAAAAGGCACATGTCTTCACACATAAGGTTTACATGCTTGCCGAAGCAACCTATAGCATCCAAAGGCATAACCTTTCATCACAAGCATTTGACCAAAATATAACATGGTTTACAAATCCAAGCATAGCATAAACAACGTTCAAGATTCATACAACGCTCATATAAACACATAGCAGCCCCATTGCTAAACTACTACTTTATTTACTAAACCATACTTGAGCAACTACAAAAGCTTGGAATGCCCCTTTCCTTGCTCCTTGCTAACTCCACGCTAATGATCTGCATTGTCGAAAACGAGAGCGTAAGCTAGAAGCTTAGTGAGGATGCTCTAAAACCAAAACAACGACAATGCAGGGTTCAAGCATATAATCCTTCACATCAGACACAACATACATAAGCATCAATATAGCAATCTAGCTAGCAACTCAAAGGGCAATAACATGGCATCTTACTTCATGCTAAGCTCAACAAGATAAAGCAATCATGTAAGCAACATAACCACATGAACAAGTATATTGGCCACTATTAGTTTACTCGGATATACGGATTACACTCATCAACAACATTACCTCGGTGGGATTACACTCATCACCGGACCTCGAATGGATGGGATTACACTCATCATCACATGCCCAACGGATGAGATTCCACTCATCATCACGTATGATACAAACATTTCCGGTGGAATATTACATCACCGTACTCCTCCTTGATGGCTTAACGCCACCAAGGCCACGCGCGAATTTGACTCAACCGTGTGCACACTAATCCTAATGAAAGATCATTTATACCCGGTAAGTTAACTAGTGCCAATCATACTATTAAAGCCACATCATGACAACCATCATTCATATCGCACATCCATCATCACACACATCAATGTATACCCATACATAAACAATTCATGCTTCATAAGATCATAATAGGCATAATCATTTAAAGCTTATAACACACAAGAAGTTAAGCTACCAACTTAACTTCTACCTTGGAATGGCCTACCAAGCACATCCCAAAACCTCAACTACACACTTGAACCAATTTAAATAAGTTTGAAAGTTTCACTCACCACCCTTCCTTAAGCAAACCAAGCAAAGCCACTCAAGCCTCCACAAATTTCGGAATCGATCCCGAACCTTCTCCGATGTTTCCTCTTGCTTCTAACTAATAAAAAGACAAGGTATTACTCAACCAAACTATTGCCAAACTCAGCCACAATCTCAACCCCCAAACACAAGCCAAAACCTCATAATTTCAACTCATGCTAACCACCAAAAATCACATTTTCGTACACCATCTTTACCCAGCTGAAATCTACCATTTTCAACACCCAAGTTGCCTTTAAAGACTTCCAAAACACTTTCCTAGCAACCCTACACCATCAGCCCTTCAACCCAACACAAAACCACATCAAAACTTCAAGTTTTGACACTTTCAAAAATGCCCCCAAGACCCATTTCGGGATTTTTGTCAAAATCCCTCCATTTCAAGATATTAGGTGTAATAAGGTAAGGTTAACTCAAAACTTAACTAAACAAACCAAAAACAAGTCAAGAACCCAATAAAGTTTCATGCTTTCTTCAAACCTTGAAAACTTGAAAAACTAAAATGATGATGATTTTGAAATCTAAAACCATGGAGATGCTTGGAATTAGGAGAAGAAATCAAAAACGAAGTTACCTTGAAAGGAGCTCTTAAAATGATGAAGAAAAGAGATGGAACAGTGATTTGGGGAGGATTTGGGTTTCTCACGTGGAAGTGAAAAATGAAGAAGAAGACTCTTTTTTGTTGTTGAAATAGGCTCATCTTTTCCTTGTTTTGAACTATTTACAAAAATGCCATTACTAGGATTTTAGTCTCATTTAAAATAAAACCAAGGTCTAATTAAATTAAACTGAAACTGACGACTCGAACCCAACACACATACACAACTCCTGACCCCAAAACACGGGTGTTACAACTCTCCCCCACTTAAGGAATTTCGTCCCCGAAATTACCTGACTGAAAGAGATAAGGAAACTGCCATTCCATATCCTCCTTCCTCTCCCAAGTGGCCTCGTCCACCCCTCGACGTTGCCACCGCACTTTGACTAACTCAATCGATCTACCCCGCAATACCTTGCTGTCTGAAGCTAAGATCTCAACTAGTTCTTCGTCATAAGTCAAATCCGGATTCAATTCAATCTCTTCTACAGCATAACATGTGATGGATCTGACCTATACTTACGGAGCATCGAAACATGAAACACATCGTGTATCTTCTCTAGCTCGGATAGCAAACACAACTGATAAGCAACTGGGCCAACCCTTTTCATAATCTCATACGGTCCTATGTACCTCGGACTCAACTTCCCTTTTCTGCCAAATCTCATCACTTTCTTCCATGAAGACACTTTTAGAAATACCTTCTCACCCACTGAAAACTCAACTTCCTTCCTCTTCAAGTCGGCATAGGACTTCTGTCTATCAGAAGCTGTCTTCAAGAGACCGCAAATCAATTTCACTTTATCGGTTGTCCCCTTAAGCAAATCTGGCATAGGTAACAACTTTTGTCCCGCTTCAGCCCAACAAACTGGAGTTCTACACTTTCTGCCATACAAGGCCTCATTCGGAGCCATCTGAATGCTAGACTGAAAACTGTTATTGTAAGCAAACTCAACTAGAGGCAAGTGCTTCTCCCATGTACACTAAAAATCAATGATGCAACAACGCAACATATCCTCTAAAATCTGTATAACCTTCTCTGACTGACCATCTGTCTGAGGATGATATGACGTGCTGAAATTCAAACGGGTACCCAAAGCTGTATGCAGACACTCCCAAAATCGAACGGTAAACCTCGGATCTCTATCAGACACAATCGACTTCGGCACACCATGCAGTCTAACAATCTCACCAATGTACAGATCAGCCAATCTATCTAAGGTGTAAGTCGTATTGACTGCTAAGAAGTGAGCACACTTCGTGAAACGGTCTACTATTACCCAAACTGAGTTCTTTTTCGTAGGACTCAAAGGCAAGCCCAAAACAAAATCCATGGTGATATTCTCCCATTTCCATTCCAGAATTCTCAACGGTTGCAGCAAACCTGAGGGAACCTGATGTTCCGCCTTCACTCTCTGACACACCATACACTTACTCACGAAGTCGGCTACGTCTCTCTTCAAACCAACCCAAAAGTACTCATTCTTTTAATCTCGATACATCTTCGTACTTCCAGGATGCATAGCAAACGGACTACTGTGCGCTTCAGTCAAGATAGTATGTCTCAAGTCATTGTCTTCTGGCACAACTATCCTATTTCTGAAACACAAGACCCCATCGATACTGAAACTGTAGTCTGAAGGTCTACCCTCGGCTATGTCTTGCACGTGAGGTGCCAAAGATCTGTCTAAGAGTTGTTTCTCTCTAATCAACTGACCTAGAGTAGGTCTAACCTGAAGCTCGGCCACCAAGCCACCATCCCCGGACAAGCTCAATCTTGCAAACATGGCTCTCAAATCTACAGCTACCTTTCTACTCAAAGCATCGACAACTACATTGGCCTTACCCGGATGGTACTCAATCGTAAGATCATAGTCCTTTAGCAACTCTAACCACCTACGCTGTCTGAGATTCAACTCTCGCTGAGTCAAGATATACTTCAAACTCTTGTGATCTGTGTACACTGTGCACTTCTCACCGTACAAGTAATGCCTCCAAATCTTCAAAGCGAACACAACTGCAGCCAAATCTATGTCGTGGGTCGGATAGTTACGCTCGTGAGTCTTCAACTGTCTTGAGGCATAAGCCACCACTCTCTTGTCTTGTATGAGAACACAACCTAGCCCTACATAGGAAGCATCACTATAAACTACATATTCCTTCCCCGACTCTGGCTGAATCAAGATCGGTGCTTGGGTCAAAGCTTCTTTCAATTTTTCAAAGGCTCGTTGTCTTGCATCTGACCACTCAAACTGAACACTCTTTTGAAGTAACTGTGTCAATGGAGTGGCTAAATTCGAGAAACCTTCTACAAACCTTCTATAGTATCCAGCTAAGCCTAGAAAGCTACGAACCTCTGTTACTGACTTCGGTTGCTTCCACTTAACAATAGCTTCTATTTTCTTCGAATCAACTCTAATCCCATCGGCTGACACTACGTGCCCTAGGAAGACTACCTCTCGGATCCAGAACTCACACTTACTCAACTTTGCATACAACTGATTATCTAACAAAGTCTGTAAAACTAGTCTCAAGTGTCGGTCGTGGTCTTCCTCGGTACGTGAATACACCAAAATGTCATCTATGAAGACAACTACAAACTGGTCTAGGTGCTGATGGAAGATCCTATTCATCATATCCATGAAAGCAGTCGGTGCGTTAGTCAACCCAAAAGACATGACTAAAAACTCATAGTGACCATATCTAGTTCTAAAGGCCGTCTTCGGTACATCAACTTCTCTTACCTTCAATTGGTAGTAACCGGATCTCAAGTCGATCTTCGAAAAGACTGATGCCCCTCTCAACTGGTCAAACAAGTCATCAATTCTCGACAACAGATATTTGTTCTTCACTATTAACTGATTCAACTGTCTGTAATCTATACACATTCTCATGCTTCCGTCTTTCTTCTTTACAAACAAAACTGGAGCGCCCCAAGGCGAAGAACTCGGTCGGATGAAGACTCTATCTGTCAACTCTTGAAACTGAGTCTTCAACTCTTTCAATTCTTTCGGTGCCATACAATACGGAGCAATCGAAACAGGAGTTGAATCTGAATAAGTCTCTCTAGCAAACTCTACCTCTCTATCAGGTGGTAAACCTGGCAATTCTTCCGAAAACACACTTGGAAAGTCACACACTGTCCAGATGTCTTGAGGTCTAACCTCACTCATGTTTGGATTCATCACATAGGCCAAATACGATTCACAACCCGCTCAACTAGCCTCTTAGCCTCTAAAATTGAAACTACATTCGATAAGAACTTCACGTTCTCACCTACCACCACTATCTCATAATCATCTGCGAGTCTCAAGGAAATCCTCTTAGTCTCAAAGTCTATCCTAGCTCTATGCTCAATGAGTCATTCCATACCCAAAACCACATCAAAGCCATAAAACGGTAGCTCCATCATATCCACTGGAAACACATGCCCCTGAACCATTAGCGGACATCTTCTGTACATCTTCCTAACTACTACTGTATCCCCGAAGGAACTAGTAACACTAACTCCAACCTCTAATACCTCACAAGGCAATTTCAACAACTTTGCATGCCCACTCAGTATATATGAATGTGTAGATCCAGAGTCAATCAAAGAAAGCAAACCTAAAGACTTTATCAAGAAGTTACCTGCAATCACATCTGTGTCGTGCTGACCCTCACGCTGAGCGTAAACTCTGGCTTGGCCTCCGCCCTCTGGCTGGACAACAACTACATTCGCTATGTTCCTCTGGCCATCATTTCTCGGCCGGAAGTTACCTCTATCGCGCTCGCGGCCTCTTTGAAAGTCATTAGCTCTGGCAGGAGCCTGAACTGGTGCCTGCCCCACCTGATGTGGACAGTCATGCCTAATATGATCCCTAGCTCCACAGCTCCAACACAAGTGGAAATTCCCCCAACACTCACCGGTGTGATTCCTCCCGCAACGAGCACACTCGGGCAATCGCCCACCAGCTCTCTGGCCCTGATGGCCCCTACTGTGGTTACCACCACCACGTCTATAGTCATAGTGATGCATGTTGTCCCGATGCCTCTTGGCATCACCTCTATCAAAGTCGCTAGATCTCTTCCCAGAACTAGAACCACTAGATCGTTTGGTCAAGCCCAAACTGTGCTCTAAGACCTTGGCCCTCGCGACCAAGACATCAAAATCTGTGTAGTCAGAAGATAAAGTGTACCTCTTGATCTCTTCGTTCAACCCATAGCGGAAACGGTTACAACGTTCCTCCTCAGTAGGGACAAGCTCAGATGCATACTGACTCAGCCTGACGAATCGGATCTCATAGTCTGTCACTGTCATATTCCCCTGAAGCAAAGCCATAAATTCCCTCTTCTTCTCATCGAGATAACGGGGACCCATATATTTCTTACGGGAAGCTGACTCGAAGAACTCCCAAGTGATCTCAGCCTCTACCACACCCGTAGTGATGGTGACCCACCAAGTGTAGGCATCACCTAGAAGCAGAGATACAACACACCCTAGCTTGCGTTCCCCAGTACATCCCATCTGTGCCAGAATACGGACGGTCTTCTCAAACCAAGCCTCGGACATCTCGGGTGTCGACCCTCTAAACTCTTCACCTCCCAAACTATGAAGCCTCTCTAATGGTAAACCAGTACCCTCTCCCTGAGGTTGTGCCACTACCTGACCCCCAGCCACTGCAGCATGAAAAGCCCCGGCTATCGCCTGAACAAGAGGAGTTAAGTCTATTTCGGCCGGTCCTTGGCCTACTTGAGGTTCTACGCCCTCGGCTCTCGCCTCGCCTCCCTTTTGATGAGGAGGAGAAGGAGGAGGTTTAGGAGCCTGCACCTCACCAACTGGCTCAACTCCCGGAGCTGCTGCCCGTGGTTCAGGTTGAACCATCCTAGGCCTCCCTCTTGGTCTCATATCACAGCTAGCAAGATAACAACTACAACAAACAAACATATAAGGATTAAGTTAGCAAAGGCAAGGGTCCAACCGTGCTCAAGTATCTTCATTTACAAAAAAATTTCAAATTAAGTAATAGTAGCAATGGGAACTCGACACTACACCAGACACAACAATCATGCTTCCAAACACCATACGAATGAACAAACAACAAGAATACATGGCAAAGCATTCACCGAGGCATAAAAATTACTTAACACATCAAACTTACCTCACTTACCTGCCCGAGGTCTCGGTAACCTCAGGCTCTGATACCAACGAATGTAACCCCCTCGCCCCAGTCTGGTCGACTGACCGGTCCGAGTAGGCTACACGGGGAAAACCGATGTGAAACCCGTTAAGGACCCACCTCGGTTACCAACCCTAGAAAAATTCTTTTAATTATATCTTGTCTAAAGGCATAGTTATTCCATATGTGAACACGACAACAGAAACATCATGAAATAAAAGCAACCAAACCGAAACGAAATTTTAACAGCCCATTTTAAAACTTACATAGCAGGCAGTATCGATACACCAGTCAAGGGTATCGATACGCCTTGGCCAAGTCAACTGCCTCAGGTCAACCAGGAAGACTGTATCGATACAGCCCTTGGGCGTATCGATACACCCCCCTCAGTCAACATCTCACGGTCAAGGATACGAAAGAGTACTGATACGCTTAGAGCCCGTAACGATACGCCAAAAACTCGTTAAAATCTCAGAATTCAAGAAAAGATTTGGCGTATCGATACACCCCTGAGTATCGGTACCCTAAGCCAATTTTGAGTCCCAAAGTGTAGGACCGTATCGATACGGCCCTTAGGCGTATCGATACGCCCTGCACTGCAATACTCCAAATTGCAGCAAAACGATACAAGACTCAACTTTAAATGCAATTTACGACTCTCCTAATCACATACAACCAACCATACAACACATAGCAACCAAGATTTACTATATAAAACAATTTAGGTGAACAACGAGGCATTTCCAACATGGCATTCATACAAAGATGGATACTGCATATCAAGGCATACTTAAAAGCTTAAAAGCCAAAAAGGCACATGTCTTCACACATAAGGTTTACATGCTTGCCGAAGCAACCTATAGCATCCAAAGGCATAACCTTTCATCACAAGCATTTGACCAAAATATAACATGGTCTACAAATCCAAGCATAGCATAAACAACAATCAACATTCAAGAGTCATACAACGCTCATACAAACACATAGCAGCCCCATTGCTAAATTACTACTTTATTTACTAAACCATACTTGAGCAACTACAAAAGCTTGGAATGCCCCTTTCCTTGCTCCTTGCTAACTCCACGCTAATGATCTGCATTGTCGAAAACGAGAGCGTAAGATAGAAGCTTAGTGAGGATGCTCTAAAACCAAAACAACGACAATGCAGGGTTCAATCATATAATCCTTAACATCACACACAATATACATAAGCATCAATATAGCAATCTAGCTAGAAACTCAATGGGCAATAACATGGCATCTTACTTCATGCTAAGCTCAGCAAGATAAAGAAATCATCTAAGCAACATAACCACATGAACAAGTATATTGGCCACTATTAGTTTACTCGGATATGCGGATTACACTCATCAACAACATTACCTCGGTGGGATTACACTCATCACCGGACCACGCATGAATGAGATTACACTCATCATCACATGCCCTACGAATGGGATTCCACTCATCATCACGTATGATACAAACATTTCCGGTGGAATATTACATCACTGTACCCCTCCTTGATGGCTTAACGCCACCAAGGCCATGCGCGAATTTGACTCAATCGTGTGCATACTAATCCTAATGATCGATGATTTATACCCGGTAAGTTAACTAGTGCCAATCATACTATTAAAGCCACATCATGACAACCATCATTCATATCACACATCCATCATCACAGACATCAATGTATACTCATACATAAACAATTCATGCTTCACAAGATCATAATAGGTATAATCATTTAAAGCTTATAACACACAAGAAGTTAAGCTACCAACTTAACTTCTACCTTGGAATGGCCTACCAAGCACATCCCAAAACCTCAACTACACACTTGAACCAATTTAAATAAGTTTGAAAGTTTCACTCACCACCCTTCCTTAAGAAAACCAAGCAAAGCCACTCAAGCTTCCACAAATTCTAGAATCGATCCCGAACCTTCTCCGATGTTTCCTGTTGCTTCTAACCAATCAAAAGACAAGGTATTACTCAACCAAATCATTGCCAAACTCAGCCACAATCTCAACCCACAAACACAAGCCAAAACCTCCTAATTTCAACTCATACTAACCACCAAAATCACATTTTCGTACACCATCTTTACCCAGCTGAAATCTACCATTTCCAACACCCAAGTTGCCTTTAAAGACTTCCAAAACACTTTCCTAGCAACCCTACACCATCAGCCCTTCAACCCAACACAAAACCACATCAAAATTTCATGTTTTGACACTTTCAAAAATGCCCCTAAGACCCATTTCGGGATTTTTGTCAAAATCCCTCCATTTCAAGATATTAGGTGTATTAAGGTAAGGTTAACTCAAAACTTAACTAAACAAACCAAAAACAACTCAAGAACCCAATAAAGTTTCATGCTTTCTTCAAACCTTGAAAACTTGAAAAACTAAAATGATGGTGATTTTGAAATCTAAAACCGTAGAGATGCTTGGAATTAGGAGAAGAAATCCAAAACGAAGTTACCTTGAAAGGAGCTCTTGAAATGATGAAGAAAAGAGATGGAACAGTGATTTGGGGAGGGTTTGGGTTTCTCACGTGGAAGTGAAAAATGAAGAAGAAGACTCTCTTTTTTTGTTGAAAAGGCTCATCTTTTCCTTGTTTTGAACTATTTACAAAAATGCCATTACTAGGATTTTAGTCTCATTTAAAATAAAACCAAGGTCTAATTAAATTAAACCGAAACTGACGACTCGAACCCAACACACATACACAACTCCTGACCTCAAAACACGGGTGTTACAAAGAATCATTTGTTTTTGAAGTTAGTGTTGTTCCTTCTCTTGGTAGTGCCGACGGCAGAAAAAGTTTTTCACCAATAACTACTATAATAAATAAATTGCGAAAGAGCACGGGAGATCAACTATTGAATGATTGTTTGGTTACTTTTACAGAGGAATATTTATTCGTGGATGCTAGCATCAATGCTATTTTACGTCGGTACTAAAATATGAGAATTCGTCGTGAATAATTGTAGTCATTTTTATATACTAGTAATTTGTATTTTGAATTTTTATGATTTTTTAATGTAGTTTTGGTCACTTATTGAATTAAGTCTCGACTTACATGTTATTGTATTTATTTCCGGAAAGTAAACTACCATATTTAAATTTATGAATCTATCCCTTAGTGATGTTAAAAAAACTACCATCGTTATAGCTAACAATAATTTATATAAGGCATAATGCCAAAAAATTGTCCCTAACGTTTTATGAAATGGTCATTTTTTGTTCACTTTCACCCCTAACGTTTCATATCGGGTCAAAATGACCATGTGCATGGAAACCGTTAATTGACTAACGATCAAGACGGGATGATGATCTGGCAGGTTGACTTGGCTTGGGACGCTGATGTGACAAAGTGTCACGTCAACAAATTTTTTTATAAAAAAATAATAAATATTTTTTTATTAAAAAAAATAAAAATAAAAAATTAAATTATTTGAATTATCATTTTTAAATAAATGATTTTTAAAATAATTAAAAATGATAAATAATATTTAGTTTAATTTAATTTAATTTAATAAAAATAATAAATTACATAAATTATTATTTATTTTCTAAAAAAATATTTTAAAAAAATTTAAAGTAAATAAATTGTTATTTAAATAAATTATTGTTTTCATTTTTTATAAATAATAAATAATAATTTATTTGATTTAATATTTTTAAAAAATAGTAAATAATAATTTATTTAATTTATTAATTTTTACAAAAAATGAAGAAAGTTGTTAAATTATAATTTTTAGGAAAATTAAAAAAAATTAAATTTTTTTGATGATGTGGCAATGTGCCACATCATCTTCCCAAGCCAAGTCAACATGTCACATCATCATCCCGCGTTGACCGTTAGTCAACTAACGGTTTCCATATTCGGGGGGTCATTTTGACCCAAAATGAAATGTTAGGGGTGAAAGTGGACCAAGAAAAAAGAAAGATGCCAAAATGACCATTTCATCAAACGTTAGGGGCATCGTTGGCATTATGTCTATATAATATATCATTTACGTTATTGTCACGTGGCTAGAGTCTGACTAGCTTAACCGTGCGGCCTTAGTCGAGGAACTAAAGTCGAAGACTAAGTCAACCTTCAAAATATTAAGTAAGAATGCTTAGAATGATGGAAGCTTGTGGGAAAAGGCTAAGGCAAGGAAAACAAGAATGAACAAGAAGAATTGTGGAGAGAATAACTCTTTACTCAATGGTGAGGGTGAGCCTCTATTTATTGGTGAACTCTTTTGCATTTAACGGTCTATGATGAAATGATCCAAGGGCTAAGGATCATCCCATGATTCACACTCCCTGTCTATGGCAACTATATCCATGTATTACTAAGATACTAAATATGTTGGGGAAGAATCACTCCCCATCATATCCAATCATAACATGATTGTTGCTCTCAAGTTTGAAAAGATACTTTCCATAAGTATTGGTTAAAATATGAGCTTTATCCATGAGTTTTGGTCTCTTGGGCATATTGGGAATGGAAAGGACTTGTTTCCTTGGCCAAAAGTTATTCGGTAGCATGGTAGGTGATGGTTTGGGCCCTATGGTCGTGGGCAACTCGGAGGGTACTCGTCTACGCCCCTGGTGTGCGCAGGGGGTGGTGACTCAGGCTCTCTGGCCTTGGCAGCACATGGGGTTCTTGTCTCGACCCAATGATGAACAAGTATGGTGTGGACTTGGGCCCCTCGGTCTGGTGTAGCACGTGGTGTGCTTGTCTGGGCCTCTTGGCGTACGTCCATCTCGGTCATGGGCTAGTGTCCCTTGACACTTTCCCACTAGATCTATCGACGTCCTCTTCGCTTGTCGGTGATGCGTCTCAACAGTCTTATCTTTGAACTGTCAATGTTTCTCGGCAAGTTCTCGATTACTTTTGACTTCGGGAAGTACTTTCCAAGGCGCAAGGTATTCATGCCTTGGATTATGGACTGGTCCTCATGCCACTCAGTCCGTCAAGATGTCTCGTGCCTCTTTCTCATGGGAGGCCTTTTCTCTTAGTGGTGCTTGGCTTGACTTGCTCCGCTCCAGGTCATCAGTATCCTCATGGAATGGCTCGAGCACGCTGGTCAGGAAAACATGATTAGCTCGTAACTTTGGCGGTAACTCCAGTTTGTAGGCCATCTTGCATACTTGTTCATTTACTTGGTGCGGTTCCTCGTACGGTCTCGCAATCGACCTACGGATAACAAAATTTCCATGTGTTAGATTCAATTTTGCAAGGACTAAATCACTTACCTCAAACTCTATGTCCATACAATTTTGATATGTCCACTCATTGGTCTCTACCATGTCTTGTTGGCACTCAAGACATGTGTTGTTGACAGGAGGGTTGTGGGATGGACCCTCTTTGATGCTCTCGAGCACTTCTCCCTCAAGTTGGTTGATGGTTCCGGTTAGAGACTTTTGGCTTGCTACGTCCGCCATGGTGTTGGCCTTCCTTGTCTTTGGCTCCATGGGTTCGTCAAACTCAACAACGCGTCCTCGCCATCTAGCCACTATGGTCACCTCTTTCTCTTGGACGGTGTTTCGCTCTTTGGTTTCACTCAGCTTTCTACTCTTGAAAGCAATTGGATGCTCATATTGCATCAACAAATCTCTGGTGGAAAAATTTGATGCCTCGGTGTTGATCTCGGAGGGTTTGGTGCGATCTGGGAGCGCCAACTTTGGATCACATCCCTCGGCTTGCTTCAACTCTTCAAGCCTTGGTGGTGCTATTCAATACGGAGCTTTGGTAGGTGGGACAACACTCAGATAGGGCTCAATCTCGTGGTCCACCTCAATCTTTGGTGGGAATGTCTTCGACAACTCGAAAGGCGTCATGTCCTGAAACTCCTCTATGATTTGTCTCGCTGCCTCGGGGACATCCATGGTCTCGTCATTTTGGGATCTTTCTTTCTCGTGCACATTCTCGGAGAATTGGATTGTTGAAAACGCCTTAGCCTTTATGCCCGCCTCACGACTCACCGGTATGACATATTGTTTGCACGGGTCGAAAGTATGCAAGACATCAGTATAAGGCAAGACAAGTGTGTTAATCCGATCAAGGAATGATAAACCAATTACAAAATCATAATCATCAAGGGGTATTACCTATATGGATGTCTTAGCGTTCCAATCTCCAAGTTGAAGATCCACTTCCTTTGCGATCCCCACAATCGGCTCTTCCTTGGAATTGATGGTTTTGATCCATCCACTTGCCTTCTCCACTCGAAGTTAAGTCTCTTGGTAGCTTGCTCGAACACGAACAACTCGGATGCACTAATGTCAACTAGTGCACTCAGCTTCTTGCCAACAACTACCACATCCACGAATATAAGTCCCTTCTTCTTGCAACCACTCTTGGCTTGAAGACAGCTTACAATCAAGCCAAGTTGGAAAAACTCTCATTCTACTTCAACGTCTCCTTGAATGGTAGAAAGCTTGGCCTTCGTTGGATAGTCTTTGACGTAGTGTGGTCCATCACAATGGAAACACTTCACTGGTCCGCAATTCTCCCACAGCTTTGTGAACTTCGTGGATTTGTCATTTGATGGCTTACCACTTCCATTCGAAGACTTCTCATTTCCACCTCTGTTCGTTCTCTCTCGATTTCCCCAACCATTGTCATTGGATCTGGCTTTGACTTGGGTGACTCGGTCCTCTTCTCAAACTTTGCTATGGACTTGGCCTCATCCAATGCTTTGGAGAGTTCTTGGATCCCCTCCTCTCCAACTCCAAATTGGCCCAACGTTGGAGTCCATCCATGAAGATGGAGAAACCCTCAACTTCCACCAAGTCTGAAATTTGGAGTTTGATCTCGGTGAATATCCTCACATACTCTTGGATTGAGCCTTCGTGCTTAAGTTGTCGTAACTTTGTTCGCAATTCACGTTGGGCATTTTTGGAGTAGAATTTGTCCTTTATCTCGACTTGAAACTCTCTCAATATCCCCATGGGAACATCTTTTCTCTTCTCCTCAGAGCACCTGTGTCGCCACTATAAAAGAGCAACGTCAGTTAAATAAGTGGAAGCAGTATTTAACTTTGTGGATTCATCCATGATGCTCATGCTTCAGAAATATTGGTCCTTGCTCCAAATGAAATTCTCCACATCTTGAGCAGCCCTCGTCCCTTTGAACTCCTTCGGTTTTGGACGTTGGCTAGCACCTTTGGTGTGCTAGTCGTCATGCCATTCCTTATGGCGGCCTTGCAAATGAGTAGCTCGGTCTTGAGCTCCTCCATCATCTTCTTGAGATCCATTACCTCGTCTTTGAGTGAACTGTCTTGCTGATCGACATACTCCATAGTCTCATTGAGAACCCCTTGGAACTCCTACTGAAGTGTGTCACCCCTCGTGTCCAGCTTCTCTAAGCAGACTTCAACCGCGTTGAATCTCTCCCTCGAGTCGTTCGCGACATTCTCTATGCGGGTAACCTTGTTCTCAAGTGTTGTGATTTTGTCCTTGGAACTAGTTCTCTTTGCCTTGTCTCTTTTTCGTGTCACGCGACGACCCTTGCACTCGGTGTCAGATCCGTTGTTGCCTGCCATCTCTACCCAATTGTGTGTGGAATTAGGCTCTGATGCCACTTGTCACAGGGCTAGAGTCTAACTAGCTTAATCGTGCGGCCTTAGTCAATGATAAGTCAAAAACTAAGTCAACCTTCAAAATACTAAGCAAGAATGCTTAGAATAACAGAAGCTTGTGGGGAAAAGGCTAATTCAAGGAAAACAAGAATGAACACATAAGAATTGTGGAGAGAATAACTCTTTACTCAAATGAAGAATGAAAACTGAATAATTTACAATGATGAGGGTGAGCCTTTATTCATAGGCAAACCCTCTTGCATCTAATGTCTAGGATGAAGTGATCCAAGGGCTAAGGATCATCCCATGATTCACTCTCCCTATCTATGGCAACTATATCCATATATTAAAAAGATACCAAATATGTTGGAGAATAATCACTCCTCATCACATCCAATCATTAGATACTTTCCACAAGTGTTGGTCAAAAGATGAGCTCCATCCATGGGTCTTGGTCTCTTTGGCGGATTTGGCATGGATAGGCTCGATTTCCTTGGCCAAAACCTCCTCTGCCCCTATAGCCTTGGCATCACATGGGATGCTTGTCTCGGCCCCATGAAGTGCAAGTATGGTGTGGACTTGGGCCCCTTGGTCTGGTGTAGCACGTGGTGTGCTTGGACTCCTTGGTGGGCATCCATTTCGATCAGGAGCTTGTGGCCCGTGACATTATGCATTGTATAATATACAATAGATTTTATAAAATGACACACATAATTTATTTTAAATAATCAAAGTTGGCTAAACTAATCAACTTAAGTTTATTTTAAATTTTCGACTAAACAATTTAATTATGTCGACTGGTTTAATCTTAATAAGTTAATTAAATCGATTCTGAAAATTTTAAAATTTGATTGAAGAAATTAATAGAAAGCTAATGTTCCTTCAAATTTAAAATTCCTTTAAAAAATGGCTCAAGTGAATTACATAGATATTTTTAATATATATAATGAATGAAGCCATGTGACCCAGCATGAACTGTAATTTGAAGATTGTGAATTCGACATTTTACCTGTATTCTAAAGTTTCTGGATTCCTAGAAAGACTCAAAGAAATGGTCTGTCCCCTTACTTCCATCATCCTCTGATAATTGGTTGACCTTAATCAACATATTCTAAATCGATCGATGCATTCATTGAATATCTATACGCACATTAAATCAATTGTTCATTCATTTCATATGGGTCCCATTTAGTTTTTTAAAAAATTAATTAATGATTCTTTTGTTAGACTCATAAATTTGATACTCTCTCTCATTAAAACTATTATATATCGATTTTTGAAGATTTCTTATTATAAAAATTTGAGAAAATGTATAAAAAAATTTAAATCGGTTATGAATATTTTATTTATGTCGCATATTCATATATAAAATTAAATGAGACTTTAATGAGCTTTATTATTAGGGTTTAATACCCATTGGAATTAGGGTTTTCATCTTATGCCTATAAATATATACTTTTGAATGAAGCATTGTACAAAATCCTACATTGAGAATATAATAAAATTCTCTCTCTTTGTCTCTCATATTTGCTCTTATTTATCTCTTGTTCTTCTTTACTTTATTCACAACACGTTATCAGCATGAGACTCTAACCAACTGAGGTATTTTGTCGTTCGAATCCAAAAGGAGTTATTGAAAAGAATTTGATACTAGCATGAATCAAAGATAAGTTTTTCTCCCTCAATTATATTTTAATTATCGATTCTCTTTCTTTCTTTGATCTTTAACTTGACTTTTAATTTTTGAAATTTTTTTGGTGTTAGTGTAGCCATAGAGTGACTCAATTATCGTGGTTCTCGTCGACAATTCTCGAAAAAGATTTTAACAAGATATTGGTTACTACATCTACCATATATTTCGATATAGTGATTGATTAATCATTCTTATTTATACATCCTTATGGTTGTTTATTTGTTTAAGAATGACAATAATTTTGTAGTGATTATATTTATGTTTTTTTGTTAAAGTTGGTATTTTAACCATATTTTGAATTTTACATGATATCTTTAAATGGTTTGGAAAGAAAAAAAAGAGATTATGTAACCCCCTAGACCCACCTATGCGTTACCACGAATCCCAGGAGGTCACATTAGGGTCACAAGAGCGACCCACTGTAAAAATCCACATAAAAACATTTTTTTTGTTAAAAACACTTATCAAATTGTAACAGTAACCTCAGTTTAACATACCCTTTCTTGAAAGCATTTAAACATATAATATGATTTCATAAAAAACGTTTTACAGACACTATCATAAAATAATACATGATATGCATGCCCACTAACCATGTCGGTACCGTACTCCAAAAGCAACACCGAGAGAACTCCAACACTAATGTCGGTCATCAAGCCATGTTAGATTTCTTTTAACCTGTGGTGGTAAAAACAGCGTGAGCTTCGAAAAGCTCAGTAATACAGAACTACCAATGGATGCTATAAGTAACATGCAGGTATATGGTAGGCATAACACAATCATGATGTTTCGGGCAACAATAGAATTGTTCTTTATTCAACCACTGAGTATCATACTAGGAACATATAGATCGAAGAGTTGGACAAGGTATGGATTACGATAGTTGAATCAGAGGCTTAGTGTGTGTTCCAATAGTGCAAAGTTAACACATATTAAGTAACGATGTGGGGAACGTTATTTCACGGTTATATAGTGTTAGCGATAAGGTTCATTTTAGATTTTCTTTCTACCCTCCAACCAAACTTCGGTACGTAGTTCCCCATAACTGCTACTATAACGGGCATTAACCTAGGCCCATTGGGCGTAGGTGCCAGCCTAAGGGGATACCTTAGGTACGGTAAGGAATTACCCTAGACGAATCATAGGAACCTGAAACGGTACGGAATTACTAGCCTGATCAGGGCTGAACCTACGATAACTTCATACTCTATCCCAAATATCCCAGTAACGGTCTAGGTGGTGACAATAGTAATCGGTAATAGTCGTTAATGATCGATAATAACAATATTCTGTAGCAATCATTGTTAATCAATAATAACAGTGAACATGAAGTGAACTGTAGTTTTCGATGAAATGATAACTATCGAGCATATAAATTTTTATTTTCTTTATTTTCTTCTTTTTTCTAGTTCAGATACATAGGTATATTTTGGTTTGATAAAAGTTATATTTTGGTAGAATATTTATGTGCACCTTGGAACATACTAAAAGGAACCATTTATTTCTCTAAGATACTTGATATTACACGAGGAATGAAAACTCTGAGCTTTTGACATTTTGAACTAATCCTGGTAAAGAGGTCCCGATTAAAGAGGACTTTGTAGCCAACATCGCCAACCAAGCATTTGGAAAAAATGCTTTATTATGATCATTCAAGATATCAACTATATTAAGGTTGTTTCGATCACTTTGGCTAACGAGGGCATTTTTGTCATTTTATTATGATCATTCAAGATACCAAACATTCAAACGTAGGCGTTCCACGTGTATCATTTCCAAAATCAACTATATAAAATGTTTGAATGGTCGTCATCATGTTTCTCCACCGGCTCACCACTGATCATTCAAACTTATTTTCCAAGTGAAATCTTCCAACCTTATATTAGTATCATGAGTGATGGACATATATAAGTCATGCTTCATAACACTTAGGGGTATTTAAGTCATTCAAGCTATATTTAGATTTTTGAAATTTCATGAAAGGCAAATTTTGCTCATTCCAGTTAAGAGGGTATTTCGGCCATTTTAGAGCTCGGGATAGATCCATCATTTCCATCAATTATACTAACTATATAATTTCAATCATTTATGTACTCGATAGAGATTTAGTCGTTCTGGTCCTTTAAGCCCTTCCCGACAAATTCATTCGTTTCAAAACTTAAGGGTATAAATGTCATTTCAGTTAATTGGAAAGTTTCGATGCTCGAGATACTTTAGTGATTTCGGTCATTACACCCATCCTGATCAATTCAGTCTTATAGTACCTTCAGTCCTTTAGTCATTTCACTTGTTTCACTCAATTTGATAATTGAAAGTGCTTTATTAATTTCCGAACATACGGATATTTCTGAACATACGAATAATTTCATGTAAATTTATCTTCAAGGATTAATAAGAATTCAAGGAAATCCAAGCACTTCACAATCTCGAAGGTTTAAGTCTTGTTACCGTAACTCTCCAAGTAATTTGATGTTTTTAGATAAATCGGTTGTTTAACAAGATCTAAGATAGATTTCTAGATTGCTTTCATTGTTAGGGTCATTTTAGTCATTCAGATATCTCAAGGGCATTTTTGTAATTTCTCATTCTAACGTTTCGGGCACTAAATCTTTTATCAAGAACATAATCTAAAATTAAAGTTTCGAGGTTGTCGCTTTATCGAGTGTTCACTAAACTTGAATTTCTTATCGGTCATTTGTTCCTTATTCGAGTCATTCCTTCTTAACCAGTTTATTATCATTGTACCGTAATTGTACAACTTATAATAATCGACGGTAATCAAATGACCAATCATATTGTTCATGCATTAGTCAGTTACCAACATGTTCCATAAAACATACAGCAGGTAGTAAAGTATTACCTTGAATCCTTGCTATATCTCTCAACCCTTGAAACGACATTTCGATACTCTCGAACTCGAATTCGACGTCCTCAACCATTCGTATTCAAGGAACGATGAGCACCTTCAATTACACAAATCCCAAGGTCAGTCCATATTCACAAAGCCTTTAACCAATTAATTAAATACATAAGCACTCTCGGGTTCAAGGTCAGATTTGGGGGCCTCCAGGTTAGAATTTTGCGAAACAGACTTCAAAATCAGACTCAGGACATCAAAAACTATAAAATAGGGGTTTTCAAAAATTTAACTTTTTGGGTCAAAGTCAACGCTGACTTCATACTGACGTTAGCAGTCAGCATTCAAAGTCAACTAAGTTGAATCGGACGAGTTGAATCGTTTGAATCAATCAGGTTAACTCAATTGACTCGGTCGGGTTGACTCGGTTGACTCGGTCGAATTGACTCAGTTGAATGGGTCGGGTTGAGTTAGACGGGTTCAGATTGGGTCTGGGTTCTAGTACGGTTCAGACTCAGGTCGCTTACCCTGATCAGAAACTCGTCGGCAATTCGCCGGAATGCCACCGCCGACACCCCAAAATATCCAATTCTGCCAGGTTCCAAAAGCTCATTAGTTCGAGAATTCAACCAACACAAAAACAACTCATTTAAGCCGGAAAGCTCACCGAAAATTACCCAAAAGGTCAAAACTTCACCGAAAATGACGAAGCTCCAACGAAGCCTTTAACGGTGTCGTACCAACGATCAACAACCGGGGGGTTTTTCGTCTCAGGCGAAAGAACTCGTCGGAGGTGACAGCACGACGTACCAATGGTGAATGACGGCATAAAAAGGCGAAATCGGAGGAGGCAATTTGGGGTTTCTGGCTTAAACTTTAAACAAGCTTTGCCGGCGAAAGACGGTTCAGTTCTGCGCATGGCTGTTATGGCTGAAGTCGGTGGATGAGCACGCTTCTAACGACAGTGGCGGTGATGACCATGACGCAACGACTGTGCAGATCGGAGCAATAACAACAAACACGCTCTTGGTTCTTGGTGGACCTTTCGATGCTGTTTGGCAACGAACAACAACGTTGTCGCGCGAGTGGTGGACGATGCTGCATTCAGGGGAGGTGGCGCTCCATTCGGTGCTGGCGGTGAGAGCCACAACGGCACGGTGGCGGAGATCGGGCAGGGTCCGACGGGGAAGGTGAAAGGTTTGGTGAGGGGAGGTGAAGGGTTACTTTCAGATCTGGGTTCTTGGGTGGGTAAAGGGAATTAAAGGAACCGACATGGATAGATAGGATACTTTTATTATCTTATTATTTTATTTCCGGGTATCCTATAACACATGCTTAAAATGATATTTAGACAGGATAAAAATCAAAGAAAAGCCTTGGTTCAGTTGGTTAAGGCTTAGTCTAATTATGCTTAGGTCACGGGTTCGAAGCTCCATTCTAGCACAATCCCTTTTTTTGTTTTAAATTTCATTATGTTTCTATTTTCATTTCTTTTTTTGCTTTAATAAATTAGGGGTGTTACAACTCTCCCCTCCTAAAAGAAATTTTGTCCTCGAAATTTACCAAGGTTGGTGAAATTCTAAAATTGCACTTTCATCCATTCATGTACTGAAACTTACCATCAGAGTGTCCTTATTTCTCGGGACTCTGAGGCGATCACGAATGAATCTAGTAGTGCCCTCCGCCACTCGAACTATCTTAAAACCCAAAACCATCCCATCAAGCATATCAAACCAACTAATCAGAATACAATATATGAATCCATACTGAACTTCATATGATGCCAAGAAAACACTTGTTTCATAACCTTTATAATAAACAGTCTCTGTCATGGATAAGAAACTTCTCCCACTACCACAAAAGTTAATCATACGGTTGCATCTCCTCAAAAAATGAATTACTCTACTAGGTTGACCATCGATTTTCGGATGAAGAACTATATCCGAAATCTATACGGGTACTCAAAGGCTTCCAACAATTTTTGAAATCAAGATGTTAACCCCAAATTTCATTTAGAATCGATGTATAGCGGGACACCATGCCACTTTTCAAGGATAAAGCCTTTCTTCAAGTCGATCAAACATAACCAAGGTTTTAAACGAATATCACTTACCTTCAGCGTAATACTCCGATAATTGTTTCCTTCATGCATAACAGAGTCACCACATAATCTATACTTTCACCAATCTCACAGACACCTTTCTTTTAATTTCGTAATACTTTTATCAAATTTTAATTAAAATATTCTCAAACACATTCATTATCACCGAGCTACCTTGCAAGTGATCTTATATCGGTTACCTCATATGATCAAACATTCATTCTTAATCTGATTCAGATCTTCAATTTCACATGCATAAACCATCTCAGGTTCTTTATTCAGATTAAAATCCATTAAGTTAATCCAAATCACAGACGAACGATATAGACATATCTTGCTAGTACAGATCGATCCATGGATGACTGAATTCTTAGATTCACTTAATTTAGAGAAAAAAAGGATTTGACATCGGAGTTTTGACTCGGAGGAGTACGTTTATGCTAGAGGCATGCACAGATGAGACACCCAATGACAGACGATCGGCCGATCTACCTAGAATGACGCAACTCTAAGCTATGATACCACTAAATGTAACCCCTAGACCCGTCTATGCGTTACCACGAATCCCAAGAGGTCACATTAGGGTCACAAGAGTGACCCACCCTAAAAATCCACATAAAAACATTTTTTGTTAAAAACACTTATCAAATTGTAACGGTAACCTCTATTTAACATACCCTTTCCTGAAATAACAGTGAACATAAAGTGAACTGTAGTTTTCGATGAAACGATAACTAGCGAGCATATAAATTTTTATTTTCTTTATTTTCTTCTTTTTTCTTGTTCAGATACATAGGTATATTTCGGTTTGATAAAATTCATATTTCGTATCAAAAGACAGGCTTGGGTTTAGGACGGTAGAATATTTATGTGCACCTTGGAACACACTAAAAGGAACCATTTATTTCTCTAAGATACTTGATATTACACGAGGAATGAAAACTCTAAGCTTTTGACGTTTTGAACTAATTCCGGTAATGAGGTCCCGATTAAAGGGGACTTTGTAGCAAACATCGCTAACCAGGCATTTGGAAAAAAATGATTTATTATGATCATTCAATATATCAACTGTATTAAGGTTGTTTCGATCACTTTGGCTAACGAGGGCATTTTTGTCATTTTACTATCAGGGGCAATTTTGTAATTTAGCTCAATAATGACAAAATGATGATTTGAAATATTCAATATTTCTAACGGTTTATTAAACCTCAAAAACTCACTCAATCTAACATATCCCAACTCTGCAATACTTACCAAACATTCAAACGTAAGCGTTCCACGTGTATCATTTCCAAAATCAACTATATAAAATGTTTGAACGGTCGTCATCATGTTTCTCCACCGACTCACCACTAAGCATTCAAACTTATTTTCCAAGCGAAATCTTCCAACCTTATATTAGTATCATGAGTGATGGATATATATAAGTCATGCTTCATAACACTTAGGGGTATTTCAGTCATTCAAGCTATATTTAGATTTTTGAAATTTCATCAAAGGCAAATTTTGCTCATTCCGGTCAAGAGGGTATTTCGGCCATTTTAGAGCTCGGGATAGATCCGTCATTTCCATCAATTATACTAACTATATAATTTCAATCATTTATGTACTCGATAGAGATTTAGTCATTCTTGTCCTTTAAGCCCTTCCAGACAAATTAATTTGTTTCAAACCTTGAGGGTATAAATATCATTTTAGTTCATTGGAAAGTTTCGATGCTCGAGATACTTTAGTGATTTCGGTCATTTCACCCATCCTGATCAATTCAGTCTTATAGTACCTTCAATCCTTTAGTCATTTCAGTTGTTTCACTCAATTTGATAATTGAAAGTGCTTTGATAATTTCTGAACATACGGATAATTTCCGAACATTCAACTAATTTCTTGTAAATTTATCTTCAAGGATTAATAAGAATTCAAAGAAATCCAAGCACTTCAAAATCTCGAATGTTTAAGTCTTGTTACCGTAACTCTCCAAGTAATTTGATGTTTTTAGATAAATCGGTTGTTTAACATGATCTAAGATAGATTTCTAGATTGCTTTCATTGTTAGGGTCATTTTAGTCATTTAGATATCTCAAGGGCATTTTTGTAATTTCTCATTCTAACATTTCGGGCACTAAATCTTTTATCAAGAACATAATTTAAAATTAAAGTTTCGAGGTTGTCGCTTTATCGAGTGTTCACTAAACTTGAATTTCTTATCGGTCATTTGTTCCTTATTCGAGTCATTCGATCTTAACCAGTTTATTATCATTGTATCGTAACTGTACAACTTATAATAATCGACGGTAATCAAATGACCAATCATATTGTTCATGCATTAGTCAATTACCAACATGTTCCACAAAGCATACAACAGGTAGTAAAGTATTACCTTGAATCCTTGTTATATCGCTCAGCCCTTGAAACGACATTTCGATAATCTCAAACCCGAATTCGACGTCCTCAACCATTTGTATACAAAGAACGGTGAGTACCTTCAATTACACAAATCCCAAGATCAGTCCATATTCACAAAGCCTTTAACCAATTAATTAAATACATAAGCACTCTCAGGTTCAAGGTCAGATTTGGAGGCCTTCGAGTCATAATTTTGCAAAACGGGCTTCAAAATTGGACTCAAGACGTCGAAAACAATAAAAAAGGGGTTTTCGGAAAATTTGACTTTTTGGGTCAAAGTCAACGCAGACGTCATGCTGACATCAGCAGTCAATGGTCAACGTTCAAAGTCAACTAAGTTGACTCGGACGAGTTGACTTGGACGAGTTGACTCGTTTGACTCAATCGGGTTAACTCAGTTGACTCTGTTGGGTTGAATCGGATGGGTTGACTCGGTCGGGTTGGTTAAACTCGGGTCGAGTTAGACGGGTTCAATTCGGGTCTGGGTTCGGGTACAGTTCGGACTCGGGTCACTTACCCTGGTCAGAAACTCGTCGGTAGTTCGCAAGAATGCTGCCGCCGACCTCCCAAAATATATGATTCTGCTAGGTTCCAAAAGCGCATTAGTTCGAGAATTCAACCAAAACAAAAACAACTCATTTAAGCCGGAAAGCTTACCAGAAATTACTCAAAAGGTCGAAACTTCGCCGAAAATGACGAAGCTCCGATGAAGCCTTTAACGGTGTCGTACCAATGATCAACCACCGGGGTTTTGTTCGTCTCAGGCTGAGAAACTCGTCGGAGGTGGCAGCACGACGAACCATTGGTGGATGACGGCAGAAAATGGCAAAGTCGGATGAGGCAATTTGGAGTTTATGGTTGAAACTTTAAACAAGTTTTGCCGGCAAAAGGCAGTTCAGTTCCACGCGTGGCTGTTATGGCTGAAGTTGGCGGACGAGCGCGCTTCTGACGAGAGTGGCAGTGACGACCACGACGCAACGATGGTGCTGATCGGAGCAATAACAACAAGCACGCTCTTGGTTCTCGGTGGACCTTTCGATGTTGTTTGGCAACAAACAGCAGCGCTGTCGCACGAGTGGTGGATGAGGCTGCATTCAGGGGGAGGCGGCACTCCATTTAGTGCTGGCTGTGAGAGCCACGGCGGCACAGTGGCCGGGATTGGGCGAGGTCTGACGGGAAAGGTGAAAGGTTTGGTGAGGGGAGGTGAAGGGTTACTTTCAGATCTGGGTTCTTGGGTGGGTAAAGGGAATTAAATGAACCAACATGGATAGATAGGATACTTTTATTATCTTATTATTTTATTTCTGGGTATCCTATAACACATGCTTAAAATGATATTTAGACAGGATAAAAATCTTAGAAAAGCCTTGGTTCAGCTGGTTAAGGCTTAGGTTAATCAAGCTTAGGTCATGTGTTCGAAGCTCCATGCTAGCACAATCTTTTTTTTTTGTTTTAAATTTCATTTTGTTCCTATTTTAATTTTTTTCATTTCTTTTTTTGCCTTAATAAATTAGGTGTGTTACAGATTATGAGAAGCTGTCTTGGTCATGTATATCTCCATTGTCCTTGAGAGGAAAATCAATATCGGTAAACTTTATTTTTATTTTTATTTAATTTATGATTTTAAGGTGTTATAAATTATGGTGATTTATGTTTTTTATTTTGATGGTTTAATCCGAGTATATTGACTGGACATCCCGTTCTGCGAGGCTACTGGTCTCAAAGGAGGTTTTTTTAAAGGACCTTATGGACTGGTTTAACAATGCCGCATATGAGGATTAAATATTTGTTCTCTATAAGTATTGTATGTATATATATATATATATTGGTTGCTCAATTATTCTTTAATAGTATGATTGTTATAAAATCTATATTTGCTTGAAAGCAATATTATTTTTGTGTCGAAAAATTCGAGTATAGACTTCTCCCAAGTTCAAGTTACGCAAATCGTCTTGATCCCAAAAAAATTGTGGGAGGCATTCCCTAAAGTGAATGCAAGCATGATGTTTATTCCATGCGATTATTGGACTTATGTTATTCCTTGAAGTGAATGCAAGTATGATGTTTATTCCATGCGATTATTGGATTTGTTTCATTCCTTGATGTGAATGCAAACATGATAATTCACTATATGGTTAGTGAATAAAACTCATTTATGTGCCAGAGTATCACTGATGAGGTTTTAAATACCTATTGGCCTCCGCTACATTCCCTGAACTGAATGTGATATTTTTATAGCGGAAAAAATAAATGTCACATTAGCAATTGTGGTCGCGATTGAGGCCATAAAAAATAGACATGGATAAGATGATCCTTTTGAGAATGTTTATATCCATCGAAAGTGGGATTATAAGGATGACAAGAATAATAGATATCATATCAAAATCTTTATGTTATCAATACGATGGTACAAACCATTGGTCTCGTACTTGTCAAACGCCAAAGTATTATGGACTTTATCCATAAGCATGAATGATAAATGAAAGAAAATATAAACAAGTTTTGTTTATGGCGAAAATAATTATGGTGTTGTTAGTCCAACTCAATTGGATATTGTTAATTTCTTCATAACCCTTGAAGAGAATAATTCGCCATTTATTTTATTTCCCTTATAACCTCTAAAGGGAATAATTGATCTTTATTTATTTTGTTTTATGTTAATTTTATTATTTATTTATGTTAATTTACTTTATATTAACTTGTTTTACATATTATTGATTTATGATTTATGTTAATTTATTCTTTGAAGAATATGATTACTTTCGGAATAAAATATACAATGGATTATGGCTATTTATGCCTAGCATAAAGTGCAAGTACTCATACTATACTTAAGCGTAAGAAATATTGTCTCATTTAAATGCAAGGGAAAAATATGAGTACTATTTCCCAAAGTACTAAAATATCAATGCTTCGTAAGAGCAATAAGTTCTTGAGGGTTTGTCTCTGATAGATAATCGATTTGATATGATGTGCTATACTTAATATTTTTCATTCCTCGAAGTGAATGAAACAAATCACATTTTGAAATGTGCATAACTATGCTTATTTTCCCATTTAAAATGCAAGGGAATAATGTGAGTATTATATCCTGAAGTACTAATATAACAGAAGGCTTCGACTGAGCTAATATGTTATTGCCAAATGGAACTATATTCCATTTTCACAGTGCATTATACTCGTAAAAGACGCAAAGAGACTTATTAAATTTTAAAGATATTTGCAGAAATATATTGAGAATATTAGTCGAGGGGGTGCTGACTATCTCAATATTACGAGTATAACTCAAGGAAATAATAAAATATTGAAAAATATATATGCACTGTCATCCATATTGTACTACACAAGAATTAGTACAAATTGAAGCTCATGCTATTGTAAATCAGAAGTTTATTGATAACTTCATTATTTGTTGACGCTTTCATGTGGTCATTATTGAAGAACTAAATTTTTCTTCAAGGTAATGTTTTTCATGTGATACTTGCTATCAAAGCAAATCAATTATTCAATCATCATCAGCTAAGATAGATTGTGAATCTATTAATTTTCTGGAACGGATACAAGGTTATATATGTGGGCCCATACACCTTTCTTACAGTTCATCTAGATATTTTACGATTTTAATCGATTCATCGAATAGATGGTTATATGTATCCTTGTTATCAACCCGTAACTTGGTGTTTTCGAGGCTACTTGCTCAATTGATAAAATTATGAGCACATTTTTCAGATTACCTTATAAAGACAATCGGTCTTGATAATGCTGGTGACATGTCATTTTACACGTAGTATCACTAATTCGCATCAAGCCAACAAATTATCATAAGTTCTCCCCACTACAAATGGTTTTTGGTCAAAGCCAAATATTTCTCATCTTAGATTTCTTTTGTGCGGTATATGTTCTGATTCCTCCACCACAACGCACAGAGATGAGTTCTCAAAGGAGGTTGGGAATATATGTCAGATTCAAATTTCCCTTGGTGATTAAATATCTTGAGCTTCTGATAGGGAATTTATTTACAGCTCGATTTACTACTATCATTTTAATGAGTCAGTTTTCCCAACATTAGGGGAGAAAATAAAATAGCTAGAAAAAGAAATAAATTGGAATAAATTATCATTATCTTAGTTTGATCCACGTACTCAACAATGTGAACTATATGTTCAAAGGATAATTTATTTAGCAAATCAATTGCCAGATGATTTTGCTGACCCTAATACAGTGACTAAGTCACATATACTAGCTATGAATGCTCCGTTTAAATTTGATGTCCCAGAATGACAAACTCTAGTTGCTAATGAGTCCAACTTACACATGTAGCGTGGTAGACAAGTAGGTTCCAAAGATAAAATCCTCAGAAAAAAAGGAAGGGAGCTATAGTTATAATGGTCTGATTGAGGAATCAATGAATTATGAAAATCTCAAGAAGAGATTCAAAGGTCTCCAATAGAGACATTAACATGACTCGGGTACCTGATAATAAAGAGATCTCAATAGATTATGTCATGTCTGGTAATAAGTGGATCTGAAATCAAATCGACGTCGATAATACATTTGCATGCAATATAGCACTAGAGAGTTTATTTGATGATATAGATCATGAATCATTGTCAATTGGACAATGTAAACAAAGAAATGATTGGACAATATGAAAAGAGGCAATTGAGGCGAAACTAAGATCTCTTTTGAAAAGAGAAGTATTTGGGCCTATAGTCCGTATATTGAAATGTGTAAAGCTCATGGATATTAATGAGCCTTTGTGAGAAAGAGAAATCAAAAGGAGAAATCATGAGATATAAGCTCGTTTGGTTGCACAAAGATTATCACAAAGACATGAAATTGATTATGAGGAAAATATATTCCTTGGTGGTGGATGCATTTAGTTTTACATAGTCTGACAATAAATGAAATAGCTCAGTTTCCGCCTAATGGATGTTGTTACATCTTATATGTATGAGCCTCTTGATAACAACATTTACATGAAGCTTCTGGAAGGATTTAGACTACCAGAAGCAGTTAATTCAATTTCTTGAGAACAATATTCAATTATATTGAATATATCTTTTTATGGATTAAAACATTTTGGGCACATTTGGTATAATCGCCCCATTGAATACTTATTAGCGGAAGGCTATAAGAATGATTTAATTTCCGGAGCATTTTATTAAGAGGTTTAGCTATGAATTTGTCTTTGTTTTTATTCTGTATGTTAGCAATTCATTGAGACTTATGAAGAGATCTCCTTAACAATGGAATCCTTGTGCAGCAATCGACATACACATAAAAAATGTTTAAAGAGACTTTACATGCATAATGCATATTCGTTGATCACTATTTGGTTGCTAGGCCTCTTAATGTAAACAAAGATCCATTCCGCCCTTGAGAAAAAAGTGATGATATTCTTGGTCTAAAAGCACCACATATACATTAATTGATTTGGAAGCTTCGTATCTTAGCTGGTCCAGAAATACTATCTAAGTGCTACGAGATCGTTGCCTTTAAATAATTGCTATGAATGAGGCAAAGCCAAAATATGTGTTTGGCTAAACATATCCAGAAGTTATGTGAATTGCTTTCACAAGATAAGATGCAAACTATCTTATGTAGAGATAATGCAGAATTTATATCTCAAGGTGGATACATCAAATGTGATAAAAAGAAACATGTCTCTTTAAAGTTTCGTCCCTCGTGATCTTCAGAAGAATAATATTTGATGAATCATTTCAAGCAATAATTTGGAAGATTTATCCACTTGTGCATACTCTATTTCAACATTTGAAGATTATATTCAAGATTGAATTATGAAGATTCAAAGATCTTATGTGATATTTTTATGAGGGGGAGTAAATACGTGTTGCACTCTTTTCCCTTAACCAAGGTTTTGTCCCAATGGGTTTTCCTGGTAAGGTTTTTAATGAGGCAACATGTTATGCGTGTCAAAGATGTGTGTACTCTTTTTCCTTCACTAAGATTTTTTTCCCACAAGGTTTTTATCTTAGTAAGGTTTTAACGAGGCACATTATCTTTATGGATATCCAAGGGGGAGTGTGATGAATATCTTTATTTATATTGGATATCCATATATTAAATGAGACTTTAATGGGCTTTATTATTAGCGTTTAATACCCATTGGAATTAGGGTTTCCATCTTATGCCTATAAATATAGACTTTTGAAGAAAGCATTGTACATAACCCTACATTGAGAATATAATAAAAGTCTATCTCTTTGTCTCTCATCTTTGCTCTTACTTATCTCTCTTGTTCTTCTTTACTTTCTTCACAACAAAATCAAGTACTTTTAAACATATTTTTATAAATTTTGATAATTTAAAATAAATACAATGTTATGGTTAAATTTTAAAAAAATGACCACCAAACGCTAATAAGTGACATTTTAGTAGGACAAAGGAGTATAAAATCTTAATTTAGTTAGCATATTAATTTTTTTTGAATGGACTAAATGTGATTCCAATGTAACATATGTTCATATATAATCTTAACCCTTTGATAATGTGCATACACCTTGTAGACAAAGTGATTTAAACATGTGTCTGTTAGGATAAATATCATCCAGTTTTTAATTATGACACTTGTTGGGTTCGCATAATTTGACAATGCACATAATTTGATTCTAATATGGTAACTTGATTACAAAAATTATTAATTTAGTTTATTACATAAGTTGTAAAGTTTTAGTATTATAATTTGATTTTAACTCTTCAAAAAAAGGGTGGCATTTTTTGAGGGAAGATGTGATGCGGGTGATGCATGATTTTCATGGATCAGGGGAATTACCGAAGGGAGTGAATTCCACATTTGTTACTCTAATTCCAAAGAAAGATAATCCGAAGGAAATTGGAGATTTTCGGCCAATTTGTCTTCTGAACTCCATGTATAAAATTGTAGCGAAATGCCTAGCTAAGCGATTACAAAGGGTGCTGGGGTTAATTATAAGTGATGTACAGTCCGCTTTCGTTCGAGGACGACAAATTGTCGATGGGATTATGTTGGCAAATGAGGTGTTGCATTCGATGCAGCGTAATGATGAAGGCGATGGTGGCGTGTTGTTGAAACTTGACTTCGCCAAGGCCTATGATTGTGTTAAATGGGATTGTCTTGAGAGTATTCAACAGCGGATGGGATTTGGATGTCAGTGGATGCAGTGGATGCGCACTTGTTTTAGTACAGCACGACTGTCAATCTTACTCAATGGCAGCCCGACAAGAGAGTTTCCGATGAAGCGTGGCGTGCGTCAAGGTGATCCTTTATCACCTCTTTTATTCGTAATGGTGGCGGAGTTACTGCATGTCCTTTTACTTGAGGCGGAAGTGAAGGGCTTATTTAGGGGAGTGCGTGTGGTGGAGGAGTGCTTCGTGTCGCATCTGCAATTTGCGGATGACACAGTTTTATTTTTTCCGGGGGATTTGGTGATGGCACAAAACCTGAAGAGGATTCTTACATGCTTTGAATATGGGTCTGGTTTGAAGATTAATTACACCAAATCTTGTTTGTATGGAGTTGGTGTGGAGGAGAGCGTCTTAGAGGCAATGGCGGATATCTTGGGATGTGGTGTGGGAAAATTACCGATGATGTATCTGGGTTTGTCGTTGGGGGTAAGTCCACGCAGTATTAAAATGTGGGATCCCTTGATTCAGAGATTTCGGCAAAGCTTAGCGGGGTGGAAGAGGGATTCGTTATCTTTTGCTGCAAGGTTGACTTTATTAAATTCAGTGTTATCGGCACTCCCTATATATTACATGGGTGTTTTTGTTGTACCGAAAGGTGTAATTAAAAGATTGGATCGTATCCGTCGAAGCTTTCTATGGGGGGGCACGGAGGAGAAGCGCAAGATGAGTAGGGTGAGCTGGAAGGTGGTTTGTCGACCGCGTAAATTTGGTGGGTTGGGAGTGGTCGATCTGAATAAGAAGAATTTGGCACTTTTGGCAAAATGGATGTGGCGATTTCAGGTGGATGAGGGCTCGTTATGGAGAGATATCATAGCTGCGAAATATGGGGCTGATTTGCTACAACGACGTATGACATTAGCTCAGAAGCGTACGATGTCGACTGTATGGCGACAGATTATGGCGATTCAACATGAGGTGAGTGTACAACAATTTATGGGGCTGCCTAATTTCTTTTGGCTGGTTGGTAACGGGAAGAAGGTTCTTTTTTGGAGGGATAGATGGTGTTTAGAGGTGCCGTTATGCGAGGCTTTTCCGCGGTTGTATCGACTTGCGGTGAACAAGTGGGCATTGGTCTTCGATTATGCCATTGATTTTTATTTGGGACATGCGAGATGGGAGGGTTTTTTCTCACGACATTTGCGTGTGTTTGAGGAGGAACAATTGTGCGAAATGAGAAGTGTGGTGGGTGCATTTCAGCTTGTGGACAAGGTGTTGGATACGTGGGTTTGGAAACATACCTCGACGGGCATTTTCTCGGTGTCGAGACTATCACAATTAATAGCGACTTTCGGATTGGATGGGGAAACGGAATGGAGTCATATGGGTGTTTGGTCATTGTTAACACCTCCGAAAGTACAATGCTTCGTCTGGTTTGTACTCCTTGAGCGTCTACCGACGCTATGTATGTTACATGACCGTGGGGTGCATGTTGAGACACAAGATACGACTTGTCGTTGGTGTGGGGAGGGGGAGGATGAAGCGGACCATATTTTGCTTCATTGTCGGTGGGTGTGGCAAGTGTGGTCGCTGTTCTTGGCGTGGTGGAAGGTGGAGTTGGTTCGGCCGGCGTCGATAGTGTCTTTTGTACATATGTTCCTTGATGGGCAGTTTCGTGGAGTGATTAAACAATGGTGGATGGCGAGCTGTGCAGCGACTTTGTGGTCGCTATGGCTAGCTCGCAATGATCTCTTGTTTAATGGAAAGCGGATATCTCCGGTGGACTTATTTTTTACCATCAAGCTGCGTGCTTTTTCTTGGGTGAATGTATTGGATAACAATGCCATGCTTGTGGAATCGATGTGGTGGGATTGCCCATGGTGGTGTGAGCATAGGGGAAGGACATTTGGACCTCGGCTAGGGGTGAGTTGGGTACCGCCACCGATAAGTACGGTTAAATTTAATGTTGACGGCTCAGCTAGAGGAAAGCCGGGACTCGCGGGGTGTTGTGGGGTGTTGCGTGATGATGGGGGTAAGCTTTTGGCAATGTTTGCTGGCCCTTTGGGGATACTTGATTCAAATGAAGCTGAAATTCATGCGCTTTGTTATGCTATAGAGGCATTTAGCGCCTCGCATTGGAGGAGACAGCATTGTGTGTTCGAGTCGGATTCGCTAGTGGCCCTCTCTTGGGTGTTAAATAGGGAGAGTAGACCTTGGAAGCACTATTGGTTGTTTCGGAGGATTGATAGCGCATGTCGTAGTGTGAATTGTACTTTTCAACATGCTAAGCGTGAAGCGAATGGTGTTGCGGATATGCTTGCAAAGGGGGGTGTGGATCGGAGGGTTTGGTTGCGTGTGGGGTTTGATTGATCGGCTGAGGGACATGTCGGGCATTTGGTAAGGGAGGTATGGTGATTGTGGTTGCCATACGGGACTGGGAGCAGGGTGCGTGATGTCGCAGGGGGTGCGGTTTCGGTTAGCAACAGGGGTTGCCGGATACGTTACAGTGGGGCTGCTAGGGGGGTGCGTTTGTAGGATATTTTTTGGTCCGAGGGAGGGGTTTGGTCTTTGCTTTCGTGTGTAATGCCGGGTCCACCTCGGGTACTCTTTTCCTCCATTTAGGTTTAGGGAGGTTTTTAATGAGGCCCGAGTATGGATTTTTGTATGATTTTTTATTAATAAAATCATACGATTGAGCTAAAAAAAAAACTCTAAATTCATTTTTAAGATATAAATCATTACACCCAAGTAATTGTTAGTTAAGTTAGCACAAATGTAGTTGCAGACTCTTAAAGGTTGGTTCAACAAGAGTTAGGCACTTGATATTAATTACTAGTATAATTAATTAAATATTTGTAAGTTATAGTAGATTGCAAAAGTACTAAAAATTTAAAACCGTTAGCAAGGGCGAAGTCAGAATTTGACATTGCAAAGCAAAATAAATTTTATTGAAATTAATGGCATAATTCTTAATTATTTAATAAAAATTTTAAATTTAATATATATTGTAAAAACGAGGGAGTCGCCACCAATCTTTTGTTTTACTTTAGGTGCGATTGAAACACCTGAAAATCCGGTTATTTTAATAAAACTTGTTTTTATTGTTTTTATTAAAATAACGAGTTTTGGTCTGTGAAACCAGAAGATAGGTTCGGGAGTCGGTTACGTGTGGGGAAGGATGAGCACCCCCACAACGCCCAAAAATTGGTACCTGTCGATTATGTAATGTCTTAATGGTGGAATTATGAATTCGAATATAATTTATCAATGTGATCTCTTAAAATATTTAAAAAAATATTTGTTTGTAGAAAAGAAAATTTACACCCCAACACCCGGGGCATAATTTTCGGTAGATTCCCAACTGAAGGGAATTTACTTTAAAAATTATAATTTGAGATTAAAAATAATACTTTTATAATAGGGACTAAAGGAAAGCGGCACCCCTACGCTCGGGGTACGTTTTTCATGATAACCCCTAATAAAAGTTTTTAATTTAAAATTCAATTAAACAATATAAATGAATATATTTAATTTAAACATTGCATACAAAATAAAATTAAAATATAGAAACATGACATATAAAATAAAAACATACGAAAAAAATATAAAAACATCTTATATTGCATACAAAGATATTTATTACAAAAAGAGAACATTAAAATAAATACAGAGGCGAGGATCAAAATTTACCCTACTATAAGCTCGAAATAAGAACTTCACTCGACCCCTAGTAGGATCTCCCGAACGAAACTCGTCAGAGCCTCTGATCGAACCGACTGTTCGAACCGTTAAAAGGGCACTGCCCCTAAGGTTCGAAAGTGGCACTTCCCCATTCGCCATTTTAAATGGCCTTTTGCGTGCCAATTTAATTGGCCATTTTTTTGTCTGTCTACAAAGATCCCTCCCCACGCTATTTATAGCAAATGAGGGGGAGGGGTGAGTCACCTGATTGGGAACGTGGTGGCCTGCATGGTGCCCACGCAATTTTTTACTTTTACTTTTTTTGTTTTTTTTTTGTTTTTTTTGTTTTTTTAATAATATAAAATAATACATTCGAGCCAAAATAATTTTTTATAGCCCGGACATAAAATGGGTATTACAGCTGCCACCCTTTGCTCATTGCTGTGTAACAGGAATAGAGCAAAGATAAAAGGATGACCATTTTATGTCTGTTCGGGTCTGGGTTCCTTTTTCTAGCCACGCTCCTTCTTGAACTCCGCTTGATCTGTTCAGCCGCTCTTGTAAGCAGAATCTTCAAAATGGAACGATCTGCTGGGGAGATAATCTTTAGACTACGGAGACCCATGGGACAAGCAAAATAAGTCTGGCTTGTTACGACTCTGACATTAACGAATACCTGGAGAAAACTTGATCTAACTGCGACACTGACAGAGCGGCGAGGTCTACAAAACTTGATCCATTTAACAAGGTAGCTTGATCTGGAGGAGAAAGATTGATCCACTGCAACACTATAGATGCGAGAAGATCTGAAGAAGGCTTGATCATCTGCAACTCCATTGATGCGAGAAGATTTGAGGAAGGGTCAATCATCTGCAACTCTATCGATGCGAGAGGATCTGAAGAAGGGTCGATCATCTGCAACTCCATTGATGCGAGAAGATCTGAAAAGGAGCGATATACTGCATCTCCATTGATGCGAGAAGATCTGATGAAGGGTCGATCTACTGCAACTCCATTGATGCGAGAAGATCTGAAGAAGGGTCGATCATCTGCAACTCCATTGATGCGAGAAGATTTGAAAAGGGGCGATCTACTGCAACTCCATTGATGCGAGAAGATCTAAAGAAGGGTCGATCTACTGCAACTCCATTGATGCGAGAAGATCTAAAAAGGGGCGATCTACTGCAACTCCATTGATGCGAGAAGATCTGAAGAAGGGGTCGATCTACTGCAACTCCATTGATGCGAGAAGATCTGAAAAAGGGGTGATCTACTGCAACTCCATTGATGCAAGAAGATCTAAAAAAGGGTCGATCTATTGCAACTCCATTAATGCGAGAAGATCTGATTAGTACTAGAATCCCTTCAACGAGACAAGGAAGAGTGTCCTTGGTTTACACTTCTTTTGCATTTTTCCCAAATGCACATGGATGAACGGATTTGATTTGCCTTTACCGGTAGCCATTTGCTCCGGGCTAGTTGTACCATTCCCCTGGGTACAATCAGTTTCTACCAATCATGAGATTGGATTTTTCCCAAGGATTTATGTTCCTTGGACCATTCGTTAAAATGAATTTTCGATAGACATCTGAATTGTCCATTGTCTTAAACTTAACCGTGTTTAAGCACGTTATGTCGATATTTCTGTCGGCTTTCGAATTTGCATTTTTCCCAAATGCACAGGGATCAATGGTTTTGACTTGCCTTTACCGGTAGCTGTTTGCTCCGGGCTAGTTGTACTATTCCCCTGGGCACAATCAGTTTCTACCAATCATGAGATTGGATTTTTCCAAAGGATTTATTTTCCTTCGACCATTTGTGACAATGGATTTTTTATGGACATTTGAATTATCCATTGTCTTAAACTTAACCGTGTTTAAGCACGTTGTGCCGACATTTCTGTCGGACTTGTCAAGAATTAGCTTCAATTCAGCCGCAATTTTGACAAAGGAACAAGATTTGACGATTTTCTTTTACAACATGGATGAGGAAAAGATTTGGAAATCAAGAAATTTTTGTTGACCAAGCTACAACACCTGACGAAGAGGCATGGTCTGAAGTGATTTTGATCCAGCTACAACACCGACGAGGAGGCCGGATCGAGAGTTAAAGTTTGGTCAACCTACAACCCTGGCGAAGAGGCATGACCAGAAGTTGACCGAGCTACGACACCTGACGAAGAGGCACGGCCTGGAATTGTTTTGATCTAGCTACAACAATGACGAGGAGGCAGGATCAAGAGTTCAATTTGTTCAAAATTTGAGCCGCCCTTTTCGGCTTTTCAACTCAAAATCTTCTTTGGTATCAAGCCGCCCTTTGTGGGTTTCCATCTTAAACCTTTTTTTTCTTAATTTTTTCAAAGCTCATTTTCAGGTTTTCACTTTGTTGTGTTTTTTCTTTTTTCTTTTTGGATTTTTCATTTTCTTGAAATCTAAAGATGAGCTGAGAAGAAAATGTTTGGTCTAGTTGCACCATCAATGGCGAAAGAAGACATGGAACAACAATTGGCCTGTTGCATTATCAACATCAAAACAAACTCTAGAGGATGTAGGATATGTTACATCGTGGCAGGGAGTGACAACCCTCTTGGGCTTTGAACGTCTTATCTGTTCTTGGAAAAGTAACAAGCCTGAATTAGGTGACCTGTTTCTTTGCATCTTCAAGAAGACATGATCTGTTGGTATGTTCATTGTGCTGCAACCTCAGGGAGATGACATGTTCCACTGCGAATTCAAGGTAACATATTTGCTATCGCATTCATTATGTTGTACCTTCATGGAGATGAACTTATGTTTGTGCTTATTTTGCTGTATGTTCAAGGAGACAAGTTTGTCGTAGTTTTGTTATGCTACCAATTTGGGGGGGGGGGAAGATTGTTGTTGTGCTCATTCCACATTTGTTGGAGAAACATAATTTCGCCAATCTTGAAGAAGTAGAATCTGCAACTTCAGGGATGATCTGCTGCACCTCTGACGGGGAGGCAGAATCTGAAAAAGTTGATCCGCTACACCATGTTACGGGTGAGATAGGACCTGCAAAAGTTAAAAGATTGACTGGTCAAAATGATTCATGAACTATAAGGTTCGATTTGAATGTTTAATTTGGCTTATTGATTCCTTCGTGTCAAGGATGTTTGATCTTGATTGTCTGTCTTTTCTTTAGTTGAAGGCTCCGGACAACATTTTCATATTTGCTCCAGTCTTTCATGTCAAGGATGTTGGAAATTGTTGATAACGATTTTCTCTTTCTTGTTTGAGGATATTAGACCCTGCAAATTTTTGTTCTTTAAGAAATGGTCAAATACAGTTGATTTAAGAAAAGATCCAAAAAATTTTCAGGAAAACATCCTTGTGGAAGGAATTCATGTTTTGAGAAAAAGTCCTTGTGGAAGGACGAAATTAAGAAATTCTGGTTTTCAAAAAGATGTCCTTGTAGAATGATGGGATTAGGAAATTCCTGTTTCAGGAAAAAAACTATCCTTAAGAAGGGACAGACTTATGAAATTTCGGTTTTGAGAAAAACTGATCCTTGAGGAAGGATGGAATTAAGATATTCTGTATTTTGTGAAAAACGATCCTTAAGAATGGATGAAATCTAAGAAAATGTGTCCTTAAGAAAGGGCAGAGTTAAAAAACTCTTGTCTTGAGAAAATGTGTCCTTAAAAAAGAACGAAGTTAGGAAACTCCGGGTTCGAGAAAAGTTATCCTTGAGAAAGAACGGAGTTAAGAAACTTTAATTTTGAAAAAAAGGGGTGTCCTTAAGAAAGGACAGAGTTAAGAAACTCCAATTTTGAGAAAAGGTATCCTTAAGAAAGGACAAAGTTAAGAAACTCGTGTTTTCGAGAAAAGATGCCCTTAAGAAAGGACGGAGTTAAGAAACTCTTGTTTTTGAGAAAAAGTGCCCTTAAGAAAGGACGGAGTTAAGAAACTCCAATTTTGGGAAAAGGTGTCCTTAAGAAAGGACGGAGTTAAGAAACTCGTGTTTTCGAGAAAAGGTGCCCTTAAGAAAGGACGGATTTAAGAAACTCTTGTTTTTGAGAAAAAAGTGCCCTTAAGAAAGGACGGATTTAAGAAACTCAAATTTTGGAAAAAAAGATGTCCTTATGAAAAGATTGGTTTCAAAAAAAAATTCACTAACCAGTGCAAGGTTAGTTTCTGATAATGTATTTTTATGCAAATGATATGCATGCGCATGTTTTATGATGATGCAAAGATGCATGAAACTCTTGTCGGAATGCTTATCATAATGCGTGGACATGTTTGACAATGCAATTATGAACATGTTTTCATGTCGAAATGAATGTTTCCTGAAACATTAGATGTCATGATGTATGAACATTTTTGACGATGGAATGATGCGTATGTTTTCATGTATGCCTACATGGAGTTCTTGTAGAAGTCCCTTTCTTTTGGTCTTAGTTTGATTTTCTGATTCTTCTTCGAAATTTGCCCCGACAAAAGTTTGCCCCCAGGCTTCATTGTCCTCATTCTTTTCTGGATAAGCTAAATGATCCTGATGTCGTCTCCTTTTTTCCAGGGAAATTTACTTGGCTCACCACCGCTGACGGAGGCGAGATTGGAGAAAGGTTGATTTATGACCTGAAAATAGAATATTAGTTAGTAATTTGCTCGAAAAAATTTACCGTTTTTACCTAGATGTTCGAGCTTTTTGCATATTCGGCCTTCTTCAGGGCTAAAAGTTGGTCATTATGTTGTCTCCCCCATAGTTGAGGTCTTCGGTCTTTTTCCTGGACCTATTTATATGTTCAAGACATAAATGTGCCATGGATGCACTTAGCTTTATGCTTAATGTATGTGTCTAGCCTAAATGCATGATGACTTGAATGCATGTACAATGCATATAGATGATGCATGATGATGGACATGTGAATGAGATTATGTTTTTCCCCTTAAAAGGATGCCTCTGGTTCTCTGCTAGTCAGATATTTGCTTCTGATTAAACAGTGCTCAGTGCCTTGTCTGTAAAGATGGCTCAACTTTCCTTGAGTTTGATCATTTTTTGAATTACTTCCTCAGGTGAATGCCTCAACATTTTTGTCTAAGACTACTCTTGAAGCGAACTCGAAGCTTGAAGTATGTTTTCATCTCTTCTTGAAGAGCTGTCATTGTTCTTGTGAACGCGTTATGTTGCCCCCCGATCGGTCTATAAATTTACGTGTCGGCTCAAGGTAACTTATTACTTCCGGCTCCGGCGTAGTGCTACAATCGATAATTGATGTAGCCATCTAGGGTGCAGAAGTCTGGCTTGGCATCGAAGGCTCGCTTCCTGAACTTGTCGAGGAATGTTCGCAGATTGGGGCCTTGTAGGGGCATGGTGTTGGGCTCTTGTATAGGTTTAGCGTGATGAGTGCTTTATCCGGTATTTGCTAACATGCGGCATCCCAAGATCGGTTTCAAAGTTCTGAAATGAATGCATGTAAATGCAAGGTACATGTTCTAGATGTGAAGGTACTTATTCAAAATAGAATGTATGCATGTAAATGGAAAATGCATGTCCTAGATGAGAAAGCATTGATTCAAAAATGGTTCCCGTGGTTCAACTTCTGAATTTACGGGATTTATTCGCAACTTTTGAATGTTGTATCAATATCTAGGGAACTAGATTTTCTCCCGATGATAATTTTTCAAATCGGAAACCAGACGTGAATCAATACTTCATGCTGATGAAGTGCAAAAATTAAAATGTTATAATGGTGTCATGTAATTAATGTGGAATGAATGACTTAATGCAACATGATCACCAAAGAGAAGAAACGGGTTAGTTCATAATAAAAGAATTAATGAATGAATTGAATAATAAATAAGACAAAAATTAGCAGCAAAGAAAATTGAACATATATAGCAAATAAAGGCATCAAAATCTAAACAGGGTGACTGCTAACGGGCAGAGTTTTGGTTTGGCTTTAAGGGGTAAGCTCTTAGGGTTTACTATATGTGTTTTGGTTCTAAAGTAACGGTACCCGAACTGTCGCTAGGACATCGATTCGGGAGGATACATTTCCCTAGGTCTGCACGGAGACAGAGGTCTCACGAAGACAAAGGGACCTATATCCCGGAAGCGTTTCACCATCCTACACGGAGGGAGTACCTCACGAAGGCGTGGTTTCTCGCTCCCACTTAAGGGACAGAGCTCGGGTATAGAGCTCATGATATGAAAACTCAAAAAAATAAATTTATATAAAAAAAATTGTAAAAAAAGGGATCACAAATTAATTAAATCGAAATCATGATTTCCACCTATAGACAAAAAAGTAATCGACTTGTGGCTTGACTCTCTAAAAAAAGTCCCCAGCGGAGTCGCCAAGCTGTAACAACGGGGAAGTCGCCACCAATCTTTTGTTTTACTTTAGGTGCGATTGAAACACCTGAAAATCCGGTTATTTTAATAAAACTTGTTTTTATTGTTTTTATTAAAATAACGAGTTTTGGTCTGTGAAACCAGAAGATAGGTTCGGGAGTCGGTTACGTGTGGGGAAGGATGAGCACCCCCACAACGCCCAAAAATTGGTACCTGTCGATTATGTAATGTCTTAATGGTGGAATTATGAATTCGAATATAATTTATCAATGTGATCCCTTAAAATATTTAAACGAATATTTGTTTGTAGAAAAGAAAATTTAAACCCTAACACCCGGGGCATAATTTTCGGTAGATTCCCAACTGAAGGGAATTTACTTTAAAAATTATAATTTGAGATTAAAAATAATACTTTTATAATAGGGACTAAAGGAAAGCGGCACCCCTACGCTCGGGGTACGTTTTTCATGATAACCCCTAATAAAAGTTTTTAATTTAAAATTCAATTAAACAATATAAATGAATATATTTAATTTAAACATTGCATACAAAATAAAATTAAAATATAGAAACATGACATATAAAATAAAAACATACGAACAAATATAAAAGCATCTTATATTGCATACAAAGATATTTATTACAAAAAGAGAACATTAAAATAAATACAGAGGCGAGGATCAAAATTTACCCTACTATAAGCTCGAAATAAGAACTTCACTCGACCCCTAGCAGGATCTCCCGAACGAAACTCGTCAGAACCTCTGATCGAACCGACTGTTTGAACCGTTAAAAGGGCACTGCCCCTAAGGTTCGAAAGTGGCACTGCCCCATTCGCCATTTTAAATGGCCTTTTGCGTGCCAATTTAATTGGCCATTTTTTTGTCTGTCTACAAAGATCCCTCCCCACGCTATTTATAGCAAATGAGGGGGAGGGGTGAGTCACCTGATTGGGAACGTGGTGGCCTGCATGGTGCCCACGCAATTTTTTACTTTTACTTTTACTTTTTTTTTTTTGTTTTTTTGTTTGTTTTTTTTTGGTTTTTTTAATAATATAAAATAATATATTCGAGCGAAAAATAATTTTTTATAGCCCGGACATAAAATGGGTATTACATATATAATATAGATGAAAAAAATATTTGGTCTGGGTTGGGGGCTAGAGCTCTCCCATCCTAAGGTACACCCGTCCCTGCCATTAGACCAATCATACATTAATGTAAATATGGTATTCCATTAAAATTTAATCGTATTTCTTTAAAAGTAATGAAATGACATATTCTAGTTATACTAATTAGTAGGGTACAGGGTTAATTATATATATATTGTTGCGACTAAAAAAAATTCCTCCTCGGTGTCACTTAGAAGAACCGGGTTTTAAATTGGTTTTGAAAATTTTAATCGGATTAATAAAAAAATAGAGGAGTCGCCACCGGCCATTTAAAAATGGTAGACCGGACACCGAAATAAAACCATAGATTCTTTTCGAAAATGGGTTCGGGAGTCGGTTACACGCGAGGAAGGATGAGCACCCCCGTCGTGCCCGAAAATCGGTACCAAAAATATTACCGCTTAATTAATATTAAATTTTGCGAATTAAAGTGATTAATCGTATCGAGATTTGGTTATACGAGCGAGTAAATTTTAAAGGTCTTAATATTCGAGAAGGAACGTCCGAACCACCACCACTACGACTGGTACTGACCTCGTTCGCTCCCGAATAAAAATACACTCGCATTGCATTTTATAATTCGAGATGCAACCTATCATGACATATGAGAATAAATGAGACATGAGACCATACGAAAACACGAGAAGAAATAAGCAAAGCATAAATAATAAGTGCACATGATATTTGAACGTATTAACAAGTATAGACATAAACGAGCGAGAAACAAATATTTGATAGGCAACAGTTTAAACACAAAAAGCATGTACATTAAACAATTTATGCAAACGGCCCAACGCAACATATAAGATGCCATATAAATACTTTATAACGCATGCATATGTAACTACGTAAAAAAGATAAGATCATAGAAAAACAATATCATCAACAAGCAAAATGAAAACAAATCCGGGTTTATATGACATATTAAAAATGGCAAAAAAAACATGAGTAACAACATATAATATAACCAAAAAATAAAAAATGCAAAGCAAACAAAAGCAAACTGCCAAGGGCCAAAATTGCGATAAACCCATTCAAAACACTAATTAAAAACGGAATAAGGACTTAATTAAAATGGCGTGGAAAACCACAGGGACCAAAACGGGCATTTTACTGTCCGGAAATCAGCTAAAACGGAAAATAGGACGAAATTGAAAACATGGGAAAAGCTACAGGGACTTCGGGAAGAATTTTAAAATGCGAAGCCCTCCCTCGCGTAATTTAAGTGACGCGGAGGGGCTTATAACGCGATTAAACCAGTTTTAAAATAACAAAACCCTATATAAACTAAGTTTCAAACATTTTGACCCCCCTTTTTATTTTTAAAACCCTAGACCGGAAAGCCTCTCTTTCTCTGTAAAATCCGGCGCCGCCAGAGGGGTTCCGGTCGCCGTTGCCGGCGCCGGAACCCTAAAAAAAGTTTTTTCTTTACTTCCCCGAAAACCCCAAAACAAAAAAACCTTGTTTTAACGAAACCAAAACCAAAAAACTCTCACCCCCTTTTTTAAACTCTAAGCGGAACCCTAAAAGATTTCCCGATTGAGATCCCGACGGCTCACCCCGACGAGCTTCCCGACGGAAGCTAAGAGCTTATTGCCGGCAAGATCCGAAGCAAAAGAAAAGAGGGAATCGGTTCCCGAAAAGGTAAACTAAAAAAAAACTTCTTTTTTGGGGATTGATTTTTTTGTTTGCATGCAATCGAAATAGTGGAAAATGGATACCTCAGAAGGTTTCGTTTTTATTGATTTCCTCTGAAAATTTCGATGTTTTTTTGTTTACAATCTCTCTGCTCTCTGATTTTTTTTTCCGAATGCTCTCTTCTTTTTTCAATGCTCTCTCCCTGATGCTCTCTGATATCTCTCCCCTTTGCTAGCTTTTTCGGATTCCTATATATCCGAAAAGAAAAATAAAATACATCTCCTGCTTTTTTAGACTACTTTTGATCTCTGTTCGACTTTTATTTTTTTTCATTTGTTTGTTTGCCGTTTTTAGTACTCTGATGCTCTGTGTTGTTTTCTGTTGCATGACGAAACCGCCCCAAAATGGTGTTAGCATAGGGGCGGCCGAGGGTGCGCGGCGGGGCAGAATGGCAGAGGGGTCACGGGCAGCAGAGGCTTCTGGAATTCCCTGCGCCGATCCGAGGCCGTTGGATGGACCCCGATCTAACGGCTACGAGGAGAGCGGCGCTAGGGCAATGGGTGCTCGCTAGGGTTTCTCCATACCCGGGCTGATCTGGGCCATTGGATCGCGGCCAGATCCAACGGTGTTGGGCGTGCGGCGCGAATGGCAAAAAGGGGCATCCTTAGGGTTTCTTGGCGGGTGCGATCTGGACCGTTGGATCGTGGCCAGATCCAACGGTGATGGTTTGTGGCGGCTGCATCACAAAACAATGGATTAGGGTTTAGGTTTTTTTCATTAGGGTTTTTGTGTAATTTGGGCCTGCCGGGCTGTTTGGGCTGAATATGTAATATTAGATATATTATTATTTTTTTGGGTTTTGTATATGTGGACCTTAATTTAAGTAATAGACTTGGGCTCTCATTATTTATCAATATTTTCTATTATACTTTATGTTTTATTTCCATTTTCGTCATAATAATAATAATAATAATAATAATAATAATAATAATAATAATAATAATAATAATAGATAAATAACAGTAACGCATGATGATACAAATATAATACAATGATAATGTGAATAAATGATATAAATAATAATAATAATAATGATACAATAGTGAATATAGTAGTAATAATAATAATATCAAACAATAATAGTAAGCAAAAATAATAACAATGTAATAATAAAAATAATAATACTAACACACTATGACAATAAAAAGATAATAATGGTAATAATAATACTAATAAAAATAAGGATAATAATAGTAGTATTTATTGATATATATATATATATATATATATATATATATTCTTTTTCTTGTTTTTTTATTTTACCTAGCAGCCCAATAAGCCTAAGATAAACACAAACAAAAGGGGTTCGAGGTCCGGACAAAATTAGTGATTACAGCTGCCCCTCTTTGCTTATGCTTGTGGAACAAGAATAAAGCAAAGACCATAAGCACTAATTTTGTCCTACTTCCCTGTTGGACGGTTCACTCCCGACGCAGCCACGCGATTCCAAGTAATTCCTCTTCCCAAAGCCTTCCAATCGTGAGTTCTCCCTCCGGATGCCCCGAACAGGTAGTCAGAGTTTTTTTTTTTTTTTTTTGCAGATTTCCATTCTCCAAGTGCCTGAACGGATAGGCGCGTTCTATTCTCCCAGTGCCCGAATAGATGAGCAAATTTCAAATATCTTTGTCTTCTCTTCTCGAAAAAACAAGATGGTCATTCAAACAACCTTGCCTTCCCCTTCGCGGTCTAAAAGCAAGTTGTCCATTTCGCGGTCAAAAAGCAAGCTGAAACTCCTAACATTTTTGCCTCCCCTTCGCGGTCAAAAGGCGAACTTGGGCGTCCAAGTGGATTTGCTTTCCTTTCACGGTCGTAAAGCAAATTGGTCAACTAAATCCGTCTAACTTCTCGGTTGGAAAATTTACTCTCCTGGAGCTGCGACGCGCTAGACCGAGTAATTTTCTTTCTGAAGCTTTAAGAAGATGAGTCCTTTCGCTATAGAACTCATTTCCTTGGCGTATTCTTCGAGTGGCAGTTCTTTCTATATAGAACTCTCGTCCACGTATTTTTGAAATTAAAGATCTCCAAGTCCTCTCTCTGTAAGACCCTCCGCTTTCGAGATCTTGAAGCCTTAGGATTCTGAGTTTTTTCTCCATTAAACTCTTCTTCCTTAGCGTACTCTTCGAGTAGTAGTTCCTTCTCTACCGAACTCCCATCTGAAATCAAGGATCTACTAGTCCCCTCTCCATAGGACCCTCCGCTTTCGAGATCCTGAAGCCTTAGGATTCTGAGTTTTTTCTCCACAAAACTCCTCTTCCTTAGCGTACTCTTCGAGTAGTAGTCCCTTCTTTATGGAACTCTCGTCTGAAATCAAGGATCTACAAGTCCCTTATCCATAGGACCCTCCACTTTCGAGATCTTGAAGTCGCAAGTTCCTCCTATATAGAACTCGTTTGGACCCTTTCTCTGTAGGATCCTTCATCTTGAAATCTGTTGGCAAGCTTGCAAGCTTTCATCTGAAATCCTTGAGTGGCGAACATGGAAGGTTTCACCCGACATTCTGGAGCGGCGACTTGAAAGGCTTCGCCTGAAATCCTTTTAGTTCTCGCTTTATCGTTTTCTCTTCGTCCCGAGAGGTACTCAAGTTGCCTCTCAAAAATCTTTTGGAAGGATAAAATCGAATTTTAAGAAAACCATCTGGAAGATTAAAACCGGGGGTTGGAAGGATTTTAGAAATCCGAATTACGCAAGTCGAAGGACTCTTGACTCTTTGAGATCTACTTCTCCTCTCGTGAAGCTGAAGATATGTTCCTTTACCAATCTTCAAACGTCTGTTTAGAGAAAACAAAATGCTATGATATGATTTAGTATGCCCCTAGCATGGGTGACATCTAGCTATCGATGATGCATGAGCATATTTCAGGATGCAAAGATGCATGTGTTTACGAGAATGCAAAGATGCATGGATTTAGTTTGTCTTCGTTTTCTAGGGTCGGTGGTCGTTATCTTAGGACTACAACCACTCATCAATCTCGTGTCTCGGCAAAACTGGCCCCCAAACTTCTATCGCTCGTTCTTCGTTCAAATATTCGAGTCGAGTGACTTTCGTCGTATTTAGAAACTTCATCTACACTTTTTCTAGCCTTGTGTTATCTTTCATCAATTCTGATTCAAGCTCTTATGTACAAAACCCTTGTTACCCCACGGACAATGATGCCCCTCTCGAGTACTACTAGACCCTTGTTCTTCTTCTTCTCATCCACTTCTGGAATTGTTTGCCTCAAAGTGCCACTCGGGTTTTCACTTTGAACCCCTTTTTTGTTCTTTTTTTTCTTGTTTTTCTTTTTTTTTCTTTCTTCTGTTTTTTTTTCTTTCTTTTCTTTTTTCCTTCTTTCTTTCTTTCTTCTAATTTTTTTCTTTCTCTTCTTTCTTTTCTTTTTTCTTTTTTCCTTTTTTACTGGCTTTTGATTGCCTGAATAGATAGATAGATTTCCATTCTCCAAGTGCCCGAACGGATAGGCGGGTTCTATTCTCCAAATACCCGAATAGATGAGCAAATTTCCATTCCCCAAGTTCCTGAACGGATAGGCGGTTCTATTCTCCAAATGCCCGAATAGATGAGCAGATGTCATATATCTTTGTCTCAAGCTTTGAGTATCTGTCTCCTTTGCTCTAAAATCCTTTGGCTTTGAGTTTTTGTCTCCTTTGTTACGAGCTTCGAGTATCTGCCTCCTTTGCTCTGAAATCTTTTGGCTTTGAGTTTCTACCTTCTTTGCCGTGAGTTTGTGATCTGAAGCGTTCCTCTTAAATTTCGCCTCAATCCCCAAAGTGTCTTTTGGGTTTTCACTGTGTCTTCTCTTTTCTTTGTCCTCTTTCTTCTTCTTTTTCTCTTTCTGGATACTCCTTTGAGTTTTCATCCTGAAGTCAACTTCTACCTTTGACTCTTATCGGAAAAAAAAATTCATATCTTTAGGGTGTCCACATGTCTTCTCATTTTCCACAAAGCCCTATCTCTATTTGCCTTCACTTTTTAGGCTTATCTTCGTCGCCTTTTGTCGAGTTGGTCCAGATCATATTTACTGTCTCATCTCGGTGCGCTGTGCACACGGTCCTTCTCGGGACACTCTTTCCGGCAATATGCTTAGGTTCCGAGGGTAACTTCTGTTCCCCGATTGTCAACGTAAATTTTCTATCCTCCCGTTCTATTATAATACTTCTTAGCGAAGGTCAACTTCGTAGCTCAACATTTCACCGAAGACGGTCTTGATATTTCAACTGGAGGTATTAGTAATGTTTGAACCTTCGAGTGTGCCCCTCCGGGTACTGATGGCTTTACCTCGAGCCATGGTCAGTCCACTTGTTCATTCCCATGTAGAAGACTTATGCAAGTGATTGGGTAAAAATAATTTTATTATGTATAAATATACATTTTAAAGAATCATGTCAAGTGAAAATCAAGTTTAGGGTCTTTGAAAAAGGTTGACCCGAGTGACATTTTCCGAATGTTGAAGAGATGCACATATGAAATCTTTTCTGGGCTATTAGGCTTCCGAGAGGAGCGACTCCCATACTTAGTTTCTACCCAATTTAAAGGTGGCTCTCTTTAACTCACTAACTCACCTTGCCCCATCCTTCCCTCTTTTCTGATCTCAATCAGGCATTAGAAGTGTGGCAATCCTTGAAGAAAGGTTAACCCCGATAGGCGGAATGTGATCTGAAGACAAATTCATCCTTCCGCGTATGGTCTAAATGGTCTTTTATGGCTTGTAATGTAGGCTAAGGCTCACGGCTATTAAAAAAAGGGTAAATATGCCTAAACAAGTGTTTAAGGGTGGTGAAACCAAGGATCAATTCTTCCAATCTGAAGTCTCAATTATGCTCCGATGAAATGCTATTTCCTCTCTTACTTATTTAGATCGCTCTAGACTGCCCCTTCTTGTTGGGGTTTTCACCCTAGAGTTCATTTCCTTTCATCAAGTGTAGTTTTGGATCAATTTGCACCTTCGCATTGTATTAGTGCATGCTTTTGATCAAATGCGAACAATCTTTCGAGGCTTATCTAAGCAGAGATTTATTTGGATAGGGAATCCTCTTGTCCCTTTTTTATCTGCTTCTCTCTCTTTTCAAAATTGCACTTTTCACTTTAGTGCTTTTGCTTTTGATTTCTTCAAATTTTATGTCGGTACTTTTGACTTGATTTGGGTTACTCTTTGAGCACCAACTTTTCTTTCGTTGTTTCCTTTTGATGTTTTCGCCGCTCAAACTGAAAATGTATTCAATGCATCTATTCTCTTTTGTTGCCCTTTAATTCACAAGGCATCGTCTTCATAGCATATTCAGGATCCAATGTCATACATTCGTCCGCAAACTTCTATCCTTTTCTGCCCCCCAGTGTAGGGGTGATCCTTGGTTTTGGTTCAATCAGAAGAAAAAAGTTTGATAGGCTCAAACGGGGACAACAATGGGTATTTTTTTATTTTCTTTCTACGTGAATGGAATTGAAGGAATGCCAAATTTCCTCCCATACACGGATATCAAAATTGGTCTTCAGGTGGTAGGAGTTTTAGGGTTATCACTTCATTCAAGGACCTTGCACAACAATGCCCGAGAGGGAAAATTCACTCAATGGGAGTGGCCCATTATTCCTGAACACTCATTGTCATTCCTCCCCTGGCCTAAGTAGAACAAAGGGTTTTTCATATTTATAGCGTCCTCACAACATTCAGTCTTTTAGAAAATTGAATTAAAGTTAATCTCAAAAAAGTATATACATGTGTAATTGGAAAACAAGAGTAAACTTATGAAATGTTTAAAGAATTAAGGAATACCAAAATATTTTCTAAATAATAAAATGAAAATTTTGTTATGATAACTATACTCTTTATTTGAAAAAAAATCTACAGCTTAGCTTATTCCTTTTGCATTTTTCCCAAATGCACAGGGATCAACGGATTTGAATTGCCTTTACCGGTAGCCGTTTGCTCCGGGCTAGTTGTATCATTCCCCTGGGTACAATCAGTTTTCACCAATAATGAGGATTGGATTTTTGCAAAGGATTTATTTCCCTTCGACCATTCGTAAAAATGGATTTTCGATGGACATTTGAATTATCCATTGTCTTAAACTTTACCGCGTTTAAGCACGTTGTGCCAACATTTCTGTCGGACTTGCTCAAACATCGCTTCTTCTTTCATGAAGCGATGTAATGTCTCCAATTCACTTTTCTTGAACCAAGACTTGCATTTTTCCCAAATGCACAGGGATTAACGGATTTGGAATGCCTTTACCGGTAGCCGTTTGCTCCGGGCTAGTTGTACCATTCCCCTGGGTACAATCAGTTTTCACCAATAATGAAAATTGGATTTTTGTAAAGGATTTATTCTCCTCCTATACGATATCATCTCCCTTTGGTTCTGAAACAAATGTTCTTGAAGCTGTTTGAGCTTATCCACCCTAGCCACCAGGTCATTCATGCTTCTGAAGCTGTACTGGCTAGAAATTGTTCTTTTGTCCATTTTTTCTCTTTTTTCTCTCTCCCTTTCTCTAACGTGAACGTTTTCCCCAAATTAGCAATGATGCGATGAAAGGCCTTAAGAAAGTTTTAATGATGGATGTATTATGGACTCAAATCAACAGATGCATGCTCGTGAGATGGGTGCATGGCTGACAATTTTAATGCTGCTTCGAAATGATGTATGAAACAAATGTTACGAATGTATGTAAGTCAAAGGTGTTGGTCATATAGGTGATTCCCCTTACGTCCACTTTCATTTGAACGTAAAGGAGGCTCCTTGTTACAAGATAGTCATAGCAAAAGTCCTACGGGTACCCTTCTTGCCCCCGAATCATGTTCAAGGAAATGAAAACTTCGACAAAAACGCTGGGGCCGGATTTGCTTTCTTCTCTAGCAATTCAATAACCTCTAAAACTACTGGTATCTAGTCCCGGATGCATCATAAAAACAAATTATCTCCTCGAAGCTGAATCAACCCATTGACCTAATCTATCCTCTTTTCGGTCGCCACGCTCTTTTTGGCCGCCTCTTTGCACTCGGTTGGGTAGTTTCATGACTTTAGATCTTCGGAGTAGATCCGATCTTGCTCGAATTCCTCGGGATGGAGAAGGGTTGTGCTTTCTTCAATGGTGGGTACTAGATCTGACACTGTGTGTTCGCTCGGTAAGCTGCTCCCTTAACCTTTCTAATTCAACTTTGACCGTTGTCGGACTTGCTAATTGGCACCATCCTTTCTAGCAACCTCCCGTCCATAATGATAGCCCTTGATTGGGTAAAACCACCTTGACTCAACACCTTTATGTCATGATATGCATGCGAGAATAAATACAAGAAGATTATAAGAATAACCGTTAGTGTCGGATAAACATGATAAAAAGGCAGGCATGAAAGCAAGCAACCCTATTTATCCTGTCTAATAGACCTAGGTTGTCCGCATGGCTCTAAAAGGGGTGGACTTTCTAGTTCTCTACATGCAGTTTTGGTTCTAGGAGGTACTCGAACTGTCCTCGATGTCCCCTTCTAAGGGTAGCAAGGCCCCCGGTCATCACCCATTATAGGCTCCTCTCAACCGAGTTCAATTCGAGGAGACCCTTTCGCTATATCCGCACGGAGAAACGATATTCTCACGAAGATATAGGGTATTCGAGCCCCGAAGGTACTTACTAGGCCTACACGGAGGAACAATATCCACACGAAAGCACTAGCGTTTTCCCCCACTTAAACGAACGGGTTTAAATGCCAATTTTAAATGCGTTTAAAATAAACTCGCACTTATAAACAAATATCGATCGACTCGGTCACTTTAATTCGCAACTTCTAATATTAATTGAGCGGTAAAGTTTTTTTTTTTGGCTCGACTCTCTTTTTTGTTTTTGAAAACAAAAATTTAGTCCCCAGCGGAGTCGCCATCTGTTGCGACTAAAAAAAATTCCTCCTCGGTGTCACTTAGAAGAACCGGGTTTTAAATTGGTTTTGAAAATTTTAATCGGATTAATAAAAAAATAGAGGAGTCGCCACCGGCCATTTAAAAATGGTAGACCGGACACCGAAATAAAACCAGGGATTCTTTTCGAAAATGGGTTCGGGAGTCGGTTACACGCGAGGAAGGATGAGCACCCCCGTCGTGCCCGAAAATCGGTACCAAAAACATTACCGCTTAATTAATATTAAATTTTGCGAATTAAAGTGATTAATCGTATCGAGATTTGGTTATACGAGCGAGTAAATTTTAAAGGTCTTAATATTCGAGAAGGAACGTCCGAACCACCACCACTACGACTGGTACTGGCCTCGTTCGCTCCCGAATAAAAAGACACTCGCATTGCATTTTATAATTCGAGATGCAACCTATCATGACGTATGAGAATAAATGAGACATGAGACCATACGAAAACACGAGAAGAAATAAGCAAAGCATAAATAATAAGTGCACATGATATTTGAACGTATTAACAAGTATAGACATAAACGAGCGAGAAACAAATATTTGATAGGCAACAGTTTAAACACAAAAAGCATGTACATTAAACAATTTATGCAAACGGCCCAACGCAACATATAAGATGCCATATAAATACTTTATAACGCATGCATATGTAACTACGTAAAAAAGATAAGATCATAGAAAAACAATATCATCAACAAGCAAAATGAAAACAAATCCGGGTTTATATGACATATTAAAAATGGCAAAAAAAACATGAGTAACAACATATAATATAACCAAAAAATAAAAAATGCAAAGCAAACAAAAGCAAACTGCCAAAGGCCAAAATTGCGATAAACCCATTCAAAACACTAATTAAAAACGGAATAAGGACTTAATTAAAATGACGTGGAAAACCACAGGGACCAAAACGGGCATTTTACCGTCCGGAAATCAGCTAAAACGGAAAATAGGACGAAATTGAAAACATGGGAAAAGCTACAGGGACTTCGGGAAGAATTTTAAAATGCGGAAGCCCTCCCTCGCGTAATTAAAGTGACGCGGAGGGGCTTATAACGCGATTAAACCAGTTTTAAAATAACAAAACCCTATATAAACTAAGTTTCAAACATTTTGACCCCCCTTTTTATTTTTAAAACCCTAGACCGGAAAGCCTCTATTTCTCTGTAAAATCCGGCGCCGCCATAGGGGTTCCGGTCGCCGTTGCCGGCGCCGGAACCCTAAAAAAAGTTTTTTCTTTACTTCCCCGAAAACCCCAAAACAAAAAAACCTTGTTTTAACGAAACCAAAACCAAAAAACTCCTCACCCCCTTTTTTAAACTCTAAGCGAAACCCTAAAAGATTTCCCGATTGAGATCCCGACGGCTCACCCCGACGAGCTTCCCGACGGAAGCTAAGAGCTTATTGCCGGCAAGATCCGAAGCAAAAGAAAAGAGGGAATCGGTTCCCGAAAAGGTAAACTCGAAAAAAAACTTCTTTTTTGGGGATTGATTTTTTTGTTTGCATGCAATCGAAATAGTGGAAAATGGATACCTCAGAAGGTTTCGTTTTTATTGATTTCCTCTGAAAATTTCGATGTTTTTTTGTTTACAATCTCTCTGCTCTCTGATTTTTTTTTTCGAATGCTCTCTTCTTTTTTCAATGCTCTCTCCCTGATGCTCTCTGATATCTCTCCCCTTTGCTAGCTTTTTCGGATTCCTATATATCCGAAAAGAAAAATAAAATACATCTCCTGCTTTTTTAGACTACTTTTGATCTCTGTTCGACTTTTATTTTTTTTCATTTGTTTGTTTGCCGTTTTTAGTACTCTGATGCTCTGTGTTGTTTTCTGTTGCATGACGAAACCGCCCCAAAATGGTGTTAGCATAGGGGCGGCCGAGGGTGCGCGGCGGGGCAGAATGGCAGAGGGGTCACGGGCAGCAGAGGCTTCTGGAATTCCCTGCGCCGATCCGAGGCCGTTGGATGGACCCCGATCTAACGGCTACGAGGAGAGCGGCGCTAGGGCAATGGGTGCTCGCTAGGGTTTCTCCATACCCGGGCTGATCTGGGCCATTGGATCGCGGCCAGATCCAACGGTGTTGGGCGTGCGGCGCGAATGGCAAAAAGGGGCATCCTTAGGGTTTCTTGGCGGGTGCGATCTGGACCGTTGGATCGTGGCCAGATCCAACGGTGATGGTTTGTGGCGGCTGCATCACAAAACAATGGATTAGGGTTTAGGTTTTTTTCATTAGGGTTTTTGTGTAATTTGGGCCTGCCGGGCTGTTTGGGCTGAATATGTAATATTAGATATATTTTTTTTTTTTTGGGTTTTGTATATGTGGACCTTAATTTAAGTAATAGACTTGGGCTCTCATTATTTATCAATATTTTCTATTATACTTTATGTTTTATTTCCATTTTCGTCATAATAATAATAATAATAATAATAATAATAATAATAATAATAATAATAATAATAGATAAATAACAGTAACGCATGATGATACAAATATAATACAATGATAATGTGAATAAATGATATAAATAATAATAATAATAATGATACAATAGTGAATATAGTAGTAATAATAATAATATCAAACAATAATAGTAAGCAAAAATAATAACAATGTAATAATAAAAATAATAATACTAACACACTATGACAATAAAAAGATAATAATGGTAATAATAATACTAATAAAAATAAGGATAATAATAGTAGTATTTATTGATATATATATATATATATATATATATATTCTTTTTCTTGTTTTTTTTTATTTTTTTTATTTTACCTAGCAGCCCAATAAGCCTAAGATAAACACAAACAAAAGGGGTTTGAGGTCCGGACAAAATTAGTGATTACATATATATATATATATATATATATATATATATATATATATATTTAACTGATAATGTTAAAATAATGTCCCAACGGTTAATTGGATAATCACTTTGTTTCTCATTTTTTGAATTCTTAACATTTTATTTTATATCAAAATGACCCCTCCATGGACAAAAGCTATTAATCAATTAAAGTTAAATATTTTGAAATGACGTAACAAACGTACATGGCAGTGTACGCTGACATAACAATTTAATACAGACAAAGGTGTTGAGTTGATAGAATGGCACATCAATGAAAAATTAATTTTATAAAATTATAAAATATAAAATTATTTTCTTGATGACATGTCATTCTGTTAAGTTAATTAAAGCTATTTATCGTTAGGTGGCTAACGATTTTCAACTACGGATGAACAATTTTTCATATTATGCCAATTTAAATTATTCAAAATCTCTCAAATTTTAAAATAAAATTATAAAGCACATGTTTAAATCAAGTACCTCTAAAATATTATAAGAGCTGTAACGCCCCGAGTTTAGGGCCGGGAGATATCTGATTAGTTAAATCGAGTCAGGTTAAATTTAAATTGGAGGAAAACTATTTTTAACACACCTAAAGTGTTTTAAAAGAGTAAAGAGAAAAAAGGGAATTTTTAATAAAAGAAATAAGGAAAAAGAGGATTTTTGAAAGCCATTGTCTTCTCCAAATCTCTTTCACGTTCAAAAACCTCCCCAAAACCCTTTTCACTGTTCCATTGGTTACAACACCTCAATCCAAGTGATTACTTCAAGGAAAATGATTCCTTAACTTAGTTTCATCGTCCTTGAGTCATAAATATTGCGATTTTTGCAAAACTCATGGATTTAACTTGTTTTGATTTTTAAAGTTTGGTTTGAAATGAAATGAGGTTTATGGGTTTTTCGTTTGGGTTGGTTATGGCTGAGTTGAGAGTGTTTTTAACTCTATTTATTGCTAAAATAACATTAAAATGGTGGGTTTTTATAGGAAACCCGAAATGGGTATTGTGAATGATTTTGGGAGTTGAAAATCTTAAGTTTTTGGATGGGTTTTAGGTCTAAATGATAGCTGGAGGTTTGATAGCTTTGGGTTGATGTTTTGGAATGTTAAAAGGTAGATTTTTATGGTAAATTCGTTGGGTATGGCTGCAAGTAGTTTGGGACTGAAATTTTTATGTTTCGGATGAAGTTTGGGCTTGAATCGATGTGTGTTGTTGCAAGATTGTTGAGTTCCGGGTTTTTCTATGTTTGTGAGTGTACTAGTGTTCTAATACTCAATTTTGGGTTTCTCAAAGTAGAGGAATTGGATTCGGGCTTCGTGGAAGAGAATCCGGGTAGTTTGGAGGCTTGATTCGGCATCTAAGGCATCGTTTGTGTGTTGGCTGGTGAGTGGATCGATTTTAAAAGCCTTAACGTGGTTAAGGGAATGTTTTGAGAGTTTAGATTGAGCTTGAAAGGCCAATCCAAGCTCAAGAGTAAGTTTTAAAGGTTTTATGCAATTAATCCGTGTTTTATGATTCTTGATTCAATGTGAACATGCCAAGTTGATATTGTGTTAGTTGCATTGTTATACATGTTAAGATTTATGTCTTGTGTTTATATTTGCATTGTGAGTACATGCTTTGCATGGAAGTTTGGACTTGGTAAGTGGTTCAATCATGGGTAATGCTTGTGGTTGTGAATGTGTATATTGACACGTGTTGGGTTGTTACCAAATTTAATTGATCGATCAATAGGATTAGAGTGCACTCGAGGTAAAATTCGTGTGTGGCCTTAGTGATGTTAGATTCCACTAAAGAGGAGTACGGTGATGTGAGATTCCACCGGAAGTTATGTTTTACTAGACGGGTGGGTACGGTGATGTGAGATTCCACCGGAAGTGTCTAGTGGGTATGAGAAACTATCCGCATATCTGAGTAAAAATGATTAATGTCAATATACCCATGATGCTTTAATTCTCATATTAAGCATGTTGTTGATTTCTTCTATTATGCTTATGCATTGTTGAATACTTTGTCTGCGTCATGAGAATGAGCATGTGGTAAGCCTATGGCTTGTATTGCCTTTTGTCGTGATGATTTATGCTTTTGTTTAGCTTTTGGCTATGTTGGTGAATGTTATGTATGCATGTTTCCCTTTAAAATCTTATCGTGTTGGATGTTGCCTCGTTATGTGTTTATCTTGCTTTATTTGTGGATCCATGGTTACCTTGTATTGTATGTGTGGTTGTATGTTGCCTAAATGCATGTTAAATGCCTATAGTGTTAAGTCCCTTGTGTTTTTGCAGCTAAAACCTGTTTTGTAGTGCAAGGCGTATCGATACGCTCAAGGGAGGTATCGATACGATCCCTTGTTTTGGGCAAGGCGTACCGGTACGCGGGGGCGTATCGATCCCTCAAATGCTCTCTGGAAATTTGAGAAATTTACGAGATTTTGGCATATCGGTATGAGTCCTAAGAGTATCGGTACGGTCTTCGTAGTTGACCAAGGGAAGTTGACCATTGAGGGCGTATTGATACTCACCTTATGGGTATCGATACGGTTTCCCTAAGTTTTACTTTTGGGTGTTGACCAAGTGCAGTCTAATCGACACGGTCCTTTAGCGTACCGATACGACCTGTTGTAAAAACTAAAAAGGCTTATCTAAATTGTCTAATTTGCGTGTTTTGTATCCATGTGTGTTTTCCGCTGCGTGTCCTCTCACATAGGATATAAGTAAAGCATCTAGACAAGATAACTTTAAAAGAAATTTTCTAGGGTTGCTAATCGAAGTGGAGCCTTAACGGGTTTCGCTTCAGTTTTCCCCGTGTAACCCATTCGAAGCGGTCTGACAGCTAGGCCGGGTCGAGGGGGTTACATTTGTTGGTATCAGAGCCTATGTTTTGCCTAGGTTTGTTGAGTTTCCGCAAGCCGAAAGGTAAGTGAGGTAAGTTCTATGGTGTAAGCTTGTTAATTGTGATTGTAAGCATGCTTGTGGCTATCTTTGTGTTGGTTGAGAAATAGTTAAAGGCACCCATTGCTAGTATACTATTATTGTAAGTAATTTCAAGTTTAAGGACTTGAGCACCTTGGACCTTGTTCCGTGCTGACCCCAAATCATTTCACTTGTTGTATTTGTTGTTTTGTTTTGCATCTGTTAGCATGGTGAGACCGAGGGGAAGGCCAAGAATGGATATTTCGAGGGTTGAGCAGATTGAGAATGTTGAGGATGTGCGAGGAGAGAAGTTGCCTCCTCTTCTTCCTCATCCTCCGGGAGGTGGAGCGAATGTGGAAGGTGTTGAACCCTAGGCTGGTCAGGGACAGGCAGGTATTGATGTGAATCCGTTGATTCAGGCTATAGTTGGGGCTATTCAGACAGCTTTAACGGGTGTTCGGGTTGCAATACTGCCTCAGAGTGCAGGTTCTGGTTTACCGTTAGAGCGACTCCGTAGCTTGGGCGGGGTTGAGTTTCGTGGGTTGTCACCCGATGGTTTAAAGGCATGGTTTGAGAGCACAGTTCGTATTTTGAGTCAGATGGAGTGCTTTGAAGCATATAAGCTAGGTTGCATTGTCTCTTTGCTTCAGGGAGATGCCTACACTTGGTGGACTACTATCACTACGAGTATGCCAGAGGCTGAGGTTACTTGGGAGTTCTTCAGGGTTGCTTTCCGTAAGAAGTTCCTAGGTCCTCGATACCTAGATGAGAAGAAGAGAGAGTTTATGGCTCTAGTTTAGGGTAGCTTGACCGTGTTCGACTATGAGGTGCAGTTTGTACGTCTGAGTCAGTATGCTTCTGAGTTAGTTCCCACTGAGAAGGAACGTTGTGAGCGTTTCCATTATGGGTTGGTTCAGGAGGTGAAGACCTACATGTTGGCTTCCGACTATACATATTTGATATGTTGGTCGCTAGGGCCAAGGATATCGAATAGTCTTTGGGACTTGCGGATCACAAGGGTGGATCTAGTTCAGGAAAGAGGAGTGATGAATGGGACAGAGATCGTGCCAAGAGGCACAAGGATAGGAAACCTCATCATGATCATAGCCGCGGAGGTGGTAATCTGGGGCGAGGCCATCACAACCAAAGGACTAAGAATCGTACTCCCAAGTGCAAAAAGTGTGGTAGACGTCATTTCGGTGAGTGTTAGGGAACTTATGGCTCCTGTTGGAACTGCGGGTCTATGGTGCATTTGAAGCGCAATTGTCCACATTCTTCTAGGGATGGACAAGCTCCGGCACAAGCTGTCAAGCATCAGAGAGGTCGTGGGCACGGTCGAGGTAACTTTCAGCCTAGGAATGATGGTTAGAGGAATATAGCTTATGTTGTAGTAGTTTAGCCCGAGGGAAGTGGGCCAGTTAGGGTGTATGCACACCGTGAGGACAAGAATGACATATATGTTATTGCAGGTAATTTCTCGTTACAATCTTTGACTTTGCTTTCCTTGATTAATTTCAGTTCTACGTATTCGTACATATTGAGTGAGCATGCAAGATTGCTAGATATTCCGGTTGAGATATTAGATGTGGGTATGAATGTCACTAGTTCCTTTGGTGAGACAGCTGTGGTCAGAAAGATGTACAAAAGATGTCCTTTGATGGTCCAGGGTCATGTTTTTCCTGTGGATATGATGGAATTGTCATTTTATGGTTTTGATGTAATATTAGACAGGGACTGGCTTGTAAAGCATATGGCTAGGGTAGATTTTGAGACAAATCGGGTGTCCTTGATATTTCCAGAGGATCACGAGGTAGTAATAGTGGGCGAGAACGTTAAGTTCTTGTCCAATGTAGTTTCAGCCTTAGAGGCTCAGAAGTTATTGGATGTGGGTTGTCAGGCATACCTAGCTTATGTTATGAATCCGAATATGGATGAGGCACGACTGCAAGACATTAGAATAGTTTGTGACTTTCCGAGTGTATTCCCAGAAGAATTGCCTGGCTTGCCTCCAGATAGAGATGTAGAGTTTGTTATTGACACTTATTCAGATTCAACTCCAGTATCGATTGCATTGTACCGAATTGCTTCTAAAGAAATGAAAGAGTTAAAGACACAACTTCAGGAATCGATAGACCGAGGGTTCATTCGTCCGAGTACTTCACCTTGGGGTGCACCAGTGTTGTTTGTGAAGAAGAAAGATAGCAGTTTGAGAATGTGTATCGATTACCGACAATTGAATAAGTTAACAGTGAAGAACAAATATCCGTTACCGAGGATTGATGACTCGTTTGATCAGTTGAGAGGTGCTTCAGTGTTCTCGAAGATAGATTTGAGATCTGGTTAATATCAGTTGAAAGTAAGAGATCAAGATGTACCGAAGACAGCTTTCCGCACTCGATATGGGCACTACGAATTCTTAGTGATGCCCTTTGGTTTGACTAATGCACCAGCAGCTTTTATGAACATGATGAATATATTGTTTCATGAGTACTTGGATCAGTTTGTGGTAATGTTCATTGATGATATTTTAGTGTACTCTCGTACCGAAAAAGATCATGATCGACATTTGCGTTTGGTGTTGCAGAAATTGTTAGACAATTAGTTGTATGCCAAGTTGAGAAAATGTGAATTCTAGATTAGGGAAGTAATCTTCTTAGGCCATATTGTATCAGCCGAGGGAATCCGAGTGGATCCTAAGAAGGTTGAGGCAGTTGTGAACTGGAAACCATCGAAGACAGTGACCGAAGTTCGTAGTTTCTTAGGTTTGGCCAGTTACTAGAGACGTTTTGTTGAGGGTTTTTCAAAGGTTGTTGTTCCTTTGACTAAATTGCTACATAAGGATGTTCGGTTTGAGTGGACTGATGCAAGACAACAAGCATTTGAGAAATTGAAAGAAGCCTTAACTGAAGCTCCTATTTTAATTCAGCTCGTGTCAGGGAAAGAGTTTGTAGTCTTCAGTGATGTGTCGTATGTTGGCTTAGGTTATGTGCTTATGCAAGAGGGAAGAGTATTGGCCTATGCGTCTAGGCAGTTGAACACTCATGAGTGTAATTACCCTACGCATGACATGGAATTGGCTGCAGTGGTTTTCGCTATGAAAGTTTGGAGACATTACTTGTATGGTGAGAAATGCACAATGTATACGGATCACAAGAGTCTGAAGTATATAATGACACAAAGAGAGTTGAATCTAAGACAGCGTAGGATTGGTCCATTAAATCATATACCCAGGTCACCATATTTAACTGGGGAGAGAAAACCTTCTTGGGAACAGTTGACGACAACCAGAAGTCATTTCAAATAGATATTGAGCTTCCACAACCAACTTTCCATCGAATGCATTTCTCGAGCAATCCTCTCGAGCTCCAAATGCTACGCCAAATCTAGGATGGTTTTGACCCCAATCTTGTCGATAGGAAATCCGTGGAGGGATAATATTTAACCTGGAAGATTCGACCAATAAGGGAAGAAGAATTAGTAAGCGGTCTCCATCCTTGTTTTGCTAAAAGGGAAACATTGAACTTTGCCATATCCCAAAAACCTAATCCACAAAACCCCTTCAACTGACACAAATTTTGCGAAGAACACCACTGAATCCCGTTTTTAACTTTTGAGTTTTGCCACCAAAACTTGGCAACAATACCCTCCAAGTCACGACAGAAAGTTTTTGGCAAGAGAAAACATCACATCGCATATATCGGGATGGCTTGAAGGACTGCCTTGATGAAAACCACTTTTCCACCTTGTGATAAAGTACGTGAGCTTGAGTTCGCGATGTGGCCAACAGTTCTATCGTGCAACTCAACAAAAGCCTTTCTCTTGTTCCGCCCAATAAGAATCAGAAGGCCCAAATATTTTTTAGGCTGGAAGCCACTAGATATCCTAAGAATACGATGAACAACAACTTTATCATATTCTAGCATATTCGCACTGAAGAAAAGACTCGATTTGGCGAAATTAATTTGCTGGCCAGAATATGCAGCATATTTCAATAGTAACGCGTGAAGAGTACTAGCTCCAACCGCCAATGCTGTCCTAAAAATGAGTTTGTTATCCGTAAAGAAAAGATGGGGGACCTTTGGAGCACCTCGAACAACTCGGAAGCCAACATTTGCCTCAACTGATCTGACTAAAGAAGAAAGGCCCTCACTACATATTAAAAATAGGTAGGGGCTAATCGGATCGCCTTGACGTAATCTCCTCGATGGAGTAAAACTTTCCCCGACTTCACGATTAATAACGACAGAATAAGAAACCGAGGAAACACGATTCAAAATAGTGGAAACCCAACTCGAATCAAAACCCATATTCAGAAGAACATCATTTATAAAATGCCATTTCACCCTATCGTAAGCTTTACTCATATCTAGCTTTAAAGCATAATACCCAACCAAACTATGTCTTTTATTCCTCATGGAGTGATGAATTTCAAACACAGCAAGGATATTATCAGATATAAGATGGTCGGGCACGAAAGCACTCTGAGCTTCATCGATGCATAAAGAGAGGAAAAGTTGAAACATGTTTGCTAGAACCTTCGATATGATCTTGTATAAGACATTGCACAGGCTTATAGGCCTAAAATCTCCCATCGTTGTTGGATCCGTAATTTTTGGAATAAAAACAATGCAAGTCTGGTTCAATCTGGAAATCGGGAAGTCCCCTTGTAGAACCGAAATACAAAACTGAGAAATGTATGTTCCCAAAATAGGCCAGAAACGTTGATAAAAGAGGGCTCCAAGGCCATCCTCACCCGCAGCTTTCATGGGATTCATGCTTTTAACCGTCGTATATATTTCTTCTAGAGAAAAAAGAACATGTGAGCTCACTATTCATTTCATTTGTAATGAAACTCTCAATCCCAACAAAAATCCTCTTTGTATTTCTTATACCTTGAGAAGTAAATAATTGTGCAAAATAGCTCTTGCAATCCTATGCAAACCCGAACTGTTAGTAAAACATTCACCATTAGTGGAAACAAGCGATGTAATGTGATTTCTCCTTTTTTGCTGGGAAGCAAAACGATGGGAAAAAGAAGTATTCCTATCACCATGGTGTAGACAATTTGAACGAACTCGTTGTTCCCAATAAACCTCTTGTTTGTCAAGCTCTAAATTCAAAGCCAATTTTGCATCAACTATAACTCCCAACACATCATTCGTGGGAGTCATATCATTCAATCACTCAAGTTTGATAGTTTTTTCTCCTTTCTAACCTGCTTGAGCCATCTATCAAGCCCTATGCAAACTATACCAAGACGGTCTAAAATATCACCTGAAGAGGATCTCCAGAGTTCAGCCACAGTAGATTCACAAGAGTCCACTAACGACCTAGGCGATTCGAAGCGAAAGTGTCATTCTTTCCTTTTGTTGCTATTATAATAGTCAATGGTAACAAGAAGAGGACAATGATCAGAGAATGAATGGGTTAAATGAGACATTTGAAAATTCGAAAACAAGCCCAACCAATCTGTATTGGCAACACCCCTATCTAGCCTTTCGCGGATGTTGTTCACAAAACGTTTCCCTTTTTCCCATGTAAACCAAGTCCCCTGAAAGCCAAGATAGTCCAACCCACAATCATCAAGGGATGCTTTAAATTTTTCCATTTGTCGCGGATTTCTAAACCGACCCCCTTGTTACTCCTCGACTAGTAGAGTTTCATTAAAATCACCTATCACTAACCGTGGCGTATCCGTCATATCATCCAGCAATCGAAGCAAAGCCCATGACTCCGCTCTTCTACTTTCCTCAGGTGCATCATAGAATCCTGTACAAATCAAAGAGTGGCTGTAACACCCCGATTTCAGGCCTAGATGTTTTACGCATCGGTTTTGGATAGTCGAACCTAGAATTTGAGATCCGAGCCTTTAGAGGCGGTTCAAAGAAAATATAGTTCAGGATGGGATAAAATTATGAAAAAAAATTGCTAAAATCTTTTAAAAATATATATTGAAGGTTGGTAAATTCAATTTTGGAAAACGGGTCTTGGAAAGTCAAGATTTTAGAAAGTGGCCATTTTGTAAAAAGTGCAAAATTGGTTTTTAAGGACTAAATTAAAAAGGGGACAAGACTTAGATTCTTTAGGGAGCTTAAATATGTTTAAAAGTTTTTTTCCTTAATTTGACCAATTTTAAAGTAGTATTATTAAAAGGAATAAAAAGAAAAAAAGCTTTTAATTAAAAAAGATTTTTGAGATCAAAATGATTTTACGTAACTTTCATTTCCTAACTTTTTAAGCAGCCAAACACTTTCTTTTCTCTCAAAGATCTTAGATCCTATCACCTTTTTCTCTTCCTTTTGATTTTCTAAAAGTGATCTATCAATTTAATCAATAGAGCTTTGAAGTTTTCTTGCAAAATCTTTGTCAATTCAGAGAAAAAGCTAAGATTGGAAGGGAGGTTACATTATAAGCAATCAGTGGAGATCTGGTGGCTTCGGACGCTTAAATTCGCGTCGGCGAATCTTAGTTTCGCGATTCGGTGAGTGAAAATGAGTTTCCAACTTTGGAACACTTTGAAGGAGGTTTTGAGAACTTAGTTTAAGCTTAAAACATTTTACTAAGTTCGAAAATAAAGATATTTTCTCCCTCGGATTGTGCTATTATGAGTTATTGATGCACTTTATTTTAAAGCATGTTATTTATTGTTTAAAGCACAATTTAAAATAAAAAATTTATTGTTTTTGATGTTAAATTGATGAAGGATGCACATGGTAAGTGGTCCTTGTAAGTATATGCTTATACTTATATTATGAAGAATGGTTTGATACTTGGAAATATTGTTTATTGGTAATGCTTTGAAAATAGTGAGGTTTATGGCTAAATACGAATTATATTTGCAAGTGATTTTGTGAAATTGGTTTGTAAATGAAATCATATATAGCTAGTCGGCTATAAGATTGAGTGCACTATAAATTAGTCGCCTTGGATGTTGAGGGGTTTTGAGGTACCGAATACTCCATCCAAGTACCCTAACGATTGAGGAAATTGAGTTGTGTCTCGTCTCTCGTTAATGAGGTTATACATCTACCGATGAGTGGTGTTGAGCGATTGTAAGGTACTGAATACTCCACCACGAGTGTCACAACGGTGGAGGGTAGTTCCCGTGTGTGAACCTTGAGATGCTGGTGAGTATTTATGAAGTGTTGGGACAACACTTTTGAATCTGTGTATCCGGTATGGTTTTGAGAAATGAATATGTTGATGATCACTTGTGAGCCAATATAATTGATAAATTGTTATGAAATGTATATGGATGCGTAATATTATAATGCATGTTTTACTCTCTAAGCTTTGCATATGGTAGCTATGCATGAAAAGGCTTAAGTTGGGTGTTAGCAAATGGATTTGTTTTTGAGTATTTAATACTTGTTGCATGATGTTTATCATGCTGATTTTGTTAAGGAAGTGAATGGTTTTCAAAGAGGGCATGATGATTTTCAAATGATGGAAAATGTTTTTTATGCATTGATGGTGTTTTGGTTTTTAGCATTCATCGCTAAGCTTGTATGCTTACGCTCTCTTTTGTCCATGAATGCAACTAAGTGTTTGGAGGCAACAACTTTCAAGGGGATCGTAAGAGACTTCGCTTTTGAATGTATGCTTCGTTTTATGGACTAGAGTAATAACGGCAATGGGGGTACCATAGTCTATTTGGGGAGATGTGTATGAACTACCTTTATGCGCATTGTTGGTTACTGGTTTTAAGCTTGTAAAAGGCCTCTATATGTTGCATTAAGCTTTGGTTTGAGTTTTGAATCTTGGATAGATTGATTTCATAGGAAGTATGCCTTTAGAACTCTTTGATGGTGTTTGTTATGTCTTGTTGTTGAAATTGCTATGTATGCTTGAGGGATGATGTTTAGATTTATTGTTTGTGTTTGGAAACAAGTTGGATTGCTTATGAGTGGGTTAAAACAAGTAAAATCAGTAAATTGTGCAGTTGCATATTGCAGGGTATCGATACCCTCCTTAGTGTAATGATACGAGCTTAGAAATTTGTAAGGGGGTACCGATACGCGGGGGCGTATCGATACCGAAATTGGCTACTAGTTTCGGGCGTACCGATATGAGCTCGAGGGGTATCAGTACGGTCCCTGTTTTATCGAGGCTGAGTGTTGAACCTGTCGAGGGCTTATCGATACCCTCAATAAGGGTATCAGTACGATGGTCATTAAGGTAGTTGAAAGCATAATTGAATGTTCTATTTTCTTACGTTTTAGTCCCTGAATGTTGTGGATGCAATTAAATGAGCATGAATGATTGTTTTGAGCTGAGTTTTAAGAAAGATGCATGAAACAAGATTAATTTAAAGAAGGTAATCTAAAATTGGAGGAATTCCATGTAATCTGATAAGTTTACAAATGGGTCCCTAAAATCGTATTTGGAAGCAATTAGGCCTTAATCAATGTTCGATTGATGTTGTGTATGTTCCGCTGCAATGATAACCACTTAGGTAGAAATTGGGTCCCTGAATTTACCTCTTCCATCGCCTCCACATGGGGGTGAGGAGCAAGTACGACATGGGTAAGCTGGTCCTGTGTTGGATGATTTGACGCCTTTGGTTCAGGCGATGACTGGGGCATTCCAGGCTGATGTTGCTGGAGTGCAAGTGCAAGCACTTGTTGCTGGGCAGTTAGGTTTTCCGTTGGAACGATTGCGAAGTTTTGGAGGCGTTGAGTGTCGTGGATTGTCTTCTAAAGCATCTGCGGCTTGGATGGTTAGTACGATCCGGATCTTGGATCAAATGGGGTGCAATGATGCACGTAAGCTAAGATGTGATATTTCTTTGTTGCATGGCAATGCATATAGTTGGTGGACGATTGTTACTGCGGCTATGAAGCCTAACGAGGTGGATTGGGAGTTCTTCTAAGCTGTCTTTAATAAGAAGTATCTAGGAGTTAGATACTTGGACGACAAGAAGCGTGAGTTCATGTCCTTGGCGCAAGGTAACATAACAATGTCTGAGTATGAGGTCCAGTTCGTTCGTTTGAGCGATTGTGCTCCGAAATTGGTGCGCCAGTTCAGGTTAACAGGGTGAGATCTGAACAAAATACTTGTAAGGCATGTAGATCACGAGAGCATTTGAGGTGAGATTGTCCTTGTATGGCTCGAGAAATGCAGGCTCTTACTACCGGGGTGGCTAATTCTTGTTGGAACTGTGGATCGGCTAATCATTTGAGGCGTGATTGTCCCTTTTTGGCTGGAGGTGGTCCGGATCGGGCACCTGTTGTTGCACCACAGAGAGGCCATGAGATCGATCGTGGTAATTTCCAGCGCCGAGAGGATGGACAGAGAGCTGTGGCGCATGTTGTGGCTATTAAACCTGAGGGTGGTGGTCCTACAAGAGTGTATGCACATCGCGATGGACATAATGACACCGATGTGATTGCAGATACTTTCATCTTGCAATCCTTGTCATTGTTAGCTTTAATTGATTCTGGATCTACACATTCATACTTCTTGAGTGAGCATGCGCATTTTCTTGATATCCCTGTTGAGATGTTAGATGTGAGAATGCAAGTAACTAGTTCTTTTAGTGAAACTGTTGCTACGAAGAAATTGTATAGAAGTGTTTTATCTATTCAAGGCCATGTGTTTTTAGTTGATTTGATGGAGTTGCCTTTCTTTGATTTTGATGTAATCCTTGGGATGGATTGATTGACTGACTATAGAGCTGTGGTTGATTTTAATGTTAAGCGAGTTACCTTGAAACTTGTTGATGATTACAAAATGGTAATCGTGGGCAAGAATGTGAAATTCTTGTCCAATGCAATTTCGACTCTTGAAGCAAGTCGTATGATGGAGTTGGGTTGTGAAGCTTTCCTAGCTTATGTAATGAACCCTGATACAAAGGAGGTGCGAGTACAAGCCATACGAACGGTATGTGAGTTTTCAGGTTTCTTTTCGGAAAAGTTGTCTGGGTTGCCACGGAAGAGGGAAGTTGAGTTTGGCATTAAGTTGTATGAAAATACGAGTCTAGTGTCAATTGCTCCTTAACAGATTGCACCTAAGGATTTGAAGGAATTGAAAATGCAACTTCAAGAGTTGCTAGATCGAGGGTTCATTATGCCAAGTGTTTCACCTTGGGGTGCACCGATCTTGTTTGTGAAGAAGAAAGATGGCACGATGCGTATGTGTATAGATTATCGGCAACTGAACAAGTTGACGATTAAGAACAAGTACCTTTTGTTAAGGATTGATTATTTGTTTGACCAATTTTGAGGTGCTTCGGTGTTTTCTAAGATTGATTTGAGGTCTGGATATTATCAACTGAAGGTAAAGGATGTAGATGTGCCTAAGACAGCTTTTCGTACAAGGTACGAGCATTATGAGTTTCTGGTGATGTCGTTTGGTTAACAAATGCACCGGCTTCGTTCATGGACATGATAAATCGTGTGTTCCATGAGCTTTTGGATCAGTTCGTGGTAGTGTTTATTGATGATATTCTTGTGTACTCTCGTATTGAGGAGGATCATGATAAGTATTTACGGATCGTGTTGCATGTGTTGTTGGAGAATCAACTTTATGCTAAATTGAGCAAGTGCGAGTTTTGGCTCAGGATATTTGTCTTCCTTGGACATGTAGTGTCGGCCGAGGGTATCCAAGTTGACCCACATAAGATCGAGGCGGTGATGAATTGGAAGACGCCTAAATCGGTGACAGAAGTGCGTAGTTTTCTTGGTTTAGTAGGATATTATTGAAGGTTTATGGAGGGTTTCTCTAAGATTGCTGCACCGTTAACTAAGTTGTTGCAAAAGAATGTTTGCTTTGAGTGGACGGATGTTAGACAACAAGCTTTTGAGAAGTTGAAGGAAGCTTTGACGCAAGCTCTTGTCTTGATTCAACCTGAATCGGGTAAGGAGTTTGTCATTTACAGTGATGCATCATATGTTGGTCTAGGTTGTTTGTTGATGCAAGGTGGGAAGGTTGTGGCGTACACATCTAGACAATTTAAGGTGCATGAACGCAACTATCCTACTCATGATCTAGAGCTTGCTGCGATTGTGTTTGCCTTGAAGATTTGGAGGCATTACCTTTACAGTGCGAAGTGTGTGATTTACACCTATCATAAGAGTTTGAAATATCTAATGAATCAGAGAGAGTTGAATCTTAGACAACGAAGGTGGTTGGAGTTGCTCAAAGATTACGATCTGACGATAGAGCATCATCCTGAAAAGGTCAATGTTGTGGCCGATGCTTTGAGTAGGAAAATGGCTGTAAAGTAAAGGGTGATGTTTGCTCGATTGAGTATATCGTGAGATGGTGAGTTGATAGCCGAGTTACAAGTGAAACATTCCTTGATTCAGTTGATTAAGGAAAAGCAGTTACTTGATGATTTTTTGGTGCCTCATGTTCAGAATATAACATATGGTAATGCAATACATTTTTGTTTCAATGATGATGGTGTTTTGTGCTTTAAAAGTCGAATAGTTGTGCCGAAGGATGTTGAGTTGAGGCACACTATTTTAACTGAAGAACATAACAGTCCTTTCGCTATGCATCCTGGTAGTACGAAGATGTATCGTGGATTGAAGAATGAGTACTATTGGGCTGGATTGAAAAAAATATGTTGTTGATTATGTGAGCAAGTGTATGGTTTGTCAGCGTGTGAAAGCTGAGCATCAGTTTCCTTCTGGTTTGTTGCAACCCTTGAGAATATCAGAATGGAAATGGGAAAAGATTACGATAGATTTTGTGTCTAGTTTGCCTTTAACCCCATCAAAGAAGAACTCTATTTGGGTGATTGTAGATTGCCTTACAAAGTGTGGTCATTTCTTGGCTGTGCATACTACGTATACATTGGATAATCTGGCAGAGTTGTGAATTGCATAGATAGTGCGTTTGCATGGTGTACCTAAATCTATAGTTTCATATAGAAATCCGAGGTTTACAGCGAGGTTTTGGGAATGCTTGCATATAGCTTTGGGTACAAGGCTTAATTTCAGTTCCTCGTATCATCCTCAAACGGATGGACAGTCGGAGCGAGTTATCCAAGTGCTGGAAGATATGTTGAGATGCGTTATAGATTTTCACGGTTCTTAGGAAAAACTGTTTCCCTTAGTGGAGTTTGCCTATAATAATAGTTTCCAGGACAAATGACTCCATATGAAACATTGTATGGAAGAAAGTGTAGAACGCCTCTTTGTTGGGCGGAGGCGGGGCAAAAGTTGGTTTTTTTACCGGATTTGCTTAAGGGAACGACTGAGAAGGTTAAGCTTATTTGTGAACGGCTGAAAGCTGCATTTGATCGTCAAAAATCTTAAGTGAAGTTAAAGTGTAAGAAGATTAAGTTTGCGGTTGGAGATCGTGTGTTCTTGAAGGTATCGCCTTGGAAGAAGGTGATGAGGTTTGGACGTAAGGGTAAGCTTAGTCCAAGGTTTATTGGACCTTATGAGGTTGTAGAACAAGTTGGTCCTGTTGCATATCGGTTGAGGTTGTCTCCCGAGTTAGAGAAAATTCATGATGTGTTTAATGTTTTGATGTTGCGAAGGTATAGATCGGATCTATCTCATGTTATGCCTGTTGAGGAAATTGAGTTGAATCTGGATTAGTCTTTGTTGCGTGTAAAATAGTCTATCGCAATTGAGTGCAAGTGTACACGTCGCAAGTAATAAAGTGATACTAGAGTATCGGATATCGTCTCCACAAGGACTGGGCTAACCCTTTCCTTCGCTATTTGCACAAGGGAAAAAGAATGATTTAAGATTTTGTCACGAAAATAATAAAGAGAACTTAAATAAAAGAGTAGAGAAATCAAGATAGAGAGAATGGGCTGGTATTGAATTGCTCAGTAGTGCAGGTATTGCAGAGTTTAGGAAATCCAGTTCTGTCGTCGCGCCTGTCGCGGGCAGCACCTGTCGCGGCAGCAAACACATCAACTCCGTACTTTCAAGTTTGGCAAGAATCCCAGATCTGCCTTGGCCTATCCCTAGGTCCAAGTCTGTCGATGATCACGTCTTGATGATACCTCCCGGCGTGAATCGAAGGATGAACACCGATGTGTATGAATTCTTCTTTAGCCACTTAACCTCGCCCTATCCCTAGGCACGAGATAGTTCAACTATAAACTAGAGAACTTGCTCTTATTCCTTTCGTATACTTAACTCTCCCGATGCTAAGTAAATAGATAACCTCACAATGCTCTCCCGATGCTCTTGCAAGATATTAATAACCAAAATAAGAGAACTTGAAGTTTATTTTATTGAACTAAAAATTCCTAAAACAAAAGCAACCCTTGCAACTACTTTACAAATCAACCCGTGGCCCTAGTGGGGTTTTAGAACATATCGACGGCGGGTAAACAGCGAAGGTTTTTTTTGGTTGTCGATTGTGGGGAAATCGGCTATGGGATATGAGATATCTCTCCTAGGTTAAAATACATGCCCTTATATAAGCTTTGGGCTCAAGTATTCTAAGTTAACAAGGATTACAACTTTAATTAAAAGTATGATTCTAATAAAGACTTAATCTTCAAGGAATCTACTTTCCAGCCGTCCTCCTTGTTTCTTGGGATTTTCTCTCCTTGAACTTTGGGCTTGACATATCTTTTGATCCGGGGCTTGGAAAAATATATGGTTTTCACACGACAGACGAGCAGAATTTTCTCTATCTATCGAGGTCCACTTTGCTTTTTCTCTCCACAAAACTGCTGTCACCATGCTGTCACGGCGGCACCATGGCAGCATCGTCCTCTTTGTCTGCTTGTCCAGTTCAGCTCTTCTGCTTCTCTGCCCAGCGCCTGCCTTCTCCGTCAGCTATGGCGGATACCTGCAAAAGTAACCAAATTTAGCAGTATCTGCGCAGTTTTATCTAAATGTGATGTTTATGCAAAACTTAACCTAAAATGCAGTTAAACATGCTTGAGTACAGCAAAAATAAGGATAAATGATGGGTAAAATATAGAACTTTTAAGCACTGATCAGTCTTATAAGGAGGAATCAGTTGAGATTCTTGATTCTAGTAGCAAACTTCTTCGTGGTAAGACGATTAAAATTTTGAAGATATTGTGGCGACATCGAAGAGTTGAGGAGGCCACGTTGGAAAGCAAGGCGGACATATTGAGGCAGTTTTCACACCTTTTTCCTTTAGGTAAAATTTCGAGGAAGAAATTTTCTAAGTATGGTAAAGTTGTAACACCCAGGTTTCGGGCCTAGATGTTTTAGGCATCGGTTTGGGATTGTCGAACCTAAAATCGGAGATCTTAGCCTTTAGAAGCGGTTTAGGGAAAACGTAGTTCAGGATGGGATAAAATTATGAGAAAATTGATAAAATCTTTTAAAAATATATATTGAAGGTTGGTAAAGTCAATTTTGAAAAATGGGTCTTGGAAAGTCAAGATTTCGGAAAGTGGCCATTTTCTAAAAAGTGCAGAATTGGTTTTTAAGAACTAAATTAAAAAGGGAACAAGACTTAGAATCTATAGGGAGCTTACATGTGTTTAAAAGTTTTTTCCCTTAATTTGACAAATTTTCAAATAGTATTATTAAAAGGAATAAAAAGAAAAAAAGCTTTTAACTAAAAGGGACTTTTGAGATCAAAAGGATTTTACGTAACTTTCATTTCCTCACTTTCTAAACAGCCAAACACTTTCTTTTCTCTCGAAGATCTCAGATTCTATCACATTTTCATCTTCCTTTTGATTCTCTAAAAGTGATTTACCAATTTAATCAATTGAGCTTTGAAGTTTTGTTGCAAAATCTTTGTCCATTGAGGGTAAAAGCTAAGATTGGAGGGGAGGTTACATTAGAAGCAATCGGTGGAGATCCAGGGGTTTCGGACGCTTAATTTTGCGTCGATGAATCTTGGTTTTACTAGTCGGAGGTGTAAATAAGTTTTCCAGCTTTGAAACACTTTAAAGGAGGTTTTGGGAACTTATTGTAAGCTTGAAACACTTTACTAAGTTCGGAAGTAAGTAAAGAGATTTTCTCCCTCGGATTGTGCTATTATGAGTTATTGATGCACTTGATTTTAAATGCATGTTACCTAATGTTTAAAGCATGATTTGAAGTAAAAAATTTATTGTTTTTGATGTTATATTGATGAAGGATGCACATGGTAAGTGGTCATTGTAAGTATATGCTTATATTTTATATTATGAAGCATGGTTTGATGCTTGGAAATGTGGTTTATTGGTAATGCTTAGAAAATAGTGAGGTTTATGCTAAATACGAATTATATTGGCAAGAGATTTTGTGAAATTGGTTTGTAAATGAAATCGAATATAGTTAGCTGGCTATAGGATTGAGTGCGCTATAAACAAGCCGCCTTGGATGTTGAGGGGTTTTGAGGTATGAAATACTCCATCTAAGTACCCTAACGATTGAGGAAATTGAGTTGTGTCCCATCTCTCGTTAGTGAGGTTATACATCTACCGATGAGTAATGTTGAGGGGTTGTAAGGTAACGAATACTCCACCACGGGTGTCACAACGGTGGAGGGTAGCTCCCATGTGTGAACCTTGAGATGCCGATGAGAATTTATGAAGTATTGGGACAACACTTGTGAATATGTGTATCTGATATGGTTTTGAGAAATTAATATGTTGATGATCACTTATGAGCCAATATAATTGATAAATTGTTATGAAATGTATATGGATGCTTAATATTATAATGCATGTTTTACTCTCTAAGCTTTGCATATGGTAGCTATGCATGAAAAGGCTTAAGTTGGGTGTTAGCAAATGGCTTTGTTGTTGAGTATTTAATACGTGTTGCATGATGTTTATCATGCTGATTTTGTTAAGGAAGTGCATGGTTTTCAAAGAGGGCATGATGATTTTCAAATGGTGGAAAATAGTTTTTCTGCATTGATGGTGTTTTGGTTTTGAGCATTCATCGCTAAGCTTGTATGCTTACGCTCTCTTTTGTCCATGAATGCAGATAACTAAGTGTTTGGAGGAAACAACTTGCAAGGGGATCTTAGGAGACTTCGCTTTTGAATGTATGTTTCGTTTTATGGACTAGAGTAATAAGGGCAATAGGGGTACAATAGTCTATTTGGGGAGATGTGTATGAACTCCTTTTATGCGCATGGTTGGTTACTGGTTTTAAGCTTGTAAAAGGCCTCTATATGTTGTTTTAAGCTTTGGTTTGAGTTTTGACTCTTGACTCTTGGATACATGTTTGCTATGTCTTGTTGAAATTGCTATGTGTGCTTGAGGGATGATGTTTAGATTTATTGTTTGTGTTTGGAAACATGTTGGATTGCTTATGAGTGGGTTAAAACAAGTAAAATCAGCAAATTGTGCAGTTGCAGATTGCAGGGTATCGATACCCTCCTTAGTGTATCGATACGAGCTTGGAAATTTGTAAGGGGGTACTGATACGCGGGGGCGTATCAATATCGAAATTGGCTACTGGTTTCGGGCGTACCGATACGAGCTCGAGGGGTATTAGTACGGTCCATGTTTTATCGAGGCTGAGTGTTGAACCTGTCGAGGGCTTATCGATACCCTCCGTAAGGGTATCAATACGGTAGTCGTTAAGGTACTTGAAAGCATATTTGAATGTTCTGTTTTCTTACGTTTTAGTCCCTGATTGTTGTGGATGCAATTAAATGAGCATGAATGATTGTTTTGAGTTGAGTTTTGATAGAGATGCATGAAACATGATTAATTTAAAGAAGGTAATCTAAAATTGAAGGAATTCCATGTAATATGATAAGTTTACAAAGTTGTCCCCAAAATTGTATTTGGAAGCAATTGGGCTTTAATTAATGTTCGATTGATGTTGTGTATGTTCCGTTGCAATGATAACCACTTAGGTTCTTAATGAGCATCTAGACAAGATAAAAAGAAAAAAACGGGGTTGTTTATTAAGGTAAACCTTCCCAGTTTACTTCAATATTCCTTGTATGACCTGTTCGGTTGGGTCTATCGCCTAGGCCGAATCTAGGGGGTTACATTTGGTGGTAGCAGAGCCAGGTTTCGAAAGATTGGGATGATGGTAAGTTAATGATAATTCGGTGTGATGTGATTCCATGTGATTGGTGATGTTTGCTTTGCACGCTGAATGTTATAATCATGTTAATGATGATCAAATGTTATTGATGCCATTTATGATGATTGTGATGTACATGTAAGCTTTTATATACATGATTATGTTGTGGACTGAATTTGATTGATTGCGATGCACGATGGTTGTGACATGTACGTTGTGTGCCTTATGATATGTTTGGGGGGAAATTGTGATGCCCATTGCCTTATTACTATAGTAAAGTATTTTTAAATTGAATTCAAAGTCTTGGATCCTTTCTAGAAGCAGGCATGATTTCTTTTTTTTGTTTTATTGTCATGCCTTAATTATAATAGCACAATGGGACCGAGAATAGAGCTACGTTTGAGTACGATTGCTCCTGCTAGTGAGCAAGGAAATTAGGAGAACGAGGTTCTGCCTGGTGGGAATTTACCTCCTCTATCGCCTCCACATGGGGGTGAGGAGCAAGTACAACATGGGCAAGCTGGTTCTGTGTTGGATGATTTGACGCCTTTGGTTCAGGCGATGACTGGGGCATTCCAGGCTGTTGTTGCTGGAGTGCAAGTGCAAGCACTTGTTGCTGGGCAGTTAGGTTTGCCGTTGGAACGCTTGCGAAGTTTAGGAGGCGTTGAGTGTCGTGGATTGTCTCCTAAAGCATCTGCGGCTTAGATGGCTAGTACAATCTGGATCTTGGATCAAATGGGGTGCAATGATGCACGTAAGCTAAGATGTGATATTTCTTTGTTGCATGGTGATGCATATAGTTGGTGGACGACTGTGACTGCGGCTATAGAGCCTAACGAAGTGGATTGGGAGTTCTTCTAAGCTGCCTTTATGAAGAAGTAACTAGGGGTTAGATACTTGGACGACAAGAAGCGTGAGTTCATGTCCTTGGTGCAAGGTAACATGACAATTGCTGAGTATGAGGTTCAGTTCGTTTGTTTGAGCCATTATGCTCCGGAATTGATGCGCCAGTTCAGGATAATAGGGTGAGATCTGAACAAAATACTTGTTAGGCATGTGGATCGCGAGAGCATTTGAGGTGAGATTGTCCTCGTATGGCTTGAGAAATGCAGGCTCTTGCTACTGGGCGGCTAATTCTTGTTGGAACTGTGGATCAGCTGATCATTTGAGGCGTGATTGTCCCTTGTTGGCTGGAGGTGGTCAGGATCGTGCACCTGTTGTTGTACCACAGAGAGGCCGTGGGCGCAGTCGTGGTAATTTCCAGCGTCGGGAGGATGGGCAGAGAGCTGTGGCGCATGTTGTAGCTATTCAACCCGAGGGTGGTGGTCATGCAAGAGTGTATGCACATCGTGAGGGACGTAATGACACCAATGTGATTGCAGGTACTTTCATTTTGCAATCCTTGTCATTGTTAGCTTTAATTGATTCTGGATCTACGCATTCATACATCTTGAGTGGGCCAATATAATTGATAAATTATTATGAAATGTATATGGATGCATAATATTATAATGCATGTTTTACTCTCTAAGCTTTGCATACGGTAGCTATGCATGGAAAGGCTTAAGTTGAGTGTTAACAAATGAATTTTCTGTTGAGTATTTAATACTTTTTGTATGATGTTTAACATGCTGATTTTGTTAAGGAACTCCATGATTTTCAAAGAGGGCATGATAATTTTCAAATGATGAAAAATGGTTTTTATGCATTGATGGTGTTTTGGTTTTGAGCATTCCTCACTAAGCTTGTATTTGGAGGTAGCAACTTGCAAGGGGATCGTAGGAGATTTCACTTATGAATACATGTTTCATTTTATGGACTAGAGTAATAAGGGCAATGGGGGTACCATAGTCTATTTTTGGAGATGTGTATGAACTCCCTTTTTGCGCGTGGTTAGTTACTGATTTTAAGTTTATAAAGGCCTCTAAATGTTGCTTTAAGCTTTGGTTTGAGTTTTGACTCTTGGATAGATTGATTTCATAGGATGTATTCCTTTAGAACTCTTTGATGGAGTTTGCTTTGTCTTGTTGTTGAAGTTGCTATGTATGCTTGAGGGATGATGTTTAGATTCATTGTTTGTGGTCGGAAACATGTTGGATTGCTTATGAGTGCGTTGAAACAAGTAAAATCAGCAAATTGTGTGGTTGCAAATTGCAGGGTATCGATACCCTTCTTAGTGTATCGATACGTGCTTGCAAAATTGTAAGGGGGTGCTGATACGCGGGGGCGTATCAATACCAAAATTGGCAACTGGTTTCAGGCGTACGGATACGGGCTCGAGGGGTATCCGTACGGTCCTTGTTTTGTTGAGGCTGAGTGTTGAACCTGTCGATGGCGTATCGATACCCTCAGTAAGGGTATTGGTACGGTGGTCGTTAAGGTAGTTGAAAGCATATTTGAATGTTCTGTTTTCTTACGTTTTAGTCCATGAAGGTTGTGGATGCAATTAAATGAACATGAATGATTGTTCTGAGCTGAGCTTTGACAGAGATGTATGAAACATGATTAATTTAAAGATGGTAATCTAATATTGGAGGAATTCCATGTAATCTAATAAGTTTACAAAGTGATCCCTAAAAGCGTATTTGGAAGGAATTTAGCTTTAAACGATGTTCGGTTGATGTGTATGTTCTGCTGCAATGATAACCACCTAGGTTCCTAACGAGTATCTAGACAAGATAAAAAAAAATAGGGTTGTTTACTGAGGTAAACTTTCCCGGTTTACTTCAATATTCCATGTGTGATTTGTTCGGTTTAGTCTATCGCCTAGGCCAGGTTGAGGGGGTTACAGTGGCTATCATAATCATCATTAATGAGAACATTAATATGTCTCATTGAATACGGTCGAAGTGAAACAAAACATGAGCTTTTCCAACCCAACGACAGTCCAAAACTCTGACCAACAACAACTACGTCTATACCATTAAAAAAACAACATTTTTTCGTACTCTTTCCATTCTAAAAGTAGATAACTTTGTCTCTATTAAGAAAAAAAATGGACAGGCTCGAGGGGCATCCGTATGGTCCCTGTTTTGTTGAGGCTGAGTGTTGAACCTGTCGAGGGCGTATCGATACCCTCAGTAAGGGTATTGGTACGGTGGTCGTTAAGGTAGTTGAAAGCATATTTGAATGTTCTATTTTCTTACGTTTTAGTCCATGAATGTTGTGGATGCAATTAAATGAACATGAATGATTGTTTTGAGCTGAGCTTTGACAGAGATGTATGAATACCAAAATTGGCTACTGGTTTCAGGCGTACTGATACGGGCTCGAGGGGTATCCGTACGGTCCCTGTTTTGTTGAGGCTGAGTGTTGAACCTGTCGAGGGCGTATCGATACCCTCAGTAAGGGTATTGGTACGGTGGTCGTTAAGGTAGTTGAAAGCATATTTGAATGTTCTGTTTTCTTACGTTTTAGTCCATGAATGTTGTGGATGCAATTAAATGAACATGAATGGTTGTTTTGAGCTGACCTTTGACAGAGATGTATGAAACATGATTAATTTAAAGATGGTAATCTAATATTGGAGGAATTCCATGTAATCTAATAAGTTTACAAAGTGATCCCTAAAAGCGTATTTGGAAGCAATTGAGCTTTAAACGATGTTCGATTGATATGTATGTTCTGCTGCAATGATAACCACCTAGGTTCCTAACGAGCATCTAGACAAGATAAAAAATAGGGTTGTTTACTGAGGTAAACTTTCCCGGTTTACTTCAATATTCCCTGTGTGATCTGTTCGGTTTAGTCTATCGCCTAGGCTAGGTTGAGGGGGTTACAGTGGCTATCATAATCATCATTAATGAGAACATTAATATGTCTCATTGAATACGGTCGAAGTGAAACAAAACATGAGCTTTTCCAACCCAACGACAGTCCAACACTCTGACCAACAACAACTACGTCTATACCATTAAAAAAACCACATTTTTTCGTACTCTTTCCATTCTAAAAGTAGATAACTTTGTCTCTATTAAGAAAAAAAATGGACAGGCTCGAGGGGTATCCGTACGGTCCCTGTTTTGTTGAGGCTGAGTGTTGAACCTGTCGAGGGCGTATAGATACCCTCAGTAAGGGTATTGGTACGGTGGTCGTTAAGGTAGTTGAAAGCATATTTGAATGTTCTGTTTTCTTACGTTTTAGACCATGAATGTTGTGGATACAATTAAATGAACATGAATGATTGTTTTGAGCTGAGCTTTGACAGAGATGTATGAATACCAAAATTGGCTACTGGTTTCAGGCGTACTAATACGGGCTCGAGGGGTATCCGTACGGTCCCTGTTTTGTTGAGGCTGAGTGTTGAACCTGTCGAGGTCGTATTGATACCCTCAGTAAGTTTATTGGTACGGTTGTCATTAAGGTAGTTGAAAGCATATTTGAATGTTCTGTTTTCTTACGTTTTAGTCCATGAATGTTGTGGATGCAATTAAATGAACATGAATGATTGTTTTGAGCTGAGCTTTGACAGAGATGTATGAATACCAAAATTGGCTACTGGTTTCAGGCGTACGGATACGGGCTCGAGGGGTATCCGTACGGTCCCTGTTTTGTTGAGGCTGAGTGTTGAACCTGTCGAGGGCGTATCGATACCCTCAGTAAGGGTATTGGTACGGTGGTCGTTAAGGTAGTTGAAAGCATATTTGAATGTTCTGTTTTCTTACGTTTTAGTCCATGAATGTTGTGGATGCAATTAAATGAACATGAATGGTTGTTTTGAGCTGACCTTTGACAGAGATGTATGAAACATGATTAATTTAAAGATGGTAATCTAATATTGGAGGAATTCCATGTAATCTAATAAGTTTACAAAGTGATCCCTAAAAGCGTATTTGGAAGCAATTGAGCTTTAAACGATGTTCGATTGATATGTCTGTTCTGCTGCAATGATAACCACCTAGGTTCCTAACGAGCATCTAGACAAGATAAAAAATAGGGTTGTTTACTGAGGTAAACTTTCCTGGTTTACTTCAATATTCCCTGTGTGATCTGTTCGGTTTAGTCTATCGCCTAGGCCAGGTTGAGGGGGTTACAGTGGCTATCGTAATCATCATTAATGAGAACATTAATATGTCTCATTGAATACGGTCGAAGTGAAACAAAACATGAGCTTTTCCAACCCAACGACAGTCCAACACTCTGACCAACAACAACTACGTCTATACCATTAAAAAACCACATTTTTCGTACTCTTTCCATTCTAAAAGTAGATAACTTTGTCTCTATTAAGAAAAAAAATGGACAGGCTCGAGGGGTATCCGTACGGTCCCTGTTTTGTTGAGGCTGAGTGTTGAACCTGTCGAGGGCGTATAGATACCCTCAGTAAGGGTATTGGTACGGTGGTCGTTAAGGTAGTTGAAAGCATATTTGAATGTTCTGTTTTCTTACGTTCTAGTCCATGAATGTTGTGGATGCAATTAAATGAACATGAATGATTGTTTTGAGCTGAGCTTTGACAGAGATGTATGAATACCAAAATTGGCTACTGGTTTCAGGCGTACTGATACGGGCTCGAGGGGTATCCGTACGGTCCCTGTTTTGTTGAGGCTGAGTGTTGAACCTGTCGAGGTCGTATCGATACCCTCAGTAAGTTTATTGGTACGGTTGTCGTTAAGGTAGTTGAAAGCATATTTGAATGTTCTGTTTTCTTACGTTTTAGTCCATGAATGTTGTGGATGCAATTAAATGAACATGAATGATTGTTTTGAGCTGACCTTTGACAGAGATGTATGAAACATGATTAATTTAAAGACGATAATCTAATATTGGAGGAATTCCATGTAATCTAATAAGTTTACTAAGTGATCCCTAAAAGCGTATTTGGAAGCAATTGAGCTTTAAACGATGTTCGATTGATGTGTATGTTCTGCTGCAATGATAACCACCTAGGTTCCTAACGAGCATCTAGACAAGATAAAAAATAGGGTTGTTTACTGAGGTAAACTTTCCCGGTTTACTTCAATATTCCATGTGTGATCTATTCGGTTTAGTCTATCGCCTAGGCCAGGTTGAGGGGGTTACAGTGGCTATCATAATCATCATTAATGAGAACATTAATATGTCTCATTGAATACGGTCGAAGTGAAACAAAACATGAGCTTTTCCAACCCAACGACAGTCCAACACTCTGACCAACAAAAACTACGTCTATACCATTAAAAAAACCACATTTTTTCGTACTCTTTCCATTCTAAAAGTAGATAACTTTGTCTTTATTAAGAAAAAAAATGGACAGGCTCGAGGGGTATCCGTACGGTCCCTGTTTTGTTGAGGCTGAGTGTTGAACCTGTCGAGGGCGTATCGATACCCTCAGTAAGGGTATTGGTACGGTGGTCGTTAAGGTAGTTGAAAGCATATTTGAATGTTCTGTTTTCTTACGATTTAGTCCATGAATGTTGTGGATGCAATTAAATGAACATGAATGATTGTTTTGAGCTGAGCTTTGACAGAGATGTATGAATACCAAAATTTGCTACTGGTTTCAGGCGTACTGATACGGGCTCGAGGGGTATCCGTACGGTCCCTGTTTTGTTGAGGCTGAGTGTTGAACCTGTCGAGGTCGTATCGATACCCTCAGTAAGGTTATTGGTACGGTGGTCGTTAAGGTAGTTGAAAGCATATTTGAATGTTCTATTTTCTTACGTTTTAGTCCATGAATGTTGTGGATGCAATTAAATGAACATGAATGATTGTTTTGAGCTGAGCTTTGACAGAGATGTATGAAACATGATTAATTTAAAGACGGTAATCTAATATTGGAGGAATTCCATGTAATCTAATAAGTTTAAAAAGTGATCCCTAAAAGCGTATTTGGAAGCAATTGAGCTTTAAACGATGTTCGATTGATGTGTATGTTCTGCTGCAATGATAACCACATAGGTTCCTAACGAGCATCTAGACAAGATAAAAAATAGGGTTGTTTACTGAGGTAAACTTTCTCGGTTTACTTCAATATTCCCTGTGTGATCTGTTCGGTTTAGTCTATCGCCTAGGCCAGGTTGAGGGGGTTACAGTGGCTATCATAATCATCATTAATGAGAACATTAATATGTCTCATTGAATACGGTCGAAGTGAAACAAAACATGAGCTTTTCCAACCCAACGACAGTCCAACACTCTGACCAATAACAACTACGTCTATACCATTAAAAAAACCACATTTTTTCGTACTCTTTACATTCTAAAAGTAGATAACTTTGTCTCTATTAAGAAAAAAAAAGGACCGGCTCGAGGGGTATCCGTACGGTCCCCGTTTTGTTGAGGCTTAGTGTTGAACCTGTCGAGGGCGTATCGATACCCTCAGTAAGGGTATTGGTACGGTGGTCGTTAAGGTAGTTGAAAGCATATTTGAATGTTCTGTTTTCTTACGTTTTAGTCCATGAATGTTGTGGATGCAATTAAATGAACATGAATGATTATTTTGAGCTGAGCTTTGACAGAGATGTATGAATACCAAAATTGGCTACTGGTTTCAGGCGTACTGATACGGGCTCGAGGGGTATCCGTACGGTCCCTGTTTTGTTGAGGCTGAGTGTTGAACCTGTCGAGGTCGTATCGATACCCTCAGTAAGGTTATTGGTACGGTGGTCGTTAAGGTAGTTGAAAGCATATTTGAATGTTCTGTTTTCTTACGTTTTAGTCCATGAATGTTGTGGATGCAATTAAATGAACATGAATGATTGTTTTGAGTTGAGCTTTGACAGAGATGTATGAAACATGATTAATTTAAAGATGGTAATCTAATATTGGAGGAATTCCATGTAATCTAATAAGTTTACAAAGTGATCCCTAAAAGCGTATTTGGAAGCAATTGAGCTTTAAACGATGTTCAATTGATGTGTATGTTCTGTTGCAATGATAACCACATAGGTTCCTAACGAGCATCTAGACAAGATAAAAAATAGGGTTGTTTACTGAGGTAAACTTTCCCGGTTTACTTCAATATTCCCTGTGTGATCTGTTCGGTTTAGTCTATCGCCTAGGCCAGGTTGAGGGGGTTACAGTGGCTATCATAATCATCATTAATGAGAACATTAATATGTCTCATTGAATACGGTCGAAGTGAAACAAAACATGAGCTTTTCCAACCCAACGACAGTCCAACACTCTGACCAACAACAACTACGTCTATACCATTAAAAAAACCACATTTTTTCGTACTCTTTCCATTCTAAAAGTAGATAACTTTGTCTCTATTAAGAAAAAAAATGGACAGGTTCTTGTCTCTCAATTTTTTTTTCAGGGATGACCGGCCGTCTGAGGCTCCTCCAAGCCTCGAACATTCCAGCTTAGAAGTTTCATGATGACCGACAGACCTGGTTATGCAGGTCAGCTGATGAGCTATGTGAGATACATCAGATATAATAGATTGTACTCGAGGGTGTTTAAGGCCTTTAGTTTGGTTCATTGGATAATCCAACATGGCAAACTTGATTCGAACTGAGACCCGAAATCGACCCGGACATGACCCGAAATTTGATCTGAAACCTAAAATAAACCAAAGCGAACCGAAACCAAACTGAATTTTAGTTGAACCGAAATGGTCTTGAATCGAAAGCAACCCGAACCGAAGACAACCTGAAATAAATAAAAATTATTAAAAGAATTAAAGAAAGATGGGATATGAACAAATGCACAACTCACCAAAAAGTCAAATATATTGGCTTTGTAAAGTCATATATATGGTGTAAAAAATTGACCGGCCTAAAAACTTGATTAAAATCAACCGATCTCCTGTTGACCTTAACCGAATTCAACCGAACCGAAACAAAAACCAAATCTGAACCGAATGACCATACCCAAAATAACCTAAACCAAATGACCCGTTTGCGACCTCTAATTGGATTATCTTCTTCTGCTTGAACCATAGTTGTATCCATGTTGCTCAATTGGGTTGTATGAGTATGGCCCAAGAGTGGCCTGAGACTTAAGCCCCCCACCCCCAAGAGAAATCCCAGAATTATTTCCCATAAAATTAGCCTTTGACTTTCTCCTGACCGACGCCCTTGCCTTGTATGTGGGATTTGATGAGTTATTCTAAAAATCATTTCCTTTTTAGTTTTGCGCAGAACTCAATCGAGGTTTAGCGTCCACTAGTGCCGTATCTCTTAGCCAGATGCTCTCAAGGGGCAGTAGCTCTCACCATGCCTTAATCTTCCACAAATAAAACAATATAGCGTCAATCGTTCATACTCAAACCAGACATAATGATCATTACCATTTGCCAAACGAATCTTCTTTCTGCATTTCAACGGTAGACGAATATCAACGAAAACACGAATCCACAGAACACCCTTATAGCCCAATGAAATAGCAAGAGTATCATACTCCAAAAACGTACTAACAAAGTTCCCTAGCGATCGAGCAATCCTCTCAAACACAAAACCATGCGGAACATCGTGAACTAAAATCCAGTAATTCACTTTGGTTAAAGGCACAATATTTTGATCCTTTCCATCTTGTAATCGATGAAGAACAAGTAAGTTGGAATTAAAATTCCAAGTGTCTCCATTTTCAATACGATCAACATCTACTGCTAGATATAGCCAGAATAAGAAATGCCCTTCCCCTAAATCTGATATAGAGACCTCTTCGACCGGGTGCCATACGTTCGCAAGGGTTGCCCTCATTGAGATGAAATGAATCACACTCGAAGTTAAGAAAGAGCCAACAAAACATTTCTCATAAGATGGACCAAGATTAGATTCGGTCGGATCCTCATGTAAGACCTTATCCTCCCTAGTCTCGAGAGATAAGTTGGCGAGATCATCTCCCACTGCGGCCATGAAAAGCTAGAAAATAGAACCCACAAAAGATAAAAGAGCAATTCGATATGGAAAAGAAAAGCCAGATAAAGAAGAAAAAAACAGATCAAAAAGTGTGCCACTAAGGCTTAGTTTGTGGTTGCTTTTAAAAAGTGTGGTGAGAAAAGTGATTTTTAAACTAGCTGTTGAAAAGTAGTTTTGAAAAGCTGGTTAGTGTTTGTCATTGATGTCAAAAAGTGATTTTGAGGAGATAAAATGTTTATTTTAGACATGATATTGAAAAGTAAAAATAAACTTGGGTGATGTTCAAAATAGTCAATGTTATAATATATGAAATAAATCAATTTCAATTATAATAAAAATTTTATTTTTTGAAAAAATTTAATTTAAAAATATAAAGTATATTGTAGATTATATATAGAGTTACCACCAGAGCTTCAGCGTATTCACGATGTTTTCCATGTTTCAGTGTTGAGACGTTATCATCCTGATCCATCACATGTTATGCATGTTGAGGATATTGAGGTCCGTTCTGATTTGCGTTTTGAGGATGAGCCTGTTGAGATTCTTGCTCAGGATAAAAAGATTCTCAGAAGGAAAACCATTAAGATGGCCAAGGTCTTGTGGCGTGGTCGTAGTCATGATGAGGCTACGTGGGAGCCCAAGACTGTCATCCGAGCTCAGTATCCGCATCTTTTTGCTCCAGGTAAAAATTTTGAGGCCGAAATTTCTTTTTATTGGGGGGAGAGTTGTAACACCCCAATTTTGCCCTAAATTAAAAAAAAAACTAATAATTGGGAAATTTCGGAATTTTAGTGATCAAATTGTAATAGTTGCAAAACTTCAGTACCGTTTCATAAACCCTAGAAATGTATGGTGGCACGCTCTATAATTAACCCTTTTTTAGGGTATAAATGGAACCTTTAAGCCATTTCTCTGATTTTTGGCCGCCTTTTCCCTCTCCATTCATCCTTTCATACGAACAAAAAAAGAGAAGAAACTACCATCGTACTCTGTTTACCGTCCGTTCAAGGGCCAAACGCCGCCGTTTGTCGACCCGTCACCGTCGTTTGGCTTCCCCGCAAGTTCCGTTAAAAACCCAGCCTCACCGTCGCCGTCCCTGTCGTCGTTCTCAATCGGGATTTGTCGAGTTTTATTTTATTTTTGGGGTTCGTGTTTTCCTCGTCGTTGGGTGTTTAAGGGTAAGGTATTGCTTGATTTTGGGGTAATCTAGGTGTGTGCGTGTTTTTGGTCGGGAAAATGGCCCTTAGAGGCCATCGGAGTGTCGTCGGCGGTCGGAAATTGGGGATGATGTTGTGCCCTAATTTTCGAATTGGGGGTTTTTGCTTGAACCGGCCTGAACCGGTTTAGGAGGCTGAACTGGGTTGACAGAACCAAACCGGTTCATTTTATTAAAAAGCCGGCTGACATCAGCGATGACGTCAGCATTGACCTGTGACCCGTTTGATCCATTGACATGTTTGACCCGTTGACTCGTTTGACCGTTGACCGTTTGACCATTGACCGTTGACTTTTTTAGAAAAGGTCTATTTTATGTTTTTCGACGTCCTGATTCCGTTTCCGCTGCCCGTTTCCTCAAATTTGAACCCGAAAGTCTGTTTTGACCGCTTTTTATTCGATTATGCATGTATTTAAAGATTTGAATATCAGAAAAATTAATTGGAATTATTCGTATTTACAGACGATATTGACTCGGATACTGAGATCCTTCCTCCTCCTCCACCTGGACGACCTCATGTTGCTCAGACATCGGGATCCACTCATGAGTTTAATTATTAATATCAATTCGATATTTATTTTATCAGTGTCTTGGCATAGTAGTAATATCTTTGATGGTATATTTATTTGTTATAGGAACTGACTCTGACCGACCTAGAGACAGAGCTGAGCATGGGAGACGTCACCGTCGACGTTGAGTGTTAGCTATTTGAGGTGTGTTCTCTTCTGTGCTGTCTGTTTACAGTGCTCTGCATGTAAATGTGTTGATTTGCTTAAATGTATATATGATGTGGTCCGATGGTATTTGATGGTAATATTCTGTTGATCTGTGATGTTAGACTTGTTCAGCATTCTGTTACGTTATGAACTATTTGTATATACATTCGAATCCGGATTACTGTATATTATATTATATGATTATGCATTTCTGTTGATAAACAATGCATTCAGATTCAGAACTCAGATTTTATGTCATCTCATTATGGGTGGGATTCTGTACGGGGAAGTTCAGTAGCTTCATCCTTCGGGATGATGTCTACTTCGGATCAGTGGTTTCGCCTACGGGCTGGATTCCACTTCGGATGGTGACGAGGTAGAGAGTGGTTCTGGGGAACCTTACTCTTCGGATGGTGATGTAGTTGGGTGCATGTCATATTGTGTTGCATATTCATTCGCACTTTTTTATGTGTTTGAACTGATTCATGATGGAAAATTGTAATATGATAATATCTGATTGATTCTGTTGATATGTTGGTATTGTTAGTTCTGTTTGCACTGTAGAGACACACTGAGCGTTATCGCTGACTCCCCCTTAGTTTCTATTTTCAGATACTCAGATCTAGGCTACGGTACTTGGAGGACCTCGTTTTTCCAGCTTATTTATTTACTATTATCAGTATGAGACTTGGACTTATTTTTATTATATGTTCTATCAGATTGTATATAATTTCAGATTCTGGATGTGTTATTTGAGGTTATTATGTTTTATCATGCATGCACATTTTGAATATTTAATACTTTTAGGAATATTTTATCAGTATTTAATATGCGATATTATCATTATATCTATTTTGGAACTAAAGTTTTGAATCAGGTTACTTGTGTGAGGGAAAAACTTTGAGTTTGACTCCTTATATTCGACCCAGTTCTTCCGGGTCGGGTTTAAGGGGTTACAACTTGTTTGGTAGCCTAGTTGATCTAGGTATTATGCTATGGTATATGAGCATGGATGGATTTATGTTATGATATATGATGTCTTGAAAGCCTTGATGATTGATAGATGTATTGATTCATGCTTTGATTGCCTATCATGATTTAAGAATGATGAATGCTTACTTGCTACAACATATTATTGTTATGCTCAGATGATATTGTAAATGCTAAAGCATGTTTTGATGATATTGTTTAAATTGATTAGTTGAGTTAAGAATGCAAAGGTTTAATATCTGGTTTGCTTTGGCATTTGAAATGGTTAGTTTAGTCATGTACATGTTGTTCAAATGTTATGCTATAGCAATTATTGTTTCATGATTATATGCCGCGGCAAATGTGTTTAAGGTCGGTTGCTATAGCAATTATTGCTTCATGATTATATGTTGTGTCAAATGTATCTAAGGGTGGTATGTTATAGCAAATATGTATAATGATTATATGTTATAGCTTGATTTCAATATGATTCATGATGATTGTTTGATTAGAGGTCTAACTTACCTATTAGAGGTAAGTTAGGCAAAACATTTTGTTGGTTCGTGTTTTTCCTTGCGTGAGTAACGCTTCTTATCCGATTTATGACTAAACCGGGTGAGGGGTGTTACAAGTTCTCAGCGAACGACGAAATTGTGCGACGAACAACGTACAAAACATACAAACTATGAACAGTGTGCACGGTGAGAGGAGGCGACTTCAGTGCGACAACGGTTACGTGAAGATCGATAACGATATTAGGTGGATTTGTGATTTAGGGATTAAGATTTTTGTATTTTTTTGTAAATTTTTAAAATTTTGGGGGTTTGGAAAAAAATTGTTTTTTTCAATAATATAATATATTGTTTGTAATATAAAAATTTTATATCTATTACATTATAAATTATATTAAGGGTAAACTACCTCTGTGACCACCGAACTATAAGGTTCGTCCTATTATGACCACCCAACTAAAAAAATGCACATACTATTACTCACCACTGAAATTTTTAATTTGTCCTGTTTTGATCATCAGCCGTTAAAATCTAATGGGGAGGTTATGTGGGAGTTAACAAAAGTTTGTATAATTACACATTTAGTCCATGATAGTTACCTATTTTATCGATTCAATTCTAATTTTAATTTAATTAAATAAAATTAATCAACTAATCGGATGATGGCACGTGTCATGACACTTATCAGATGATGACACGTGTCATCACCTGATTAGAGGGAAATAAATATATTAAATATTAAATAAAATAAATTAAAAATTAGAGTAAATTAGAGAAAATGGGATGAACCTAGGACCTCCTAGGGATATACACATTTAGTCTTTTACCACTATACCAACCTATTCTCGCTAATATAAATTGCACCCTTATAATGCAGTAAATGTTTGAGAAACCTATTCTCGCTAATATAAATTGCACCCTTATAATGCAGTAAATGTTTGAGAAAAAAAGTAAAAATAGTTGAGAGGGGACTCGAACCTGAATCACTTGGGATTTGTAAAAATACACAAATTACTGAATCAATTCAAATCATAAAGTTAAAAATGAAAATACGTTAAATATATTTAAAGTATAGTTAAAACAAGATTTAAAATGAAAATAGGTTTATGATTTTTATATTTTTAAATTAAATTGAATATTTTTTCTTTTTCACATTTTTTTAATAATTTCATATATATATATAATATTGAATTAATTTCTTTTATTTTAATTAAAAAAGTTAATTTTTTATTGAATATCTTAATTCAATGAGTATATTAAATTATTTTTATGTATATAATAGTGATTTTTTTAACTATACTTTAAATATATTTAAAATATTTTCATTATTAAATTAATGATTTGAATTGATAGAATGATTTGTGTGTTTTTATACATCTCAAGCGATCCAGGTTCGAGTCCTCTATCAACCATTTTTACTTATTTTTCCCAAACATTTATTGCATTATATATATATGCAATTTATATTAGCGAGAATAGGTTGGTGCAATGGTAAAGGCTTGGGTATATCCCTTGGAGGTTTTACGTTCGATCCATGGCAAAGCCATCCCATTTTCTTTAATTTTTCTTTAATCAAGTCGTGACATGTGTCATCGCTTGATTAGAGGAAAATAAATATATTAAATAAATTAAATTAAATTAAAAATTAGAGTAAATCCAACCAATCGGGTGATAACATGTGTCACCACCTGACAAGTGTCATGACACTTTTTTGTCATCCAATTGGCTGATTAATTTTATTTAATTAAATTAAAATTAGGATCGAATTAATATAATAGGTAACTACCATGGACTAAATGTGTAATCATACAAATTTTCGTTAACTGTCATGTCATCACCTCCGTTAGATTTTAATGGTCGGTGATCAAAATAGGATCAACTAAAAAGTTCGGTGATGTGTTTGTCCATTTTTCTAGTTGGGTGGTGAAAATAAGACGGACCCCATAGTTAGGTGGTCACACAGGTAGTTTACCTATATTCTATTATATTATTTATATATATTAATATTATTTATAAATCAAAATATTTTATTTATATTTTTTTGTGTTAGAATTCAAATAAAAATATTAAGTTGGTTTTGTGGTTATGTGCTAACATTAGGTTTCAGAGTTTCAAGTTTAAAACGATGTCGTTTTGGTGCAGTGTTCGCGTGGGTCACTGTTAGTCATGTTATCATCTCATTAAGAAATTAATGACGGAGTGACATAGTTGAAACAATAACTAAAATTTTGCGCTATAATTAAAGAAATTGAAAATTGAGTGGTATAAACTTGATAACAACAATATTTTAATGGTATCTGGTATAGTTATCCTAAAAATTATCATGTTTTACGGTTATACTTAAAAAGAAAAATTAAACCTCATATCTAATTCATCTAATTTAATTATGTCTCAAACTCGTGACTTCCTCATAAAAATCATATTATATAGATTGTCATCTCTCTAGTACTTGTTACTATTGTTGTGTGTATGGAGTTCATTAAAAAATATTAACAATTTTGGCTTTTTAGTCCACTGCTACCTCTAGATGAATTACATCATCCTTTACCACTGGGACAACAAGGGGTGAGCAAAATGTATGATGATTTGTTCAATATAGATGATTATGAAAATATAAACAATCGGTTTATCAAATATAAATCAATAAAAAATACTCTCTTCGTCCCAATAATTTTGTCTCTACTTTTTAAAAGTCAATTTTTTAAATTTTGATAAATACTTTAAACAATTAAATTTATAAAATATATTTTTTTAAAACTACTTGATTGAAGGTTTATAAAATATATTTTTCATATTTTTATCAATAATAATTTTTAAATAATAATGAGTCAAAATTTAAAAGAATTGGCAAAAAAAGTAAATAAGAGACAAAATTAATAGGAAAGAGTGAGTAATGTTTATATCATGAAAAATGTCCTTATATATTTATATTTAAATTTAAAAATGTGTATATAAAATATAATTATGTTGTGAATAAAATAAAGAAGAACAAGAATAAGAACAAGAAGAACAAAGAGATGAGAGAAAGAGGGAGATTTGTATTATTCTCAAATATAGACTTGTATACAATGCCTTCAATGAATCATCTATTTATAGGCATAAGAAGTACATAATACATTAAACTCTAATTCATAGAGATAATATTCCTAATAATAAATAAATCAAACTCCTTTGATAAAGTTCTAATCATGATAGACATCCACATAGATAAATATTCATAACACTCCCCCTTGGATGTCTATGAAGATAATGTGCCTCGTTAAAACCTTACTAAGATAAAAACCCAGTGGAAAAAAAAATTCTTTAGTGAAGGAAAAAGAGTACACACATCTTTGATACGCATAACATGTTGCCTCATTAAAAACCTTACCAGGAAAACCCATTGGGACAAAACCTCGGTTAAGGGAAAAAGAGTGCAACGCGTTTTTACTCCCCCTCATGCAAACATCACAGAAGATCTTTGAATCTTCATAATTTAATCTTGAATATCATTTTTCTAAAGATCGTGAGGGATGAAACTTTGGAGTAATATGTTCCATGATGTATCCACTTTCAAACTGAGATAAACATCTTGCATTATCTTCACACAAGATAGCTTTTATCATATCTTGTAAAAATAAATCCACATATCTTTTGGATATGTTGGGTCAATGGTCTTAGCCAAACACATTTTTTGGCTTGCCTCGTGCATAACAAATATTTCTACGACATTTGAGGAGGCATCAACGAATGTTTGAAGATCTAAATGTAATGATCTTTGTATAATCATAGATATTTCTTGACCAACTAATATATAGTGCTTCAAGACCAAGAAAAGATATAATTATCTTTATTCACATCCAACAATCTTACAACTATTGGGATACTCAATAGATATGCTCTATTCATATTGAATCTTCTTTAAGATTCTTTCAGCTTATGTCTATTCATAGACAAAAGAAATATATAAAAATGCTCGATCTTCAGGTCGAGATAAACTTGATGTCAAGATTCAAGTACTTGTATTGAAATTACTTCATGAGTTTCCAATTTGAAGCTCTTTAGGAGTTCTAAAATTATCATAATGGATCTTGATCCAAACTCCTTTATAAAATACATAAGGAAATCTGATCATTCTTATAGTATTTTCTCAATTAGTATTCACTAAGGCGATTATACCAAATGCGCCAAAATATTCATGAGACATGTCTAAATAAATTTCCTCAGAAATTTCCAAATGCTTATACCATTTTAGATCCTTCAAGGATAAATATGGATCCACATATAATTAGACGCATGTAAAATTTTCAATAACTGCCAAAGTAATTGCATCCACCATGATGTAATTAAAACTTTTCATAAATCATAGTTCAAGTCGTATTTACGACTACTTATTTGTGCCTCACTTGCATTACACCTTTAGGTGTTTGGACTGCTGGTCCAAATACTTCTATTTTAGAAGTTCAAAGCGTCTTTCAACATTGGCCAATTCAATATCTATACTTCTGGATAGATTTTATACAAGATCCTCGATTTTTTTCTTACTTCTATAGAAGTATTTTATGTAAAATTGTTTGTAAAATCGTTGTCGACAACTTTCCAATTTTCTGGTTCCATTCTCGTAATGACATAACTCATCGAGATCTCTTCAAGATTTCAATCTTTATTTCAGGTACCTGAAACTCTTCTAGAGTTTTATTATTTGTTATGTCTTGGGTCTCTTCAAGAGCACCCGCCTCCAATATATGATCATCTCATATTACTTTCTATTTATGAGAATTTTGATCATTGGAACCATTTCAACTATCATGCTTCAGGCATGATTTACATTCTCTCGCTCTAACATGTAATTTAAACTTAGAGCGTTTCAGCTGGTATATGAGACTTAATTACTCTCATTGGGTCAGTAAATATGTCTGGCAGTTGACATGTAATAACATGAATTATCTTATGAACTTCTAGTTCATATACGAGGATCTAGATAATGATAATTCATTTTCCTCTATCCAGCTGATTATTATCTCCCCTGATGTTGAGAAAAATCATGTCATAAATGATTCTCCAATTAATGTTTAAGAATTTAAACATAAAAGGAGACTCGTACTCAATATATATTCTCAACCCTTTTTATTTACCCATTTTGTGCGTTGTGGTGGAGCAATTCATATCGCACATTCAAAAATCATAAAATGGGAAATGTATGGTTTCTGACCAAAAACCAATCATAACGGGGAGTTTATTATAACTCGTTGGCTTGATGCGTATAAGTGTTGCTATATGGAAACACCATATAAATAATAACTCTTTTGTTCTCATAGTTTAGCTATTAAATAGGAGGCATCCAGTTGAAATTTTGCTAAACTATATTTTTCATAATCAATAGGCTTTGTAACAACTGATATAGCCTAAAATATAAACCCACTAGTTTTTCAAGACGAATAGTCTAACTGCATAATCTGAATCTTTTAGAATCAATCTCACAGACTTCTGGTTGTAAGTCGATAAAACAATGTAGATGCATCTACTAAAATTATATAAAACTTTCCACATTTGTGGATATATGAGCCCATATTTCGTTCAGATGTGCAAGACATACAGTCTCAACTTCAGTACAAGAACTTTAAGTTATAATTCTTTTGGTAAGTGGGATCATCTATATCCTTTGAGAACAAACAACACAAGAACTTCAGGTTCTTTTAGTAAGTGGAATTAATCAATTCTTTTAAGTAACACAAGAACTTCACGTTCTTTAATAAGTGGAATTTAATCCATTCCTTTGAGAATAAGCACTACAAGAACTACAGGTTCTTTTAATACACGTGCATGTAAATCTCAATAATTTCTGCATCATTATTGATCAGGATGGTCTAACCAATCATGCCAACTATATATATGTGTGTATATATCTCTGAATTTGTAAACTCCTTGTTTACCATAACATGTAATTCAATCTCACTCGTACATGTCTAGTACGACCATCAAAATTGTTCCTTTAAATAGGAATATATTTAGCTCTTTCGGAGCTTTCAATTGAAATTATCTTTTGGTAGCAATATATAGCTCTTCTAGAGCTTTCAACTGACTTTTTGGCTACCAAAACTTATATCCATATTGGCTTATTTCAAATGTCAATTGATAACATATGTTATCTATAATTCCCAAAGGGATAGTTTGCGAACTCATATTGCTCTCTTTATGACTTTGACGAGTATAACGGACTGTGAATATGGAATAAAGTTCCATTTGACAATAACATATTTGCTCAACCAGAGCCTTTTGTGATATTAGTACTTCCGGATATAGTACTCACATTATTCCCTTGCATTTTAATCGAGAAATGCATAATCGTGCACCTTTCAAAATGTGCTTTGTTTCATTTACTTCAGGTAATGAAAAATATAAAATATAGCACATCATATCAAGTCGATTATCTATCAGAGATAAACTTTCAAGTGCTCTTCCGAAGTATTGATATTTTAGTACTTTGAGAAATACTACTCATATTTCCCCTTGCATTTAAATGGGAAAAATATTTCTTATGCTTAAGTACAATATGAGTACTTGCATTATCTGCTAGGCATAAATAGCCACAATTCTAGGCATAAATAGCCACAATTCATTGTATATTTTATTCCGGAAGTAATCATATTCTTCAAATAATAAATTAAGATAAAGCGTAAATAAATAATATGTGAAATAAATAAACATAAAGCAAACTAACATAAATAAATAATAAATAAAACGAATTAACATAAAAAAACAAAATAAAAAAAACAATTATTCCTGTTAGAGGTTATAAGGGAAATAAAATAAATGGTAAATTATTCCCTTCAAGTTTATGAGAAAATTAACAATATCCAATTGAGTTGGACCAATAACGCCATAATTATTTTCGCCATAAACAAATTTTGTTTATATTTTATTTCATTTATCATTCATGATTATGGATAAAGTCCATAATACTTTGGCATTTGACAAGTACGAAACCAATGGTTTATAACATCACATTGGTAAAAGGATTTCACTTCCTTAGAATGATCTTTATCACTCTTGTCATCCTTATAATTTCGCTACCAGCGGGTAGAAGTATTCTTAAAACGACTATATTTTTCATGTGTATATTCATAGCCTCGACCATGACCACAACTTTTAATGTGATTTTTTTATTCTTTCCATAATATAATCTCACATTCACTTCAGGGAATGGAGTAGAGCCAGTGGGCCTTTAAAACCTTTTTCACATATCCTTATCACAGAGAACAAAGATTTAGTCCTCGTACGCGGCATTGTTAAACCTGTCCACAAGGTCCTTTAAAAACCTCCTTTGAGACCAGTAGCCTCGCAGAACGGGATGTCCAGCCAATTATACTTGGATTATATCGAAATTATGTCTCTAATTGAATAATGATTTACCATGTTTGCATTCACTTCAGGGAATGAAACAGATCCAATAATCGCATGGAATAAACATCATGCTTGCATTCACTTCAGGGAATGCCCCATCATTGATAATTGCATGGAATAAACATCATGCTTGCATTCACTTCAGGGAATGCCCCATCATTGATAATCGCATGGAATAAACATCATGCTTTGCATTCACTTCAAGGAATGTCTCCCATAAAACTTTTTGGATCAAGAAGAATTTTCGTAACTTGAAATTGGGAGAAGTCTATGGTCAAGTTTTTCAACGAAGAAGAAATATTGCTTTCGAGCAAATATAGACTTTATAATAATCTTCTTGTAAATTCAAAATCATCATGATTTATCGCACTTTAAAATAATAATATAAAGAATAAAAATAAAACCAAAATTTACCGATATTGATTTTTCTCTCGTGGACAATGGAGACATAGCATATGACCGAGATAGCTTCTCATAGTCCCTTTATATCACATCTTCTTTCCAAGCCATTTAAGCATATCATGTAAAACTCAAAACACAGTTAAAAATATTAACTTTTACCAAATAAAATGACATAAATAATAATATGAAAAATATCAAATATAATCATATAAGTAAAAGTATGAATAAGCATACCGCTAATTAACCCTTTTAGGAACAAGAGAAAACACACGTAATTTACACCAAACACAACCTCTTCGTCTCTGTCGATTCGTCTTTTGGTTTGTGAGAAGCCACAAATTTATCTCTTTCCAATGTTCTAATAAAATCAAACATACTTCCAAAATTTTCAAAAATTAAAACAAAGTTAAAATATAAAGAGAAAGACAATCGATAACTAAAAAAAATAAGGAGAAAAAAAACTTATCTTTGGTTTATTTTATAATCGAATTCTTCCCGGTAACTTCTTTTGAATTATAACGATGAAGACCTCAGTTGATTAGAGTCTCGTGCTGATAACGTGTTGTGAATAAAATAAAGAAGAACAAGAATAAGAACAAGAAGAACAAAGAGATGAGAGAAAGAGGGAGATTTGTATTATTCTCAAATATAGACTTGTATACAATGCCTTCAATGAATCATCTATTTATAGGCATAAGAAGTACATAATACATTAAACTCTTATTCATAGAGATAATATTCCTAATAATAAATAAATCAAACTCCTTTGATAAAGTTCTAATCATGATAGACATCCACATAGATAAATATTCATAACAAATTAAATATTTTTAATTTATTTACATTCACAAACACAATTTAAATGAGATCCATTAATCGGTCGAGTGATCAAAGATACACAATTATCACATTTTATATGAGTTTAAATTTCAACGTCTACTTTGATAATATAATTACTTTTCTACTTAATAAAAAATTATACAAATATAAATGATTCTCTCATGTGCGCACATATTCTCAAAAGAATCTTTCTGGCTTGTCTTTCAAAACGATAATAACAATCCTCACAACAAGGATGTGATGCGGAACTCCCACCTACTAAGTCTTGTTTTAGATAAAAACCTTCACAACAGCAAAACAGGTTTTTAGCAGTATTTTTAGTGGCGTTTTTCGAGTAAACACCATAAAATGTGTACATTTAGATAAAAACATTCATTACTAAGTCTTGGTTTTATAGGTAAACGCTGATATAGACGCGTACTATTGTGGCATTTGTTAGACAAATACCGTTATATACACGTAATTTAGTGGCGTTTTTGGATAAAAGCCGCTATAGACACGTACTTTACTGAAACTTTATAAAGAAGCAAAACACAAGTATAGATGGACGAGCTAAGTATACATAGTCAATAACGTCGTTTAGAGGAACAAACGCAACTAAAGACAAGGTATATCACGGTGTTTGAAGAAACAAACACCACTAAAGACAAGGTATATCGCAGTGTTTGAAGGAACAAACAACACTAAAGACAAGATATACAACGGCGTTTGGAGGAAAAACGTCGCTATGTAACTCAACTATTTGCGGCATTTTTTGTTCACAAACACCGCTAACTATTGCGGCGTTTGATCTAGCGACACTTTTTGTGGCATTTTTTCTAGCGCGGGAAGGTTTTTAGCGGCGCTTAAAAATGTCGCTATAGGACTAAAACGCAGCTAAAAGTATATTTTGTTGTAGTGCTTGAACTAGTTCGAAGGCAAAAATTAGGGTCAGAATGATATGTAACTAACGAGAAATTATATCATTCGTCCTTCCCACCACGTCATTCATGGTACCAACCAATAAAAAACATTCATTTCATTAATTTTGTTTATGTCATCTTTTTACTAAATGAAACTTCACTCATTATTACTATAAATCAAATTTAATAATAGTTTTCACCAAGTGAAGAATCACTTAGTAAAAAAATAATATAAAACAAATTAATGAAATGAATGATTTTTATTGGTTGGTCTCATGGATGATGTGGTGGGAAGGACCCATAATTTCTCGTAACTAAAATATAAGAAAGTCTTTTGAAAATAAAATTGCCAAATTTGTTGAATAAAATGAAGGGATATCCGTTTAGTTTTCTCAACATTATGTACTTATAAAAGGTTGTCCATACCAACAAGTGTTGGGTGTATTGATAAGGCAGATTACACTCTTAAGGAAAGGATACGAGTTTAAATCTTGAAGAGGACATTTTTAAGAAGGACAATCTCACACCCCGAATATGTATATTATCAAAAAAACGGTACATAAAATATGATAAAATTAGGGGGAAAGTCTCCTTAAATTCATATCAATTGTTATATAAACGTTAAAATTGGGTATAAAGAAACCTTAATATGCTCCGGCACTCATTTCTTTCTCCCTCAAAAGCAGAGGTAATATTACTTTTCTTTGACGTAATCACTTCGGTCCAAAAAGATTACCCATGTTTATATGATATTAAATATATAATATTTTATTTGAAAGAAACTATAGTAATGAAATGTTTAGAAATTAAATTAAACGAGTGGTTCAAGTAGAAAAAGAAACGATAATTTTTATAAAATTTAAATTCGATGAGTTTTATCTATAATTTTGCATTAATTTAGTTAAGAATTGGAAGAATGAATATATATTACAGATCATAATATTTAAAAAATGAAAGTAATAAAGACAGATAGACCGAGTGGAAAACCTTGCCTGATCGCATTCACTCTTCAAAAACAACTTGCTATTCATGTGTTTCTCATGGATATTGAGGATTGAATTTGAAGCTTCGTTTGAATTTAGAACAAGCCCCCTGTTTTTTTTCTTTGTTTTTTTCTGGCTACCAAACATTTTTGGCCTTATTTATAAAACTCATCTTTTTATGAAGTTTTACGTTACAACATGCAACTTTGGCCAAAAGCTAAAATATAAGTGTAGTTGTGCATGTGTCCTAACGCCGACCTTTTTATTTGCATGCCTTGAAAGCCAAAAACTAATTAACAAATAAAAGAAAGAAAATAAAAGCATCCCATTGTTGCCTTCAAAGCCAAAAGCTAAAATATAAGTGTAGTTGTGCATGTGTCCTAACGCCGACCTTTTTATTTGCATGCCTTGAAAGCCAAAAACTAATTAACCAATAAAAGAAAGAAAATAAAAACACCCCATTGTGACTGCCTTTGCCTGAGCTGTTTCTAGTGTTGCCTACCCTTTTTTGCACTAATTTTGCCTTTTCATTTTCATAACTGAAAAACAACTTTAATTCCATTTCCCCATATTATCCTTTTTCACTTTTACTCTTTTCTTTTTTAATTGTTATGGTTAAAAAAAAAAACAAATCTATGGGTTCCGTTCTCTTCACTTTAATGTTAAACTGAGAAAATAATGTAATTAAATTCATTAGTGTCAGAATAATTTATAATGTCATTTGTCATGAGAAATATATGCGATAGTAATTATTCAATATATTATACTGTGTAGAATATGTTAGAATATTTATCCAATTCTATGGGCGATTAGTAATTGGTTAATAGGAAGTAAGAAACCTGAAATATGTTAGAATATTATTATATGTATAGATTTTGATGGGAAATATATACGATAGTTGTTTGATAGATAAAAAAATCATTCTCAAACCTACTAAGTAATTTATCTCAAGTTGATGAGATGAGTTAGGATTTTTATATAAGTATAAGTGGAAATAAAATGGATTAAATTCAAATAAAAAATATTTATTTTCCTAAGTTTAATCTACCTTAAAATTTGAATTTTGTTGTGAATATTTATCTATGTGGATGTCTATCATGATTAGAACTTTATCTAAGGAGTTTGATTTATTTATTATTAGGAATATTATCTCTATTAATTAGAGTTTAATGTATTATGTACTTCTTATGCCTATAAATAGATGATTCATTGAAGGCATTGTATACACAAGTCTATATTTGAGAATAATACAAATCTCCCTCTTTCTCTCATCTCTTTGTTCTTCTTGTTCTTATTCTTGTTCTTCTTTATTTTATTCACAACACGTTATCAGCACGAGACTCTAATCAACTGAGGTCTTCACCGTTATAATTCAAAAGAAGTTACCGGGAAGAATTCGATTATAGAATAAATCAAAGATAAGTTTTTTTTTCTCCTTATTTTTTTTAGTTACCGATTGTCTTTCTCTTTATATTTTAACTTTGTTTTAATTTTTGAAAATTTTGGAAGTATGTTTGATTTTATTCGAACATTGGAAAGAGATAAATTTGTGGCTTCTCACAAACCAAAAGACGAATCGACAGAGACGAAGAGGTTGCGTTTGGTGTAAATTACGTGTGTTTTCTCTTGCTCCTAAAAGGGTTAATTAGCGGAAAAAGTCGATAATGTCGCGTTGTTTTCCTTACCTGCCTCCTCGGCTTTTAAAGCAGGGAACGATGGAATCGATTAAGGTTTGTTGAGCGAAAGTATTTGTGGGTTTTCATTTTTGGTACTCAACTGCTTATGCTTTTCATACTTAATTATTATTATTTGTGTTTGTATATTTGTAAATTCATGAAGTTTGATGATGGTGCATGTAAAGCATGTTCGATTTACTGACTATACTTTGTAATCATGAATAACAAAGTTATGTACGTAGAACTATGGTAGTCTTTCATATAATTTCATTAAAATACGTACTCTAGGTTTAAGGTTTTTTTTAGTAACAAAGATCTGTACATTAATGAAACACCTTTGTTGGTTTAGTTTTTTTTAAGAGAGAATTATGACATAGATCCTCTGATTTCTAATATATTCAATTCAGCCCATACATACAGACCTTATTATTATGGTTTCATATATGTTTATTTTTGACACAATGGTTAAACTTTGTATTAAGATCAATATGTGTTTATAATATTTTATTTGATGATATTGATATTTTAACCATGTATTGAGTTTACATGTATTTAAATGACTTGGAAAGAGACACGACATTATGAAAAGATGTTTTGGTCATTTGCTACGTCTCCATTTTCCTCGAGAGGAAAACTAATATCGGTAAATTCTGATTTTATTTTTATTCTTTAAATTATGATTTTAATGTGCGACAAATCATGGTGAATTTCAATCTATAAAAAGATTGTTATAAAGTCTATATTTGCTCGAAAGCAATTTTTCTTCTTTGTCGAAAAACTCGACCATAGACTTCTCCCAATTTCAAGTTACGAAAATTCTTCTTGATCCAAAAAGTTTTATGGGAGGCATTCCTTGAAGTGAATGCAAGCATGATGTTTATTCCATGCAATTATCAATGATGGGGCATTCCCTGAAGTGAATGCAAGCATGATGTTTATTCCATGCGATTATTGGATCTGTTTCATTCCCTGAAGTGAATGCAAACATGGTAAATCATTATTCAATTAGAGACATAATTTCGATATAATCCAAGTATAATTGGCTGGACATCCCGTTCTGCGAGGCTACTGGTCTCAAAGGAGGTTTTTAAAGGACCTTGTGGACAGGTTTAACAATGCCGCATACGAGGATTAAATCTTTGTTCTCTGTGATAAGGATATGTGAAAAAGGTTTTAAAGGCCCACTGGCTCTACTCCATTCCCTGAAGTGAATGTGAGATTATATTATGGAAGGAATAAAAAATCACATTAAAAGTTGTGGTCGTGGTCGAGGCTATGAATATACACATGAAAAATATAGTCGTTTTAAGAATACTTCTACCCACTGGTAGCGAAGTTATAAGGATGACAAGAGTGATAAAGATCATTCTAAGAAAGTGAAATCCTTTTACCAATGTGATGTTATAAACCATTGGTTTCGTACTTGTCAAACGCCAAAGTATTATGGACTTTATCCATAATCATGAATGATAAATGAAATAAAATATAAACAAAATTTGTTTATGGCGAAAATAATTATGGCGTTATTGGTCCAACTCAATTGGATATTGTTAATTTTCTCATAACCCTTGAAGGGAATAATTTGCCATTTATTTTATTTCCCTTATAACCTCTAACATGAATAATTGGTTTTTTTATTTTTTTATGTTAATTCGTTTTATTTATTATTTATTTATGTTAGTTTGCTTTATGTTTATTTATTTCACATATTATTTATTTACGATTTATGTTAATTTATTATTTGAAGAATATGATTACTTCCGGAATAAAATATACAATGAATTGTGGCTATTTATGCCTAGAATTGTGGCTATTTATGCCTAGTAGATAATGCAAGTACTCATATTGTACTTAAGTATAAGAAATATTTTTCCCATTTAAATGCAAGGGAAAATATGAGTAGTATTTCTCAAAGTACTAAAATATCAATACTTCGGAAGAGCACTTGAAAGTTTATCTCTGATAGATAATCGACTTGATATGATGTGCTATATTTTATATTTTTCATTCCTCGAAGTGAATGATACAAAGTACATATTTTCATTACCTGAAGTAAATGAAACAAAGCACATTTTGAAAGGTGCACAATTATGCATTTCTCGATTAAAGTGCAAGGGAATAATGTGAGTACTATATCCGGAAGTACTAATATCACAAAAGGCTCTGGTTGAGCAAATATGTTATTGTCAAATGGAACTTTACTCCATATTCACAGTGCGTTATACTCGTCAAATTCATAAAGAGAGCAATATGAGTTCGCAAAATATCCCCTTGGAAATTATAGATAACATATGTTATCAATTGGTATTTGAAATAAGCCAATATGGATATAAGTTCTGGTAGCCAAAAAGTCAGTTGAAAGCTCTAGGAGAGCTATATATTGCTACCAAAAGATAATTTCAATTGGAAGCTCCGAAAGAGCTAAATATATTCCTATTTAAAGGAACAATTTTGATGGTCGTACTAGACATGCACGAGTAAGATTGAATTACATGTTATGGTAAACAAGAAGTTTACAAATTCAGAGATATACACACACATATATATAGTTGGCATGATTGGTTAGACCATCCTGATCAATAATGGTGCAGAAATTATTGAGATTTATATGCACATGTATTAAAAGAATTTGTAGTTCTTGTGGTGCTTATTCTCAAAGGAATGGATTAAATTCCACTTATTAAAGAACGTGAAGGTCTTGTGTTGCTTAAAGGAATTGATTAAATTCCACTTACTAAAAGAACATGAAGTTCTTGTGTTGTTTGTTCTCAAAGGATATAGATGATCCCACTTACCAAAAGAATTAGAACTTAAAGTTCTTGTACTGAAGTTAAGACTGTATGTCTTGCATATCTGAACGAAATATGGGCCCATATATCCACAAATGTGGAAAGTTTTATATGATTTTAGTAGATGCATCTACATTGTTTTATCGACTTACAACCAGAAGTTTGTGAGATTGATTCTAAAAAGATTCAGATTATACAGTTAGACTATTCGTCTTGAAAAGCTAGTGGGTTTATATTTTAGGCTATATCGATTGTTACAAAGCCTATTGATTATGAAAAATACGGTTTAGCAAAATTTCAATTGGATGCCTCCTATTTAATAGCTAAAGTATGAGAACAAAAGAGTTATTATTTATATGGTGTTTCCATATAGCAACACTTATACGCATCAAGCCAACGAGTTATAATAAACTCCCTGTTATGATTGGTTTTTGGTCAGAAACCATACATTTCCCATTTTATGATTCTTGAATGTGCGATATGAATTGCTCCACCACAACGCACAAAATGGGTAAGTAAAAAGGGTTGAGAATATATATTTGGTAAGAGTCTCCTTTTATGTTTAAATTCTTAAACATTAATTGGAGAATCATTTATGACATAATTTTTCTCAACATCAGGGGGAGATAATAGTCAGCTGGATAGAGGAAAATGAATTATCATTATCTAGATCCTCGTATATGAACTAGAAGGTCATAAGATAATTCATGTTATTACATGTCAACTGCCAGACATATTTACTGACCCAATGAGAGTAATTAAGTCTCATATATCAGCTGAAATGCTCTAAGTTCAAATTACATGTTAGAGCGAGAGAATGTAAATCATGCCTGAAGCATGATAGTTGAAATGGTTCCAATGATCAAAATTCTCGTAAATAGAAAGTAATATGAGATGGTCATATATTGGAGGCGGGTGCTCCTGAAGAGACCCAAGACATAACAAATAATAAAACTCTATAAGAGTTTCAGGTACCTGAAATAAAGATTGAAATCTTAAAGAGATCTCGATGAGTTATGTCATTACGAGAATGGAACCAGAAAATTAGAAAGTTGTCGACAACGATTTTACAAACAATTTTACATAAAATACTTCTATAGAAGTAAAGAAAGAAATAGAGGATCTTGTATAAAATCTATCCAGAAGTATAGATATTGAATTGGCCAATGTTGAAAGATGCTTTGAACTTCTAAAATAGAAGTATTTGGACCAGCAGTCCAAACACCTAAAGGTGTAATGCAAGTGAGGCACAAATAAGTAGTCGTAAATACGACTTGAACTATGATTTATGAAAAGTTTTAATTACTTCATGGTGGATGCAATTACTTTGGCAGTTTTGAAAATTTTACACGCGTCTAATTATTTGTGGATCCATATTTATCCTTGAAGGATCTAAAATGCTATAAGCATTTGGAAATTTCTGAGGAAATTTATTTAGACATGTCTAATGAATATTTTGGCGCATTTGGTATAATCGCCTTAGTGAATACTAATTGAGAAAATACTATAAGAATGATTAGATTTCCTTATGTATTTTATAAAGAAGTTTGGATCAAGATCCATTATGATAATTTTAAAACTCCTAAAGAGCTTCAAATTGGAAACTCGTGAAGTACTTTCAATACAAGTACTTGAATCTTGACATCAAGTTTATCTCGACCTAAAGATCGAGCATTTTTATATATTTCTTTTGTCTATGAATAGATATAAGCTGAAAGAATCTTAAAGAAGATTCAATATAAATAAAGCATGTCTATTGAGTATCCCAATAGTTGTAAGATTGTTGGATGTGAATAAAGATAATTATATCTTTTCTTGGTTTTGAAGCACCATATATTAGTTGGTCAAGCAATATCCATAGATATACAAAGATCATTACATTTAGATCTTCAAACATTCGTTGATGCATTCTCAAATGTCGTAGAAATAATTATTATGCACGAGGCAAGCCAAAAATATGTTTGGCTAAGATCATTGACCTAACATATCCAAAAGATATGTGGATTTACTTTTACAAGATATGGTAAAAGCTACATTGTGTGAAGATAATGTAAGATGTATATCTCAGTTTGAAAGTGGATACATCATGGAACATATTACTCCAAAGTTTCATCCCTCGCGATCTTTAGAAAAATAATATTCAAGATTGAATTATGAAGATTCAAAGATCTTCTGTGATGTTTTCATAAGAAGGAGTAAATACGCGTTGCACTCTTTTCCCCTTAACCAAGGTTTTGTCCCAACAATGGGTTTTCCTGGTAAGGTTTTTAATGAGGCAACATGTTATGTTATGCGTATTAAAGATGTGTGTACTCTTTTTCCTTCACTAATGAATTTTTTTCCCACTGGGTTTTTATCTTAGTAAGGTTTTAACGAGGCACATTATCTTCATAGACATCCATGAGGGAGTGTTATGAATATTTATCTATGTGGATGTCTATCATGATTAGAACTTTATCTAAGGAGTTTGATTTATTTATTATTAGGAATATTATCTCTATTAATTAGAGTGTAATGTATTATGTACTTCTTATGCCTATAAATAGATGATTCATTGAAGGCATTGTATACACAAGTCTATACTTGAGAATAATACAAATCTTCCTCTTTCTCTCATCTCTTTGTTCTTCTTGTTCTTATTCTTGTTCTTCTTTATTTTATTCACAACAAATTTCAAGTTTCAAATAAATTAAGCTAAAAGCTCTAGTTTTTTTTTCTACAGCCGCAAGTTCCTTTTTTAAAAAAAAAATCATTCTCAGTACTGGTCGCCAGCCATCGACATTTATTTTTATCGTTATTTTCTCATATTACGCTTTAACTTGTTATTTTTATTCTAATTTTTAATAAATATCTTTTTTGTTTGATTTTTTTTCCTTTCGCATACTTTGCGCATGTTTGTCTGCCTTTGTGGCACGTTTTAACTTTGCTCTTGTGGCATGCTTTACTCTACTCTTGTAGCACATTTCCTCTGCCTTATGGCACGTTGTTCGCCTACCTTTGTGGTAGATCTACAATCGTGTGGAGATCCTCACGTCGCTCGTATCTAATTTGCGATTGTCGGTGGTCTTTCAGTGGTTAGATTCTCTTTTGTGGTTGTTTGTCGACGTATTCAGATCTATTTTGTGAAGCAGTAATTTGCTTTTGTTCGCTCGTCACTCCTTCATCATCTTTAAAGCGTCTAGTTGAATAAAGACAAATGAGTACTACTGACGATTATTAGGTTATTATGAATGATGGACGTCAAATTCAAAAGAAGGCTTCAACTGTTACTGTGACTTTGGATTTTCTTTTTATTTTATGTTTGAGTTTTTGATGGACATAGTCCCTAAAATTCTCTGTTTGATTGGTTGCATAATTAACTTTATACTTTTTTTTGTTTCAATAAAATTTTGTATCGTTTCGAACCCAACAAGTTTCTCAGTCGAAAAGTGGATGATGTTCATCCTAAGAGACACGAGTCAAATCGCTTTGTCTACACGGTGTATGCCATTGTCAAAGGGTTAAGAATATGTATGAACAAATACTACCTTGTAATCACCTTTAAACTATTCAAAAAAAATCGTATCACTTCAAGATTCAAAAAAAATTAATTAAATTAAATATATTTATTTATTGAAATAAAATTCACTCATTCAAAAAATAACAGTACCTCACAAGAAATAATTTAAAATTTTGATCGAACAACTCGAGAAAATAAAAGATACAAACAAATATCATTTTCATCAACATTAACAATACCATTGTGTAAATATAAGTATAAAAATGTTCCTTAGTCTATCATTATTAAATTTATAGAAATTTATTCAATTTAATTTCCTCTATATCAATTCCAATATCTATGTATAGTTTTTATCTTATTGCCCAATAAATCCACAGATTGTAACAAAAAAAAACAAATTCATATATATATATATATATATATATATATATAATATTAAAATTCATAATTTTACACGTTTTGTAGATCGTTTAATGAGTGAAATGAATGTCTTAAATTAACTCTTTATTTTTTTTTCAAGTGATGTGCTCGTCTAAAACTAGCTTAGAGCAACATATATATATTAAACACTTAAAAGAAAAATAATACGAACAACGTGATATATACGCATACATATAACAAAGATAATATGGAATAGGAAAATTACCATTATATCGTCATTAGCTTCTAAACATGAGTACATGGGAAAAAGAAAACATATAAAATTACATAGTAACAATATTAAAAATAATAGTAACATTAAATTAATTTTTCATATATTTAGAAATTGCATGTTTCGTTTTTACATTTTTTAAATATAAATAAAAAATTAATAGATTTATGTTCGACATAACACATAAACACGTGAATTGCTCTATAACGCTAAAATATATTACATCTAATTAATTTTGTTCAATTACGATCATGATTTACGCGTGTCGATTCGTTCTTAAATAGCTATTATTTTATATATATATTGTTCTTCTTTTACCGTTACGTATGTTGAAGGAATCTATGCATTTACTCTGTTCATTATTGTTTTAGAACAAGTAGCAAAAATGGTTGTTAATGTTGGAAGAAGAAAGCTCATCTCATTGTTATGTGTAGAGAATGGGAAATTTGCATATATTTTTCTTTACAGAGGAAGTTGGAGTTGGTATAGAAAAAAGAACTGATTTTAATTCCGTTCGATATCACCTTTAAAGGTAAGTGTCTTAAAACTTTGCTTTCCTAATCTGCTGGTTTTATTCAAATTATGGTTACAGCTATTTGTATTTAGTTAGGTTAAAGATATTATTGGTCATTTGTGCAGTAGATACTTGCAAATTTTGATGAATAATGTTAACTTAAAGTGATGATTGGGGTTTTAAACAGCTTAATACCTATTTAGTTCCCCTATTTTTGGACAATTTTCGTTTTCAACCTTCTACTTTTTTCATTCAGTCTTATCCTTGAACTTCCATTTTACCAACACCATTAATCTCTCAATATTAGATTTCGTTAAGAAAAACTGGGCGTAATCTTAAGAAAAACGAAAGTTACAATCAAGGAGTGGGTGAAAAGATTCAGAGCTGCTGAAGGGTCCCAACTCAAAGCACTGGAGGATAGATTGGCTGCCCTTGAAGAGCAATTGAATGCAGCTGATCACAGTCCTGCTCTTGACTTAGAGTGGAAGAAATTAAAGGGTGATTTATGGGCGCATTATCGTAGGGAAGAGCGTGAATGGTACCAAAAGTCAAGAGTTAAGTGGTTTACAGAGGGTGATAAAAATACAAAGTTTTTTCACCTAACTGCATCACTTCGGAGGAGGAAAAATCGCATTAGCTCAATTGAATGGAAAAACAAAGTATACTCAGACGAGGGGCAGATTCTGAATGTCTTTGAGAAAGTTTTCAGGGACAATTTCAATAGATCGAATACGGTCCCTATAAGAAGTTTCGATTGCGAGTTCAAGAAACTAAGTGATTCGACGGTTTCAAGGTTGGAAGTGCCATTCTCCGAAGAGGAAATCAGAGATGCAATTTGGTCGGCAGAGGGTAACAAAGCTCTTGGGCCTGACGGGTACAATTTCGATTTCTACAAGAAATTCTGGTGTCTTCTAAAGGATAAAGTTCTGAGGTTTTTTAGAGAATTCTATAATGGGGCAGTGAAGGATAAAAATTTCAACCACTCTTTCATCTCATTGATTCCCAAAAAAGAGCACCCAGTAACCGTGGATGATTTTAGGCCTATTTCACTCGTCAACAGCATGTACAAGATTCTTGCGAGGGTCCTTTCTAGAAGGCTTGATCGATGTCTATCTGAGATTGTTGGGATCAACCAATTCGCTTTTATTCCGGATAAGCAAATTTCTGATTGCAGCCTTATCGCAAACGAAGTTATTGATGAGTTAAGGAGGGAGAAGAAAGGTTCCATTATTTTTAAAGCCGACTTTAAGCGAGCCTACGACACTGTTGACTGGGCATTCTTGGATTTCATACTAATGAAGATGGGGTTTGGGGCCAGATGGAGATCCTGGATATCGTTATGTATTTTTACGGCCCAGATTTCGCTAATTGTAAATGGTAAAACCTCGAATATGTTCTCTATTAAAAGAGGACTACGTCAGGGGTGCCCGCTATCCCCTTGTTGTTCAATATCGTTGGTAAGGCCCTTAGCACTCTGATTATTAAGGCAACGAGCTTGAAGCTCATCGAAGGGGTGCAAATAGGCAAGACCGATCTTAGCATTTCGCATTTACAATTCGCTGATGATTTAATCATCTTCGCGAAGGCCAGCAGGGAGAATGTGATTAATATCAAAAGAATTTTGAGATTGTTTGAACTCGCTTCGGGTTTAAGCCTTAATTTAAAGAAGACCAATCTCTACGGCGTATCAGTGGATCAAAACGTGGTGGCTGACTGGGCCAATGAACTTGGTTGCAAACCGGGTATTTTCCCCTCGACCTACCTTGGTCTTCCTTTGGGTGCCCCTCAGAACTCACTTCAATTGTGGAACCCGATTATTGAGAGGATGAAGACAAAGCTAGCTAGTTGGAAGGGTAAGTGGTTATCCGTTGCGGGAAGAATTTGTCTCGTCAGGTTAGCTCTCTCCAACCTTCTTATTTATTTCATGAGCCTATTTGAACTGCCTGCTGGGATTGCGGATAAATTAAAAAAGTACTGTGCTCAATTTATCTGGGGCCCCAATGTGCCTAGATCCATCCATTGGGTAAAATGGGGTGATGTTACCAAACCAAGAGAGGTTGGTGGTCTGGGACTTGTAGATTTCAGGATCAAAAATAGGGTGTTGCTGAACAAATGGGTTTGGCGTTATAGCCATAAACCCGAGAGTCTATGGAGACGGGTAGTTGATGCCAAGTATGACCAGCAATCAGACTCACTGCTACTCTGGCCGATTGCTGTGAGAAAGCAATCTTGGGTCTGGAAAAATATTTCGAAGCCTCTATCGGACCCGAAGGATGTGTTTAATAAGAATATTGTGTGTAAGCTAGGTGATGGTTCCCGGATAAATTTCTGGGAAGATAAGTGGACTGGACTTTCCTCCCTCAAATTAGCGTTTCCCAAGATTTTCAGCCTCGCTGTAAAAAAGGAAGGGAAGGTCTGTGAGTTTGGCTCCTTTGTTCATGGAAGTTGGAGGTGGAAAATTGAGTGGAGAAGAAAGCTATTCACATGGGAAGAGAAGATCCGGGATGAGTTCTTTCAGATAATAAATAGGGCAGCTGAGGCTCGTTTACACAAGGATGGTCTATGGTGGCAGATTACTCCAAACGGGCCTTATAAGCCAAAAGACTTTTGCTCATTGGTCTCCTCTAACGGTTCTGTTGCTGATTTTGTGTGGAAACTGGTCTGGGTAAAACTAGCACCCCCAAAGGTCGAGACATTCGCATGGAGAGCCATTCTTGGTAAGATCCCCACTTTTCAGGCTTTAAGAAGGAGAGGTATCAATAACCTGGGTGAAGGGTTTTGCGTGTTATGTGGTATTCACGAAGAGTCTTGTGACCATCTTCTTTGCCACTGTGCTTTCTCCTGAAAAATTTGGCAGGCTTGGTGCTCGAAATGGAATGTGGTTCTGGTTTGTCCTGCAACAGTTAAAGATTTGTTGTTGATTTGGAATAGCATCCCTATCAGGAGATTGGCAAAACCTGTCTGGAAAATCGGTTTCTTTGGAATCATCTGGTCTATTTGGTTAGAAAGGAACGAGGTGGTTTTCAACAAAAAAAAGAGCCTCGGTAAAAAACGTAGTGGATATTATGCTGCTGCGAATAGGGCATTGGTGCAGAATGAAGTGGCCTGCTGCTATTCCTTCACTAATAGACTTCATCCGATATCCACAGCTGTGCAATATTGCAGATTTGAAAACGTAACCTCAAGCAAAGGACGGTAGGCAGTGTTTTTGGTTTTTTGTATCCTAACTCCCTGTTGAGGTGATGTTCCCTGGAAGCCATGGTAAAGGTTGACCTGGTGTTTCCTCGTTACCTACTGGTTTCCCAATTAACGCTGAGTCCCTACTTGTTTGGTAGCGGGATGAGCCTGATAGCTCTCACAAATGATATGGCAAGGGATCTCACGGTTGTGTGTAAGGATTAAGTTTGGCCTAGTTCTGTTAATTATTTTTCCATCTTGTACTGTTACAGGGTTTACTGGTTTTCGGGTTGTCAACGAGTGTGTAACGGTGAACATTGTACTCAGATTACTTGAATAAACAGGGTACTCTTTTCCCCTATCTAGGATTTAGAGGGGGTTTTTAACGAGGCCCGCCACCTTTCAAAAAAAAGATTTCGTTAAAAGTTGATGAAGTCGTCAAATCAAGTTTCATCATGTGCCATTTTAAGAAAATTAAAAAATAGAAAATTATTAAAAGAAATAGAAAATTAAAAATTCTTTAAAAAAATCTAAAAATTCTTAGCAAATCCATAATTAAAAAAAAAACTAAGATGTTATGAATATTTATTTATGTGGATGTCTATCATGATTAGAACTTTATCAAAGGAGTTTGATTTATTTATTATTAGGAATATTATCTCTATGAATTAGAGTTTAATGTACTATGTACTTCTTATGCCTATAAATAGATGATTCATTGAAGGCATTGTATACAATTCTATATTTGAGAATAATACAAATCTACTTCTTTCTCTCATCTCTTTGTTCTTCCATTTTGTTCTTTGTTCTTATTATTGTTCTTTGTTATTTTATTTACAACATAAGAAGATTTTTTTTGATTTTTGGAATTGTTTTATATTTTTAATGCTTATATGATTTTTCAAAAAGCTTAAAGGTCAAATTAGCCCTCAACAAAAAAATCAATTTAGCTCTTATGAATTTTTTGCATTCAATTTAGCCCTTATAATTCAAAATACGATCAAATCAGCCCTTCTGTGACGTTGACTGCATTGATCATCAGGGACTACTAGCGGTTAACGCGGTCATGTTATGGTCAGCGTTACGAAAGGGTTGATTTGATCGTAATTTGAATTATGATGGCTAAATTGGGTATGAAATTTTTTATGAAAGCTTAATTGATTTTTTGTTTTTTTACTAAGACTAAATTTACCCTTAATTCCACAAACCTCTTCAAGTTGAAGAAAATATGAGGGGAAAAAAAAAGCACCATCTAAAAGAAGAATCGAAAGACGAAATAATGGCGATCAGAAAGACACTACAAATGAACAACCGTTAGTATTTTGGTCTTGAAGGTTGCCTACTTTTGTTTAATTATATTATGAAATCATCTTTACTCTTTCTCAATGAATCAATCGAGGGCAATTAATGTTGCTTTTCAAATAAATCTTAGCTTTTTGTTTAATTAGAACATTGAATCTAAAAATTTCATCAGTTTATTTCCTGATGAGATCATTCTTTGAATCATTCGCTTCTTCCTTTTGGAATCAGTTTCGGAGAATAAATACTTTAGAGCTTGAAACAACCATGGAAGACGATGTCGTTACACTAATTTTGCTGAACAACCAGAACTTTATCAGAAAAGAAACAAGGGGTCAAGAAAGACTCCTCTTTATTTGCATTACATCTAATAGAATACATAAGAGAACACTTAATCTTTAATTTTCTGGTGGTGGTGAGCGAGAATTTGGTTCATTCGGTTGGTTTTTTGCAATTATATCAAACCAAATAAACATAGAAAACTAGACCAAATTCAAATTTAGCCTTAGGAAAACATAAAAAATCAATTAAGCCCTTATAAATTATTTAATCCTAATTTAACCCTTATAATTTAAATTATGATCAAATCAGCTCTTATGTTTCGTTAACCGCATTGACCGTTTGTTGACCCTCATGGTCAATGTGATCAACGTTACAAAACGGCTGACTTGATCGAAATTTGAATTATGAGAGACAAATTAAGTGCAAAAAATTCATAAAGGCTAAATTAATTTTTTGATTTTTCGTTGAAGGCTAATTTGACATTTAAGCCTTTTAAAAACAAACATAACTATAATTTTTAAAATGTAGGCTTAAAGGTCAAATTGACCCTCAACGAAAAATTAAAAAATAAATTAAGCCCTTATGAAAAAAAATTCACTCAATTTAGCCCTCAAAGTTCAAATTGCATCCAATTTAGCCCCTTCGTTACGTTGACCGTCAATGCCCTCTAACGGTCAAAGATAGGACACATAGCACACTCTAAACGTGTAACATCATCAAAATCATTTTTTTAAAAAAAATTATACAATTTTTAAATATTATTTCATTATAAATATTTGTATTTTTTAATAATTATTAAATTTTTTATATTTTTTTGAATTTAAGTAAAAAAGTTATTTTTTTATAATTTTATACATAATTTTAACTTTTGTACACATTTAAATTTTTTTATATTTGTCTTGAATTTTTTAATTTTTTTTATAATTTTAAATATTTTTCAGATTATTTTATTTTTTTTAATTTTAAATATATTATTTTATAATTTTAAATATTTTTAAAAAATTTAAATGATTATTTACGGTTTTGATGACGTGACACGCCCAGAGTGTGCCACGTGTCACCATCATAATAACTAATTTTAAGTTAACGGTTAACTGTAACGTTCAACGTTGCAGAAGGGCTAAATTTATCGCAATTTAAAATTTGAGGGCCTGAATAATCGTAATTTGAATTCTAAGGGCTCAATAGAGTAAAAAATTTTCATAAGAGCTTAATTGGTTTTTTGATTTTTTGTTGAGGGTCAATTTGACCTTTCAGCCTAAAATGTATTATAAATTCAAAATCACGTTTTTTTTTGTAATTTTTATGTTTTTACATTTAATTATCTTATTTTTGAGTGATGCAAGCACCAATGCACAAATTACAGATCATGGACGTGATTAATTGATTTTTCTACAAGGACCAATAACAATATAAAAGTCAAGACAACTGAAGTCTAAGTTGAACATGGCAGTACAAAACTTTGTGAGCGAAGGCCTACAAAACATAATTGAAAAATAAAGACTATCAAGAAATCTTGTAATAACCCAATTTGGGGTTAGATTTTTAGCTATAAACTTGAGGACTAAATCGATTAAAAATCAAGTTCATGGTCTAATGGTGTATTTTGGAAGTGGGGATTAATTTGAGTGCGGGTGTGAACCGAAGGGATTTGATGTCTAGTTTCCCCTTCTTTCATTGTATGTAAACAAGTTTTTCTGAACCCTAAAACTATATGCTTCATTCGTGCATTGTTTTCTCCCTCTTCCTAGAATCTTTCCTTTCCCAAACCGTGACATCTTATCTCCCTCAGAAAAACCGCCCATCTTCTCAGATGAGTTACGTTCTCTAGTTGCTCCCTCTGTCATTTTTGTCACCGATTAGCACTATTTCTCGTCTTTATTTCCATCCCTCTTGAACCCATTCTAAATAACATTTTGCTGTTGATCGAGTGTGTGAGTTTTGGTGTTTTGTCCTGTGGTGTAACTCCCCTTGTAACCCTCTCGTCCCGGTCTGGCCGGATGACCGGTCCGAGTGGGCCACACGCAGGGCCGGTCCTGACTATTTTTTGGCCCGGGGCGAAATTGAAAAAATAGGCCCCTAATTTAATTTTTTTTTAAAATACGTAATATATAAGTTCTATTTATTAAATTAAACAAATAATAATTTATTACGATCTTAAAAATATCAAAAATATATTTAAACATACAAATACTTATAACAATAACACCTGTGAAATGGGAAGATCCTCGATAGAAATATTTATATATTAAATCCGTAACACCACCTAAGTAAACTTTAAAACAATAGTACATGTAAACATATGAAAAAGATAATAAACATTTGAATCACATCTTATAAAACTACCAAGTATTAAAAGATTCAAGCTTATTAAACAAAAATAAAAGAACAATCTTAACTATAATTTAGAAATATATAAAAATAAGAAAAAAAATAGAAACACGATCTTACCAAAAAATTTAAGAATAAGTTTCAATAGGATTCAAACACCACGATTGATGATAAATAATTGTAATTTTATTTTTGAGAAATATGAAAAATTGAAAAGTGAATAACAATTTTCAGATGAGCTGCAAAATATAGAAGAGAAAAGAAGAAATGTAGGATTATTATATTTGAATTTTCTCCACCCAATGAGCATTAAAGAGAAAAAAAATGACCTTAAAAAATTCTCCATTAATACGGAAAATCTGGAAATATGGTAAATTGATAGTGGTGAGAATTTGAAAAGACGTAGTTTAACAATTTAGTTGAATTTTCATTTAAATTTTTGGAAAGATATATTTAATGAGTGTTTAGTGGGAATTAAAATTATTATTACCGTTATTATAAATATTTATAATGTCAATTAATAGGTTAATAAATTTATGGGCCCCATCCTTTTACTTATACAGTTTTTTTTAATTTATTACCAAAATAATAAATATATTATACTAAGATATTTTTAAAAAACTTATGGGCCCTGGGCGGGTGCCCCTTCTGCCCCGGCCCAGGGCCGGCCCTGGCCACACGGGGAAAACCGAAGCGAAACCCATTAAGGTTCCCCCTCGGTTAACAACCCTATAATTTTTTTTCATTTTAAATCTTGTCTAGATGAGTATTAGATCCTAAGTGGTCATACAGCGGAACAACATTCACGAAACAAACGAACGAACTCAAACTAACATGTTACAGCCCAATTTTAAACTTATATTGCAGGCGGTATCGATACACCTAAGGGGTGTATCGATACCCCTTGACTAGGTCAACTGGTCAGAGTCAGCCAGTGGAGACCGTATCGATACGCCCTTGGAGGGTATCGATACTCTCCCCAACGGTTGACTTCTCACGGTCAACGCTAAGATGACCGTATCGATACGCCAGAGACCCGTATCGATACCAAAATGGACAGTAGCTCCAGTGACCAAAATGGTATCGATACACCCCCAAGTGTATCGATACACGAGGCCTGAAACAAGAAGGTGGTATCGATACCGTACCAACCGTATCGATACCCCTGCACTGCAAAACCTCCCAAACTCAGCAAAACGATCAAGACTCGAATCTAAATGCAATTTAAGACTTCCTTAGCCCCAACCAAACCTTCACACAACATTTACATACCACCATATAGCCATACAAACACCCAACAAGTATAAACATCAAGGAAATCATGCAATAGACCCAATATGGTATTCAAGCATTCAAAGCTCATACTTCAACATCCAAACATATAGGCAACTTCAAAGGCACATGGCCAACATTCAAGATAAGCAAATTAGGCATGGACTACAACTCAAACATGGCATCACAAGCCATACAAAAGCAAGATAGCATGGAGTCTAAACAAGCTCCTAAACAACCAACAATCATCCACCAAAAGACACATGTCCCATTGCTTAAACTATTACATGTTCAACATTTAAAAGTCATACTTGATGTACTCAAGCCAACCACCACACTTGGAGGCCCTCCACTTGCTCAAGCAACCCACGAACTAAGGATCTGCAATGTTGAACAAAGAGAGCGTAAGCAATGATGCTTAGTGAGGGTGAGCTCTAAAAACAAACCTCAACATTGCAGGGTCCGAGCACGATCTAGCCAAGGCATTACACAAATATACTAAGGATCCACAAGAGCCACAAGATAAGATGCATGAGCAATATACAAGTATATGTCATGATCAACAAGCTCTAAATCCTCAACACAAGTAGTCACATCAAACATCCAAATAAAGATCATTAATCTCAACACATTGATACATTTATCAACCAACATTGGCACCTAGCTATGACCCGAATACGCGGATAGACACGTTGGAACTCACATCCAACAACCACATTACCTCACGGTGGGATTACACTCATCATCGGTCTCGCGGAGGGGATTCCACTCATCCTCACGCCCCGTCGATGGGATTCCACTCATCACCGACTATGTTTAAATACAATTTCCGGGCGAACCCGTACTCCTCCCTGGTGACTCAACGCCACCAAGGCCACGCGCGACTTTTGACTCATGTGTACACACTAACATCCTAATGATCGATCATTTGTATTCAAGTATACTAGTGCCAACATTTACTCATTCCACGTTACACATTCCAATCATTTCCGTGCTTAGCACGTACTCACCAACACCCATCATCATGCATGTCTCAAGCATCACAAGTCATATCTCATTTCACATGTATAATACAATATACATAAGCACACACATTACATTTCATACGAGACATACACAACCACATAAATGAGTTCATCCAAAGGCTCTAGATCAAGCTTAGGATTAGGCTACCACCCTAATCCTAACTCTAGGTGGGTCTACCAAGCCCAACCTAGTCCATATACTCGAACCAACCATTTTAAATCCATTTAAAACATTTAACCACTCACCTAAGCTTCCAAGCTCAAGGACCAAGCTAGCAACCACCTTCAATTTCTCGGATTCACTTCCGATGCTTCACCGATGCCCAAACTCGATTCTAATCAATCTCAAACACAAACAAAACATTCGAAATCAATAACTCATCATCGGAACTAACCCGGATTAACATTAGCAAGCATCCAACACTCAAAACCAACCCCAAAACAGAATTTCCGAGCAGCCCCTAAAACCCACTGAAATCCTCCATTTCAAGCATCCAAACAACCACTAAACACACCCAAAGCAACCCTCATATAACATACTAGCACCAGCCCTCAAAATCCAACATTAATCAACCCCAAAATCACTTTAAAACACCTCCAAAAACCCTCTTAAAACCCAATTCCGAAAATCATTACAAAACCTTATAAAAATTAGATATTTTGGACCTTTTGAACAACAAATGACTCATCTAACATTACCAAATCAAAAGCTCAACTTAATGTTAACAAAGTTAACATTTTTAATTTCAAACTCTAAAACTTCATAATACAAAAACAAGGGTTTTAATGAAAACTATGGGTACGAGCATGTAGAGGGAAGTGAGGACAAGCTAAAAACATGTTTACCTCTCAAAAATCACCAAGGATGTGAGTGTATGGTGATGGAATAGTGAACCCCCAAGGAGAGAAGAAGGAAACGTTGGGTTTGAAAGAGTGAGGGGAAGAAGATGAGAAGGGTGGGTGTTTTATTTGACATGTGTTAAATTTTAAAGCTCAAAAGACTTGTTTGCCCTTAATGAAATGAGGCATTTACAAGGAAGGTAAATCCATGGCTAAATGGAGTTTAATCTTAAAACATGGTCAACCCAAATTAATTAATTTTGAAAACAAACTCGAAATATTATTTAGAGTATAAAACTGAGCCCAAAATAATATTAAAATATTATTTTCACCTAACCTCTAAACCCAGGTGTTACAACTCTCCCCCACTTAAGGAATTTCGTCCCCGAAATTACCTACGGAAACAAATACGGAAACTGATCAACCATATCTGCTTTCCTCTCCCACGTGGCCTCTTCCACACCTCTATGTCTCCACAACACCTTGACTAACTCTATGGTCTTGCCACACAACACCTTGCTATCAGAAGCAAGTATCTCAACGGGCTCTTCATTATAGGACAAATCCGGATTTAACTCTATCTCCTCAACGGGCATCACATGAGAAGGATCCGATCTATATCTCCTAAGCATAGACACATGAAAGACATCATGGATCTTCTCTAACTCAGAAGGTAACCTCAACCGATAAGCTACAGACCCAATCCGCTCAACTATCTCATACGGACCAATGAACCTTGGACTCAACTTGCCCTTTCGGCCAAATCTCATTACCTTCTTCCACGGAGATACTTTCATAAACACTTTCTCACCCACTGAGTACTCAATCTCTTTCCTCTTCAAATCTGCATAAGACTTCTGACGATCGGAAGCTGCTTTCAAACGGTCACAAATCAACTTTACTTTGTCGGTAGTCCCCTTAAGCAGGTCTAGCATAGGTAACAATCTCTGACCTGTCTCAGCCCAACAAATCGGAGTCATACACCGTCTACCATACAAAGCCTCATAAGGTGCCATCTGAATACTAGACTGATAACTGTTGTTGTAAGCAAACTCAACCAACGGTAAGTGCTTCTCCCAAGAACCCTGGAAGTCAATCACACAACAACGAAGCATATCCTCAAGAATCTGTATCACTCGTTCTGACTGTCCATCGGACTGCGGATGATAAGATGTGCTGAAATGCAAACGGCTACCTAAAGCACTATGCAAGCAACCCCAGAATCTCGAAGTAAACCTAGGATCCCTATCTGAAACAATAGACTTCGGAACTCCATGAAGTCTTACAATCTCACGGATGCACAAGTTTGCCAACTTGTCTAAGGAGTCCGTAGTGTTCACTGCTAAGAAGTGAGCACACTTAGTGAACCTATCAACAATCACCCAAACAGAGTTCTTCTTCGAAGGAGACAAGGGCAACCCCGACACAAAATCCATGGTGATCCTCTCCCATTTCCATTCCGGAATCTTCAAAGGCTGTAGCAAACCTGAAGGAACCTGATGTTCTGCCTTCACTCTCTGACAAACCATGCAATGACTCACATACTCGGCTACATCTCTCTTCAAACCAACCCAGAAGTAATCATTCTTCAAATCTCGGTACATTTTGGTACTACCCGGATGCATAGAAAAGGGACTCGAATGTGCTTCACTCAGAATCTGACGTCTTAACTCAACATCTTCTGGTACAACAATTCTATCTCTAAAGCACAACAAGCTCTCACCACTGAAACTATACTCGGTCGGTCTTCCTTCGGCTATGTCCTGAACATGAGGAACTAAACTCACATCTTGCAACTGCTTCTCTCTAATCAACTGAATCAAAGAAGGCTTCACTTGCAACTCGGTGATCAAACCACCATCACCGGACACACTCAATCTAGCAAACATAGCTCTCAACTCAACGACCACTTTTCTACTCAAGGCATCGGCTACTACATTTGCTTTACCCGGATGGTACTCAATGGTCAAATCATAATTCTTTAGCAACTCTAACCATCTTCTTTGTCTCAAGTTCAACTCTTTCTGTGTCATCAAGTACTTCAAGCTCTTGTGATCGGTGTAAACTATACACTTCTCACCATACAAATAATGACGCCAAATCTTCAATGCAAACACAACTGCGGCTAGCTCTATGTCATGGGTAGGATAGTTCTTCTCATGGATCTTCAACTGTCTAGAAGCATAAGCAACAACTCTTCTCTCTTGCATCAAAACACATCCTAAACCTACGTAGGAAGCATCACTGTAAATCACAAACTCCTTACCTGAAACAGGTTGCACTAACACTGGAGCATTCGTCAAAGCTTCTTTCAATTTCTCAAAGGCCTTTTGTCTTGCATCTGACCATTCAAACTTAACCTCTTTTTGCAACAATTTAGTCAAAGGGGCAGCTACCCTAGAGAAGCCATCAATAAATCTCCTATAGTAACCAGCTAATCCTAGGAAATTCCTAATCTCTGTCACGGACTTAGGCTGTTTCCACTCAACAATAGCCTCAATCTTCGAGGGATCAACTCGGATACCTTCGGCCGAGACAACATGGCCAAGAAACACAACCTCTCGAATCCAGAACTCACATTTACTAAGCTTCGCATACAATTGATTGCTCAACAACCTCTGTAAAACAAATCTCAAGTGCTCATCATGCTCTTCTTCTGTCTTCGAGTACACAAGTATGTCATCAATGAAGACAACTACGAACTGGTCTAGATAGTCTAAAAATTCTGTTCATCATGTCCATGAATGCTGCAGGTGCATTCGTGAGCCCAAACGACATCACAAGAAACTCATAGTGACCATATCTAGTCCTAAAAGCTGTCTTCGGAACATCACACTCTTTCACCTTCAACTGATAGTACCCGGATCTCAAATCTATCTTCGAGAACACTGAAGCACCTCTCAACTGATCAAACAAATCATCTATACGAGGCAACGGATACTTGTTCTTCACAGTCAACTGATTCAACTGTCTATAGTCAACACACATGCGCATGCTACCATCTTTCTTTTTCACAAATAACACGGGAGCACCCCACAGAGAACTACTAGGCCTAATGAAACCACGGTCTAACAATTCTTGCAACTGACTCTTCAATTCTTTCAACTCTTTCGGAGCCATGCGGTACGGAGCTATCGAAACTGGATTAGACCCTGAAACTGTCTCAATCAAAAACTCAACATCTCTGTCAGGAGGCAAACCTGGCAACTCTTCAGGAAACACATCCGGAAAGTTACACACTGTTCTGATATCTTTCGGTCTAGCTTCACTCATATCCGGATTCATAACATAAGCTAAATAAGCCCCACATCCAGAGTCCATCAACCTATGAGCCTCTAAAGCTGACACCACATTAGACAAGAACTTAATGTTCTCGCCTACTACTACTACCTCGTAGTCATCAGAAAGCTTCAAAGAAATTCTCTTTGTTTCAAAATCCACACTAGCCCGATGTTCAACCAACCAGTCCATACCCAAAATAATATCAAAGCCATAGAAGGGAAGTTCCATCATATCGACTGAGAACACATGACCCTGAATCTTCAGTGGACATCTCCTATACATACGTCTAACCACAACTGTCTCACCAAAAGAACTAGTAACATGCATACCTACATCTAAGATCTCAACAGGGATATCTAACTTCTGTACATGCTCACTCAAAATGTAGGAATGCGTAGAACCCGAATCAACCAAAGAAAGCAAAGACATAGACTATAACTCGAAATTACCTGCTATCACATCGGTGTCGTTCCCGGCCTCTCTCTGAGCATAAACTCTCGCTGGTCCTCCCGCCTCTGGCTGCACTGCCACAACATGAGCAAGCTTCCTCTGAGCATCTACCCTAGGTGCATCAGCCCTAGGCTGGAAGTAGCCACCACCGCGCCCACGGCCTCTCTGAAAATCATTCGCTCTCGCAGGAGCCTGAGCAATGTTCGGTGCCTGAGCCGCCTGATGCGGACAATCCCTCCTAAAGTGGTCCCTCGAACCACAGTTCCAACAAGCATGGAAGTTACCCCAACACTCACCAGCGTGCTGTCTCCCACATCGGGTACACTTGGGCAAACGCCCTCCTCCTCTATGGCCCTGATGGCCCCTACCATGGTGGCCACCGCCACGTCTATGGTCAAACTGATGTCCGCCACCTCTGTGCCTCTTGGCGTCTCTACCATCAAAGTGGTTATGCCTCTTTCCAGAACTGGAACCACCAGATCGTTTGGCCGAACCCAAACTATGCTCTAAATCCTTGGCCCTCGCGACCAATACATCAAAGTCTGAGTAGTCAGATGCTAGTGTATACCTCTTAACCTCTTCATTCAGTCCGTAGCGGAATCGGTTACATCGTTCCACTTCAGTAGGAACCAACTCTGGGCATACTGACTCAAGCGAACAAAGCGGATCTCATAATCAGTCACAGAAGCATCTCGCTGAGTAAGAGCCATGAACTCTCTCTTCTTCTCATCTAGGTACCTTGGTCCCAAGTACCTCTTCCTGAAAGCAAACTCAAAGAAATCCCAATCTATCTCAGCCTCTGGAACCCCGGTAGTAATGGTGACCCACCAGGTGTAGGCATCACCCTGAAGCAACGAGATCACACATCCCAACCTACGTGCACCCGCACAACCCATCTGAGCCAAGATACGAACTGTCTTCTCCAACCATAACTTCGACCTCTCCGGAGTAGATCATCTAAACTCCTCGGCCCCCAAGCTACGGATCCTCTCCAAAGGTAGACTGGCATCGTCACACCTAGGCTGAGCTGCAGCCTGAGCTCCCACAACTGCGGCCTAAAATGCTCCCACTATCGCTTGCACTAGCGGAGTCATATCAATTCCAGCTAGACCTTGGCCACCTTGAGGTCCATCTCCTTCAGCTCCATCCTCGCCTCCAGCTCCAGGCGGAGGAGGTGGTGGTGGTGGAGGTGGTGGAGGAGCGCCAACTCCCGCGGCCACCGGCCCTTCTAGGTGAGCCTCCACACCAACAGCCGGCTCAACAGGAGCCGCAACCCGTGGTTCCTGACGAACCACTCTCGGTCTACCTCTCGGTCTAGACATCGCTCTCACAGATATCAACTACAACCACAACAACAAAACATACAAGCTGGGTTAGCAAGGCAAGGCTTCCAAGTGTTCAAGTACGTTCCCTCACTTAAAATCATTTTTTCCAATGTAATAGCAGCAATGGGACTCACACACACATGCTTTGAATAAAACAAGCAACATACTTGTCAAACAAGCAACCATTCTTACAAAGCAAGCAAACACCGCGCATATTAATCAAAACTCGAACTTACCTCACTTACCTGCCCAAGGTCTCGGTAACCTTAGGCTCTGATACTAACAAGTGTAACCCCCTCATCCCGGTCTGGCCGGATGACCGGTCCGAGTGGGCAACACGGGGAAAACCGAAGCGAAACCCGTTAAGGTTCCCCCTCGGTTAACAACCCTATAATTTTTTTTCATTTTAAATCTTGTCTAGATGAGTATTAGATCCTAAGTGGTCATACAGCGGAACAACATTCACGAAACAAACGAACGAACTCAAACTAACATGTTACAGCCCAATTTTAAACTTATACTGCAGGCGGTATCGATACACCTAAGGGGTGTATCGATACCCCTTGACTAGGTCAACTGGTCAGAGTCAGCCAGTGGAGACCGTATCGATACGCCCTTGGAGGGTATCGATACTCTCCCCAACGGTTGACTTCTCACGGTCAACGCTAAGATGACCGTATCGATACGCCAGGGACCCGTATCGATACCAAAATGGACAGTAGCTCCAGTGACCAAAATGGTATCGATACACCCCCAAGTGTATCGATACACGAGACCTGAAACAAGAAGGTGGTATCGATACCGTACCAACCGTATCGATACCCCTGCACTGCAAAACCTCCCAAACTCAGCAAAACGATCAAGACTCGAATCTAAATGCAATTTAAGACTTCCTTAGCCCCAACCAAACCTTCACACAACATTTACATACCACCATATAGCCATACAAACACCCAACAAGTATAAACATCAAGGAAATCATGCAATAGACCCAATATGGCATTCAAGCATTCAAAGCTCATACTTCAACATCCAAACATATAGGCAACTTCAAAGGCACATGGCCAACATTCAAGATAAGCAAATTAGGCATGGACTACAACTCAAACATGGCATCACAAGCCATACAAAAGCAAGATAGCATGGAGTCTAAACAAGCTCCTAAACAACCAACAATCATCCACCAAAAGACACATGTCCCATTGCTTAAACTATTACATGTTCAACATTTAAAAGTCATACTTGATGTACTCAAGCCAACCACCACACTTGGAGGCCCTCCACTTGCTCAAGCAACCCACGAACTAAGGATCTGCAATGTTGAACAAAGAGAGCGTAAGCAATGATGCTTAGTGAGGGTGAGCTCTAAAAACAAACCTCAACATTGCAGGGTCCGAGCACGATCTAGCCAAGGCATTACACAAATATACTAAGGATCCACAAGAGCCACAAGATAAGATGCATAAGCAATATACAAGTAAATGTCATGATCAACAAGCTCTAAATCCTCAACACAAGTAGTCACATCAAACATCCAAATAAAGATCATTAATCTCAACACATTGATACATTTATCAACCAACATTGGCACCTAGCTATGACCCGAATACGCGGATAGACACGTTGGAACTCACATCCAACAACCACATTACCTCACGGTGGGATTACACTCATCACCGGTCTCGCGGAGGGGATTCCACTCATCCTCACGCCCCGTCGATGGGATTCCACTCATCACCGACTATGTTTAAATACAATTTCCGGGCGAACCCGTACTCCTCCCTGGTGACTCAAGGCCACGCGCGACTTTTGACTCATGTGTACACACTAACATCCTAATGATCGATCATTTGTATTCAAGTATACTAGTGCCAACATTTACTCATTCCACATTACTCATTCCAATCATTTCCGTGCTTAGCACGTACTCACCAACACCCATCATCATGCATGTCTCAAGCATCACAAGTCATATCTCATTTCACATGTATAATACAATATACATAAGCACACACATTACATTTCATACGAGACATACACAACCACATAAATGAGTTCATCCAAAGGCTCTAGATCAAGCTTAGGATTAGGCTACCACCCTAATCCTAACTCTAGGTGGGTCTACCAAGCCCAACCTAGTCCATATACTCGAACCAACCATTTTAAATCCATTTAAAACATTTAACCACTCACCTAAGCTTCCAAGCTCAAGGACCAAGCTAGCAACCACCTTCAATTTCCCGGATTCACTTCCGATGCTTCACCGATGCCTAAACTCGATTCTAATCAATCTCAAACACAAACAAAACATTCGAAATCAATAACTCATCATCGGAACTAACCCAGATTAACATTAGCAAGCATCTAACACTCAAAACCAACCCCAAAACAGAATTTCCGAGCAGCCCCTAAAACCCACTGAAATCCTCCATTTCAAGCATCCAAACAACCACTAAACACACCCAAAGCAACCCTCATATAACATACTAGCACCAGCCCTCAAAATCCAACATTAATCAACCCCAAAATCACTTTAAAACCCTCCAAAAACCCTCTTAAAACCCAATTCCGAAAATCATTACAAAACCTTATAAAAATTAGATATTTTGGACCTTTTGAACAACAAATGACTCATCTAACATTACCAAATCAAAAGCTCAACTTAATGTTAACAAAGTTAACATTTTTAATTTCAAACTCTAAAACTTCATAATACAAAAACAAGGGTTTTAATGAAAACTATGGTACGAGCATGTAGAGGGAAGTGAGGACAAGCTAAAAACATGTTTACCTCTCAAAAATCACCAAGGATGTGAGTGTATGGTGATGGAATAGTGAACCCCCAAGGAGAGAAGAAGGAAACGTTGGGTTTGAAAGAGTGAGGGGAAGAAGATGAGAAGGGTGGGTGTTTTATTTGACATGTGTTAAATTTTAAAGCTCAAAAGACTTGTTTGCCCTTTATGAAATGAGGCATTTACAAGGAAGGTAAATCCATGGCTAAATGGAGTTTAATCTTAAAACATGGTCAACCCAAATTAATTAATTTTGAAAACAAACTCAAAATATTATTTAGAGTATAAAACCGAGCCCAAAATAATATTAAAATATTATTTTCACCTAACCCCTAAATCCGGGTGTTACACCCCTACTTGCAGGGACGGAGCCAGAATTTGAAGTTGGGGCAAAACATAAATTTTAAAAGATGAGGGGCAAATTTACAATTATCTCAATTTTTTCCAAAAAATATAAAGAATTAAGGGGTAAAAAAATTTTCCCGCTGCCGAGGGGCACAGCCCCTCCCATGTGCTACTAAGCTCCGTCACTGCTTACTTGGTCCGGTAGAAAACCGAGTCAAAGATGTCACTAATATCAAAAATATGGTATCGTAGAATCGATACCATAAACAAATCATTCACATATCGTGCAATTATAAAATTAACAAGGAATAGGATATTTCAAATTAACATATTAATCATTTAGGACCAACTTGCAAAAATTTAAAAGATTGAGAGATTAAAGTGTAAACTTATAAAATTTCAGGGACATGTATGAATATTTCTAATTAAAATGATTAATCACTAATATTAAGCCTTTAAAGTCTTATTTAAGAAATTAATAGCATATAACTCATGGTTTAGCAAAAGAGGCTAGATTGCAAAATATCACAATTCTTGCTAAGATAGGACCGAGGGTACCAACACTTAACAATCAAGTATCAGTATGCTTGGTCGGGTACCCATACCAAAATGACTTATTGCAATTTTATAAAGGTAAAATGACAAAAGATGTCCCCATGTTTGCATGTTTTGTCATTTGCCCCATATTCTTTTTTTGGTCCAAATATGCCCCTAACGTTTGTTTGTTTTGTCATTTGGCACCCTATTCTTTCTTTTGGTCCAAATATGCCCCCAACGTTTCAATTTGGTCCAAAATGCCCCCGTTAGATGGAAACTGTCAGTCAACTGACGTTCAACAGCTGATCCTAACTACACTTGCAACATATTAAGATCTGTTGATGCCACGTCAAATTTTTTTTATAAGTCGTTGACCGTAAGTTGATTGACAGTTTACATCCAACATGAGCATATTTGGACTATGAATGAAACGTTGGGGGCATATTTGGACCAAAAGAAAGAATATGGGGCAAATGACAAAATAAGTAAACGTTGGGGGTATATTTAGACCAAAAAAAAAGAATAAGGGGCCAAATGACAAAACATGCAAACATTGAAGGCATCTTTTGTCATTTTACCTTTTATAAAACCTAAAGGTATCAGTATGTATGGATCAAAAAAAGAGTATCAGTATGTGAGCTGGCAGTACTAGTACTGATAGAATCGTATTGGTACTCTCTGTACGAAATTGTCACCTAAAGTTTGGGTCATGTCGAAGGCCAAAAATACAATATTAAAAGTACTTTTGGTCTGGCGGTCGGCGACCAACAACACTCACATTAGTGTCGTCGCAGACAAAATAAAGAGAAAAAAAAAAGAAAAGTGAGCGACGCTTAAGAGAGAAAAGTGAGCAACAAACATAAAAAAGATTAGTTATTAGAATTTCATAAATTAAAATTTAATTATAAAACAATGATATTAAAAATAGATAACATAAAAGTATGCACTATAGTATTATCATTTTTGAAAAAGATAAAATAATAATAATATAAATTAAATGTCAAAATTAAATAAAAATTATATATTTTAAAGTTTATATTTTTTATATTAGATTTACTATTTATGTTTGGGGCCGGCTCTGCCATTAATATTTGGTCCAAAATTTAAGTTGAGTTTTATTTTTTGGAGTGCAATGTGTCACAATACAGTATACTCTTTGATTTTAATTTTTTTCAATTTATAGTATGAGATGAGCACTAACTCAAATTTTGAGTTACTCAAATTTATTATTTAAATTTCACCAGATCTTATTTCATTTATACTTAATTACATTATAAAATAAAAATCTTAAATTTTAAAATACCAATTTCATTTAATTTTAACATATTATATTACTAAAACATTTATATATTTTTAAACCTAATTATATCCATACGATATTTTTTATAAAATTTATTTTAAGGAAGAACCTAAAGTAATTAAATGCTATGTATCCATATGTACCACTAATCATATGCATCATTAATATTTTAATAACTTTTAAAATCATGAAGATCTAAAGCGTGATTATTCCTTTTTATAATAAAATGTGTTAAAACACATTTTATACCATTTTCACATTTTTTATGTTTTAATTCAAAAATAATAAAGTTATTAAAATTAAAAGTGGAAAAAATTAAAAAAAACCTGAAAATAACCCGAAAAGTGTTAAGTAATAAAAATAACTAATTTAAGTAGTTAAAATTTTTAAAATTATAGAGATCATTAATTAACATATTGGTCAATATGCTCATGTTACCCCTTTTATGTGAGTTTGAATATTGACAGTTGCATTTGAAATGTAAAGATTGTCTACTTAATCAGAAAAAATATAAAATTATAAATAGACTTATTATTCAAATAAGTGCTTAAATTATATCTCATTTTGATTTTAGGTGCCTAAAGTATTTTTTGGTCAAACGGGTGCATGAAGTTTCATTCCGTTACCGTTTTAAGTTTGTTCCGTTAAAAAAAAACATCACCCAATCAATGCTTGACACATGACAAAAAATTTATTTTCTTTTAATTTGGGGAAAATTAAAATTTTAATTTTAAAAATCTAGAAATTCCAAAAAAAAAAACTCTAAATCAGCCCACAAATTCTTAAAAATCACAAAACCTTAAATCCCCAAATCGTCATTGATCGCCTCCCCTAAGCTTACCCTTTCGACCATCTAAACTAACAGACCATTTTCCCCTCCCAATATACTATCGCCAGACACCGACGGATGACGTGCTAAATGAATGATGATTTTACATTCGTCGTTCGATGTTCAATTGACATGTTATTTTCCATTTTTTGGCGACGGTATGTTAGGAGACATGACCGACTAGTTTTGGCAATTGAAAAGATGGGCTCAGGGGAGGGAATCAGTGGTAACGACGGTGTCGATTTGGGAATTTTGAGTTTTGAGGACTATTTTAAGATTTTGTGAAAATTTTAAGATTTTTTGAAAAATTTTAATTGTTAAGTTTCTCTATAAAGACTTGCAAAGACGTGTTGGCCACAACAAGTGTCATGCGAAAATTTTCTCTAGAATTCTTTCTCATTTTCTTTGTGGGAAAGAATTCCTTTGGTCGCCAAGCCATAATGGCACATGGTTTTTATGCTGCTGTATGGTTGTTGTTCGGCGTCCTTATATCTTCCTCTCTATTATCCCCATCTCACGAATGTTGTTCCACGTTTTTCAAGATGTTCATCATCATCACCCTCATGGGTCTTACTACCGCCACAAATTCCATCTCTTTAGGCACCTGCATGCTCTCTGTACTCTCTCCCATCACGAGTCTTATGCAATCGTGCATAAATATACGAGCTTATGCATGTGACATAAGAATATACTACTAACTCTGACCATTGACACTGTTTGGAGAAGGAAACCGTGAGAATACAGAGCCAGAGGAGAATACTTTCAGTATGATAATTGTTGGGCTAAATATGACATTTGTATCCAACATGCTTGGTCTTTTACATCTAGTAATGCTATGGACAAGATTCATGCTGTGGGAGGGGCTCACAAGAATTAGTAGGATAATCGCAAGGACACTGCCATGCAAGGTTTTTTGTTTACCGAATGAAACCAATCCTTCCTTTCTGCATTAGCGATAACCAAGTTACGTTCATCAAGGGGAAAATGATCTCAGACAATCACGAGCTTTTCCACTACCCACTCCCTTAGGACTGATTCAAACAAGGGTGCACCTCTGAAGCTCAACATGAAAGGGTCGAATGACCCTTCCTACAAAATGTTATGCTTAACATTGGCTTTAATTATGCATGGGTCAATTTAATTATGAATTGTATATCCCTCGTATCCTTTTCCTGCTCGTATTAACGACTCTTTATCTCTAGAGTTCTATTTGTAGTGAGGCTTGAGGCAAGGAGATCCATTGTCCTATTTCCTCTTCCTCCTTTGTACCCAAGGCCTCTCGAATACGTTACACGTTGAGCAAAAAGCAGGAAGAATAAAGGGCATTCTTGCGAGCCACCATGGGCCAAGTTTGACCTATCTTCTTTACGTTGATGATAGCATAATCCTTTTACAAAACTCTAAATTTGAGGCAACAAGACTTAAATAGGTTCTCTCTCTATATATGCTTCTTTCTCAAGGTAGTGTCAAGTGTGTGAATTTTGATAAATCGACGATCTACTTTAGCACTAACACCTCCACATAGCACAAGCAGGTAATGTATGATATCTTGGGAGTCCGAGAGGTTGATGATCCAAGTATCTATCTCAGCATCCCTCTACTTATTGGTAAGAACAAGACGAACACACTAGGCTTTGTTCGAGACAAGGTCAACACTCGTGTGACAGGATGAACAAAGAACCTCTTTTCATATGGAAGAAGAGATATCTTTATTAAATCGTTTGCTCAAGTCTTGCTCAGTATCTGATGTCTTGTTATTTGTTTCCACAATCCTTGATTGATGATATGGTGTAAACCATACGTAACTATTGGTGAACAAGTAATCTAACATGAGGGGTTGACCACTTGTTGCTTGGAGTCGTATGTGTACACCCAAAGTGCAGGAGGAACCGGCTTCTGAGACATGCTTAGCTTTAACCTTTCCCTCCTAGGTAAGCAGGTTTGGCAAATGATTACAGAAACTAATAGTCTTTTTGCTTATGTCTATATAGCTAAATATTTACCCTCGGGGAACATCCTCGATGCCAAGCTAAAATGGCCTATTTTGCAATGTTTGCATTGAGCCATGTGTGAGCTACATGAAGGTTTCTTCTGGAAACTAAGGCTTGGTAGCAAAGTCTGCATGCATGCAGAACGTTGGGGTGGTTTGGCATCTGTTGAATTCTTGGTCCCATACGTAGACTACCTATCATCTCTTATCTGCTACCATGAATTCATGCACCAAGGACATGCACGGTGGAATGAAGAGATGTTTCGTAGTGTTTTTCATCATAGTGATGAAAACTTCATCCTTCGAGTCCCTATCTCACCCACAAAAAGGAATGTCATCGTCTGGGGACACCATGACACAAGTATGAATAATGTTAAGTTTGACTATTTGTACATACAACGTCATCTTTCCTTCATTGACAAACCATCACGAGTATGGAAGATTATCTCTAAACTATCGATTCTCCCCAAGATTTGAATCTTCAATTGGCATATTGCCCATGAAGCTTTGCTCGTAAGCAACATATTAAGGGTTGCAAACGTGGCCTAGGACACTGTCACCAATGTCAAAATGAGGTTGAAACAATTCTACATGCTCTTAGGAACTGCCCCTCTTCCAAGGAAACCCATGTTCTTTCTGGCTTACCCGATGCAGCCATCAATAGTCAAGCTTCTTCAACCTTGGCGTGGCTCGAGGAGGCAATTTCTATTCCGAATATTAACTCCCTCTCAGGCATTGTTGTCATGCTTCAGAACCTCTGAAAACATAAGAATACCCTGGTTGATTAGGGCATCCACCAACCTACATGGGTCACTGTTACCAACACGCAAACACTTCATCGAGACTAGTACCAAGTAGCCCCAACTCGTACAATTTTTTGTGAGTGCTGAACCAAGCAGTGGGGTTCTGGACAGGCGCGATAGGAGCGACCGCACAGGGCCCCCAATAGAGAGGGGCCCCAAAATAGAGAGCCTAAATTAAAAAATTTTTTGAAAGGTGAGAACCTAAATTAAATTAAATTAAATATTTGTAAAAAATTATAAATTTATATATATAATTATGTGTATATATATATATTATGTGTGTATATAAATTAATTTTTTGTATTAAGATTTTTTTAAAAAAAAATAACTTATATCTCTTATTGATTATAAATTAAGGGCCACATTTTAATATATTGCACAGGCCCCCAAAATCTTTGAACCGCCCCTGGAACCAAGATGAAAGACCTCATATGACGGGTACATCAAGATTAATGTTGATGGAGCATATGACCCCGATCGAAGAGCTACATCGATATGACTGCAGGGACGGACCTAGGACTTTAGGTTAGGGGGCGAACTTATAAAAGTTTAGGGGGCGAAAATAGATTTTTAATAGAAAATACATAAAAAAATTCTAAAATTTTTCTAAATCATATATGATTTTCAAAATTTTAGGGGGGCGGTTGCCCCCACCAGCACCCCCTCGGTCCATCCCTGGATATGAGTTATAGCCTGTGATGGACATGGCTAGGTCTTTGGTAGGCTTGCACAGCGCATAGTCAGCTGCAATGAGGCCACCCTCGTCGAGATCAATGCCATTAATGTTGGGCTACATCTAGCCTGCGATAAAAGATGGCATCGAGTTATCTTCGAATCGGACTCGGCTATTGTTGTTAATAAACGGCCGGAGACCTATTCGGTCATGAGCCCACACCTTGACTTGACTCGCCTCATTCCACAAGACTATAACTATTTTCGTATTGTTTTTGTAAAAAGGGTAGCTAGTTTGTAGCCCATTCTCTGGGCAATTTTAGGTGAATAATCCTTTTTTAATTATTATTTGGGAAAATGGCTCCCAAAAAATAATATTTGGCAAAATGACCCCCAAACTTGCCACGTCGGTGGACCTCGCGTTGTGTAGGACGCGAGGTAGGATATCGCGTTCTGCACAAGGCGATTTTTGTCTACGTGGCCTTGTTGTTTGTGATAACGGTTTTACAGGACCTCGCGTTGCAGAACGCGAGGTCCACGAGAATTTGAAAAGGCGGCTGAATATATCGCACAGACCTCGCGTTCTACAGGACGCGAGTTCTGTGCAATTTTGGGCTGAAGAACAAGGGAAAACAAGTGTGGGTAGGCCTGTTCGAGCCCAATTTCGGGCGTGTAAATCGTATATTTTTAGCGATCATCGAGTTTGGGGTCGTAGTACTGGAAATTGTCTATTGTACGATACCAACATGGTTAATTTCCGTCCATTCTACAATGGTTTAAAATGGCTTCGAAAACCCTATGCTATCATGCCTTTTTTGAATGAAGTTGCATTTCAACAAATGTCGATTTTCGGTTTAGTAATCCCAATAAATTTATTAAAAACTGAAATTAAATAAACATTATAAAGTTTACTTATAATAGGTAAACAAAATTATAATATGTAAACAAAATTATAATACGACATTATAAAAGTCAAATGTGTTTTATATAAATATTAAAAACATAAGTACAGAACAGTAAAAGAAAAGACTAAAAATACCTATGTCCACCCGTTCCGCAGTCGGGTGGATGACGCTCACGAGCTGGATACCTCCGATCATCGTGTGGTGGTCCCTGGTCCCCATCATCCTGACCATCGTGCGCGGTATGCGGATCTGTGCTAGGCCCAGGCGGGGAGCAAAACAAGCTACCGATCGGCGTATTCTCCACAATGGAAAACTCACACTGAGAGTGCAGTTGTGGATAATCGATAAGCTGAAGGTCAGTCGTGGGCGTATGGGGATGATAGGCATCAGAGGAGCCGAACTGGGGTGGAGGCATCGTCTGCTGGAAACTCGATGGACCGCTATAAGCATGAAATGATGCGGAAGAAGATGATGCCCCTGCGGTGTCATATCGTGGTCTCGGACCGTGCTGCGTCGACTGCCTCTGGCTCTGGCTCTGGGTCGCTCGACGGGTGCCGAGTGGGCGGTTTTAGGGTTGCTGGGGAAGCCCTGTATCGCGCTCGGCCTGAGTAAGGATATGCGGCATCACATTGAGCCTATACCACTGGTCATAATTGAAAGCGACCGAATTACCCCTTCTATAATTTGTTGGAGAAACAGTGGGCGTTGGTCAAATCGGTTACCCCAAATCGCTATCCAGGTAGCGTGGTGGTCGGACCAGTCAACCTCCGTCTTCCCCTGACGCGTAAGATTGTGGAAGCAGTCCATATTTTACGGAGGGGCTGGAACATTTTGGAAGTACCCGAACTGTCGGAGAACCCTATCCGTAGAATGCCACACGCAAATTTCGTAGTTGAGCAGCGGCACGACGAAAATCCAGAGGTCTCGGTCTCGCAGAATATCTGGTGGAGTAATCTGCCGAATCTTCTCTGAATCATAGGGCCTCCACACGAACTAAAAAAAATGAAAGCGTTTGTAACAGTTATATGAAATATTATTGGAAAAAAAGTATGAAAAAATTCAAATTAATCGTTGAATTACCTCGTGCTCCTTCAAGGCATCGAAAGCATGCCTGTATGCTTTCTGGGAGTTCGGCAGGCCGGTGTGGGTCAGTGTACTGGTCCACCTATAAATAATGAAAAACATCGTTAAATAAAATAATTTTAAAATAAAAAATATAGTAGATTACGTAGTACCTCCGTAGAAGCGGAAATAACATAGCGGTGGGCTGTCTAAGCTGTGGTCTCAAAGTAGGCATCCGAAACCAAACCCAAGCCTGTAGGAATAAACATCATCCTCTCATCGATGATCTGGAGGCGTCAACGTTTCTGCAGAGGTCTCTGATAAGAAATGCCAAGACAGCTGATCCCCAAGATTTTCTTCCAGACTCATTTAAATATGTAAGATGACGAAGCCACATCACGTGCACCTTTGTGCGGGATTTGTCTGGCATTAATATCCCGCCAATAATGTGCAAGATGTGTGCACGCGCACACCGCTGTGAAAATTAAGATTTAATAAAGACATCCTAATTAAAAAATTGTAAGTTCATCCTAAATTTAATATCCGCATCCTAAATTTAATAAAGACATCCTAAATTTATTAAAAAGATCCTAAATATTTAATGAAGTCATCCTAAAAATTTCATAAACTATCCTAATGTTCAAATAAATATTTTTAATTTCATCATAAATCTAATAAAAGCATACTAAATATATAATAATGGCATCATAATTTTTAAATAGAAAAAATACCTGAAGTGCAACTACATCCGCATTGGGGGGAGGGGTTCCAAAGTGGTCCTTCAAATATGATAGATCGATTTTTCCTCCGTCCCACACGTCCTCATGGGGCATCACGCTTATTTGTTTAGCAAATAGAGAAGATCCGGTACCGAACTCGGCGTCCTTTTTCACTGCGAAGATCCGGTAACGCTAAAGCTTCCGAGGAGATTATCGTTCAAGAAGTTGGTCAAGGAACTGGAGGCAAAAGTCCCTCATTTCGATAATCACCGTTTGTCCGATGTGAAGTATCGGGTGCCAACATCTATAGACCCTTTAAGGTACTCTGTATGCCAAATTGCGGAAAATGCTGATGTGGACATGATGATGGAAACCCACTTCGACTATTCAATTGGAACGCCCCTCGAGCTGTATGCATCGTTCTCCGAGTCTAATCCAGTTATCCAAATACCAAGCTGGGGCCGGGCGAATTTCGACTTCGATCTGAATGCCAACGTTGATAGCCCGACCGCAGGTCTACGACGTGATTTTAACCTACTATGCCAAGACAACGAGTTTGGTGCATCGTCATCTGCTCCTCCCAGGCAGTCGTGCGTAGCTAGTATCGGGTTCGACTTGAACCAACCCCCAAACGATGAATTCGATGCACCAACAAATGCATCGTACAATCCATACAATCCATATAATCCTTATAGTTTTGGGGGGAGGGAACGTCAGCTCCTTACGTTGCGCACGACCATGAATCATCATATGGCCGGCACTCAATGTATGTCCTTGGCACCGACTACGGTCAACCATCTATGGGGAGACATTCTTCTTTTGGAGGTGAGGGAGCGTCGTCTTCTTACGCTATGCACGACCATGATTCCTCATATGGACGACACTCAACGTATGTCTCTAGCACGGAGTACGTTCAACCATCTATGGGAATACATTCTTCTTATGGTGATCTTGATTTTGGTCTTGGAAATGCGGTTCGTGAGCGATCTCCCGCTCATCGACCCCCATCCACGCCTCGAAGGGTAGTGATCAACGAAGCTCTACTATTCCAGCTCCCGGATGATGCTTCTGACGAAGAACCGATTAGAGAACCTGGGCCCGACGGAGACGAGCTGGGGCCATTCTATCCCAAACCAGAAAACTTGACAGTTCTACCGGAAGACACTACCGTTCCACCACCAGATTTGGACGAAGAACCGACTGCCACCAACTTTCCTGTAGACGCAACACCAATTTCTATGTTCTAGCCACCATCCCACTTCACAACGGTTGATATGGATGCAATGGACGTCCCTAATTTTCCGCATGACGACACAATAGATGGCCGAGTCAACCGTTCTGATGGTGAACTGAGAATTGGTATGACGTTCTTGAAAAAGGAAATTGCGGTGGCGGCAGTTAAGCAGTACAACCTTCTTCATAATGTTGAGACGGCAGTGGATAAAACCCAATCCAAATACTACAAGGCTTATTGCGTCCAAAAAAATCAAGGCTGTAAATGGAAAATCCGTATATCACAGTTGAAGAGGGCAGGCGACAGTTGGACAATAACAAAACTTGAGGGGCCCCATACATGCACCGTTCCAAGCCTCAACCAGGATCACAAGAACCTGGATGCAAAGTACCTCGCGGACATCTTTTCAACACTGGTGAAAACAAATCCCACTGTGTCGGTCCCCACATGTCAGGCTGCAGCTCTTGAAGTCACCGGCTACCGTCCAGGTTATTCCAAAGCATGGTATGCAAGGAAGCGAGCCAAAGAGGAAATGTATGGCCGATGGGAGGAATCTTACAAAGAGTTGCGCCCGTGGCTTAATCTCCTGCAGAAACACATCCCCAGAATGGTTGTCGAACTTGATACGGTTCTGGCATACGAAAATGATCGTGTCGTCCGAGGTGTTTCTCAATTCCACCGGTTATTTTAGACTTTCCCTCAGTGCATCAACGCATTCAAGCACTGCAAACCGATGGTCCAAATCGACGGCACATGGTTGTACGGAAGATATACACAGACCCTACTTCTAGCTATAGCACAGGACGGCAATCGCAAATGCATTCCTGTTGCATTCGCAATCGTCCCGAAGGAGGATTTGGAGTCTTGGAAGTTCTTCCTTCAGAACCTACGAAATATGTCCTTGATCCTGTAATACGAAGAAGGGATGAAGGGGTATGTGTTATTTCTAACAGAGGCACAACGGTGTTGTGGGCGATAGAAAATTTGGGTAACTATTGGAAGCCTCCATACATTCACCACCGTTTTTGCTTGCGACACATAGCCGCAAACTACCTGCTGCAATACAAGAACCGTGATGAACGTCAAATGGTGCTCGATATGGGTACGTCCTTTATGTCATTTTCATTTACTATATTATTTCTTACTCCCTTTGATTTACGACCTTTTTGCATGTGTTTTTCGCCCATAACTATTCAAATGTCATCCCGTAGGAAACTCGCACTACAAACAAGAGGTGGCTAACCTGCTGGAGGAACTGAGAGCGAGAAACAAAAAAAGGCGCAGAATACCTTGAAAAATCCCAAAGGAAAAATGGCTTCGATCGTATGACGAGGGTAAACGTTATGGCCACATGACAACGAACTTGGCTGAGGCTGTGAACTCATCACTGAAGGGAGTGCGGCAGTTGCCTATCACTTCCATTGTCAAAGCGACCTATTATCGTTTGGCTACCCTTTTTACAACCTTGGGAAGGCAAGCAACTGAGTACATGGCAGGTGGACACAAAGTCCATCCAGATTTCCGCACAAAACTGCATACTCAATTGGGCCAATCAAGACAGATGCAAGCAACTCTCTTCTTGCGAGAAGGACACTTGTTTCGTGTTGTAGAATTTTCCAGGCAGTTGGAAGGCATTCAGCACAACGCTTACGTGGTAAACCTGAGGGATAGAACCTGCGAGTGCGGAATTTTCCAAACTTTCAAATACTCGTGCACACACGCCATTGCTGCTTGCACTAACCAACGGATACAATACATGCATATGGTTGATCAGGTATACTTACTCGAAACGGTGTTTAAGGTTTACGAAAAAGAGTTTCCTCCAATCGGAAATGAGGTTGATCCGAATGCTGTGGACACTGAACCGATCATACGCCAAGATCCAGCACTAATACGAGGCAAAGGACGTCCACGTTCTACAAGAATATACTGTGTCGAGGATATGGTCGAACATCGAGAGAAAACCGGACAAAAGAAGCATTGTATTGTATGTCGAAATCCTGGACACACAGCTCCTAAGTGTCCTAATCGCTCAGCCCCTCGTCTTAATTAATTATTTTTAATTTGTATATGTGAGTTCGCCCATGACAATCGAATCAATAAAGTCAGTCTACTTCGATTTATACAGTACGTCATCTTATATTTTCAATCATTCAAAAAAATATGTTATGATAGTGTTTTCGAAGCAACTTTAAGTAAGCGTACAATGGACGAAAATTGACCGTGTCAGTGTCATACGATAGAGAATTTCCAGTACTACAAGCCCAAACTCGATGTTACCTACAAATTTAAAATTTCTACGTATGAAATTATGCTCGAACATGCCTATCGACATTTGTTGAAATGAAACTTCATTCAAAAAAGGCATGATAGCATAGGGTTTTCGAAGCCATTTTTAACCATTGTAGAATGGACGGAAATTAACAATGTTGGTATCATACAATAGACAATTTCCAGTACTACGACCCAAAACTCGATGATCGCTAAAAATATACGATTTACACGCCCGAAATTGGGCTCGAACAGGCCTACCCACACTTGTTTTCCCTTGTTCTTCAGCCCATAAATGCACAGAACTCGCGTCCTGCATAACGCGAGGTCTGTGCGATATATTCAGCCGTCGTTTCAAATTCTCGTGGACCTCGCGTTCTACAGAACGCGAGGTACTGTAAAACCGTTAACACAAACAACAAGGCCACGTACACAAAAATCGCGTTGTGCAGAACGCGATATCCTACCTCGCGTCCTACACAACGCGAGGTCTACCGACGTGGCAAGTTTGGGGGTCATTTTGCCAAATATTATTTTTTGGGAGCTATTTTCCAAATAATAATTAAAAAATGATTATTCACCTAAAATTGCCCATTCTCTGGCAACATGGGCGCTTCAGTCAAATACTTATCTATTTGTTGACTTGGTTTGTCTTGAGATTATATCTTTAGTTGTAAATGATAATGTATCTCCCCTTTACTCTTAATATTATTTAAGTACTCTTTTCCCCCTTAGGCGGTCAACACTAAACTCGAGTTTAATGTTGATTTTAGAGGAAATTTTTAATGAGATTCATCCTCTTTAAAAAAAATAAGTTTTTCTAAAAAAATGTCATGCGTAATGTTTTGATTGGCTAACAAAAAATTTTAAAGCTGTTAATGATCAAACACCTAAAATGATAATGGAGAAAACGTTAGACACCTAAAATAAAGTTGTATAATTTATACACTTAATTTTTTTAAACCTTATAAATATTATTCGTTTAATGTTACAATTCCATTCGATTTTTAGTTTATTGGGAGTAATAATCTAGTAGAAACCTAGAAAAATGGAAGGTAAAGAAATGGGTAGGTCTGGAGTGCGGCAGTTCTAGGTTGCGGCTAAAAGAGTTTAAGTTTTGAAACTTGCCCAAGAAATCAAAATGTTATATTCTTTTAAGGCTAAACGGTCAAATTTTTCCATGTAGTAATCTGAAATCAACAATGTTGCCCCTACTTTTTTTCTCCGTAATTTTTCCCTCAAAGTTAGCCAACTACAGTAATGTTGCCCTTTGACCGACGTTGACCGTTAAAGTGTTGATGTGGCAGTTAACTGTGAATTCATTCATGCAATTTTGCAATCAAAGTCATTCAATTGCAGCAATTTTACCCTCGGTTTATTTAGTTTTTAAATAGATTTGGATAAATAATTTAGTTTTTCGAGTTGAACTTTTACAAACAGAATATATGAAAAATCAATTAACAAATTGGTGCAAATATCTTTTGGGTCCCTGGTAATTTTAAAAATAAGCAAAGTAAGAACTCTCACAAAAAATTAAAATATTCTTCAATTTTTTAAAAAAATCAATAAACTTAATAAAAATTAATAAGATATTCAAAAAAATTATTAAAAATAAAATAAAATATAAAAATTAATATGCATTAGGAATTATAAAATGATAAAAATATAAATACAAAATTTAAAAGTATGTATAAAGTATAAAAAATCAAAAGATTTATAAAAACCATTGAAAAAGTTTCGATTGTTTGTGGTTATGCTAAGCCAACTAATATTCCTTGAATATATTTTTAATGGGATCATCCTTCCATTAGAGTAGTAATAAAACTTATTAAATATTAATAAGCATCATTTTGATTAAAAAGTGGAAGAAATTTTGGTGAAATTGTTCAATTTTTTAATATATTATAAATATTTTTTAATTTTTATATTTATATTTTATAATTTTACAATTGTTCAATTGTTCAATTTTTTATATTGATATTTTATCATTTTATAATTTCTAATACATTTTAATTTTTATATTAGTTTTCATTTTCAATATTTTTCTGAATATCTTAATAATTTTTATTAAGTTTATGGATTTTTTAAAAAAATTGAAGAATATTTTAATTTTTTGTGAGAGTTCGCTTATTTTTAAAATTACCAAAGACCCAAAAGATATTTGCACCAATTTGTTAATCGATTTTTCATATATATTGTTTGTAAAAGTTCAACTTGAAAAGCTAAATTATTTATCCAATTTTATTCGAAAACTAAATAAACTGAGGGCAAAATTGTTGCAATTGAATGACTTTAAGGGAAAAAATTGCATAAATGACTTCACCGTTAACTGTCACGTCAGCATTTTAACGGTCAACGTCGATCAAAGAGCAACATTGCTGCAATTGACTAACTTTGAGGGCAAAATTACGGGGGAAAAGTAGGGGCAACATTGCTAATTTCGGATTACTACAGGGACAAATTTGACCCTTTAGTCATTTTTAATAACATTTTAGGTTGAATTTTTTGTATTTTTACAAGTATCGATACTTACAAAAATAAGTATCAATACTTAGTTTTTTATAATATTTTTAGTTTTTGGACAAGTATCGATACTTGTAAAAAAACACAAAAAAACCAACCTAAAATATTATCAAAAAGTCTAATATTTTAAATTTTTAAACAAGTATCGAAGCTTGTCATCTTTTATCCGTACCCTAGACTTGTTGTACGCCAGACTCGCCCTAAAGAAAGGGGAAAATGAGGGGGAATATATATATATATATATATATATATATATATATATATATATATATATATATATAGAGAGAGAGAGAGAGAGAGAGAGAGAGAGAGAGAGAAATAGAAATCCAAAGTTTGAGATAAACCCACAGATTTTTAATTATAGGTGGAATGGAAGTAGTATCCAAGACCATGACACCCCTGGTTTTTCATTCTCTCAATCAAATACCATATGCTCACTCTTTCTCTTTCCATTTCACATTAACCTTACCCCTCATTTATTTCCCATCCCTTCTTATTGTCCTTATCCCCTTTTATACCTCATCTTTTTCTGTTCACCAAACACCTACACAGATGCAATCGACGCCAAGCTAAAATGGCATCTTTTGCATGAAAATGTTTGCATCAAGCCATGTATGAGCTACATAATGGTTTCTTCTGGAAACTAAGGATTGATAGCAACGTCTGCATGCATGCAGAACATTGGGGTGGTTTGACATCCGTTGAATTCTTGGTCCCCTACGTGGACAACCCATCATCTCTTATTCGTTGCCATGAATTCATGCACCAAGGACATGCATGATAGAATAAAGAGAGGTTTCGTAGTGTTTTTCATCAGATTGATGTAAACTTCATTCTTCGAGTCCTTATCTCACCCACAAAAAGGGATGCCATCATTTGGGGACACCATGACAAATGTATGCATAATCTGGCTATATGTACTTACAACATCCTTTTTCTTTTTTTGAAAAACTATCTCGAGTGTGGAAGATTATCTTTTAACTATCGGTTCTCCCCAAGATTTGAATCTTCAATTGGTATATTGCCCATGAAGCTTTGCTCGTAGGCAGCACAATAAGGGTTGAAACGTGGCCCCAGGACATTGTCGCCTATGTCAAAATGAGGTTAAAACAATTCTACATTCTCTTAGGAACTGCTTCTCTTTGAAGGAAACCCTTGTTCTTGCTAGCTTACCCAATGCAACCATCAATAGTCAAGCTTCTTCAACCTTGGCGTGGCTCGAAGAGGCAATTTCCATTCCGAATATTAACTTCTTTGCAAGCCTTGTTGTCATGCTTTGGAACCTCTGAAACCATAGGAATGCCCTAGTTGATTAGGGCATCCACCAACCAACATGGGTCACCATTACCAATATGCGAACACTTCGTCAAGACTACCAAGCATCTACAACTCGTATAGTTTCCATGACTGTTGAACCAAGATGGAAGGCCTAATGTGATGGGTAGATCAAGATTAATATTGATGGGGCATATGAGCCTAGTAGAAAAGCTGCATCGATATGAGTTATTGCCTGCGATGGATTGATGACTGTGCAGATAACCTATTGTGTGTATCGTTCTTACTTAACTTTTGCATGTGTTTAGGCTCATATAGTTGCATTTAGGACTAGTTTTCATATAGTTAGAGAGTTATGGTGCTCGTGCTTAATTGTTTATATTTTGATGCGTTTAATGGGGAAGGTATTGTGTTTTAGTGGTGCTTGTGCAGGAAGTTGTTGAAGCAGAGGGGTGCTAGAGTAGTAGAGTGGCATCTCTCTCGTGTTGAGCTGACAAGGTAGTAGAGTTGGAGATGAATCATACATTGGCACACATGGATTCTCACTTGATACAGAACTCGTTGAATGAGGCGAGAAAGCAAGATCCTCTTTAAAAAGGCTTCGAGTGCTTCAAGGTTACAAAACCCTAGCTTTTCCGCATTTATAAAGAAGACTTAGGCCACAAACAAAGGGAGATTGATCTTAGACGACAACCCTTAATCTTCAACTATCGGAGAACCACCAGAGTGGAAGGTCTAGAGGAGTCTCCACACAACGAGAGCTATCGAGAGAGGCTTGCGGAGTAGGGGACCTACAACACAGTTAGAGAGCTTAGAGGAGAACCTCGAGGATGCTTGATTCTTTCTTTTCCCTTGCTTGCTAAACTGCCATGTTCTTTAATACTTTTATCATGGATGTTTTAGGCTCGGACATGAGCTAAATACTTTTGTTGGGTTTATTGTTTTTAGGATATTATGTTTTGATTAATTGTTAATGTTATAGCCTTTTCCTTTATCTATTTTGTTTATCATTCTTTATGCATAGTTATTGTAAGAGTTATCGAGAGAGGCATTTTAACTTTTGATATGTGGCTTAATATCGAGAGAGTTGGGTTATAAAAACATGAACATTGGGACTTAAGTTGTCAACTTAGGTTCTAATCCAGCTTAGACATAAGTTTAGGATTTCAACAACTAATAAGGGGAACTTGAATAGATAATAAAGTTGTTAGGGTTCACGCAGACATGTATTACCTTAGCACCATTGTTATCAACTTCTAGGCATCGAGAGAGACAAAAGTTAATTAGAAAACCATGTCGAATAAGTAAAGACATAATTGGTTTACACAAACATGTATTGCCAATGACTATAACATTCGAATAAGTATTTAGCATAATTCCTAGGCAATAAACTCAGCTTCCATAATCATCTAAATATCTGCCACAACATCTGCTTATCTTGATCATCGCTACCTTTACTTTTATTGCATTTAGTTTTGATAATCACCATCAATTTATAGTTGCTCACTAACTCTTAAGTACGATCGATTCGTATTTGTCAATATAATCCATGTGGGTTCGACACTCTACTCTATCACTTTATTACTTGATCGATGAGTATACATGCTCTAAATTGTATATATATTTTGCAAGCATTATGGACATGGGTTGGTCCTTGGTGGGCTTGCACAATGCACAGTCGACTGCAATGAGGCCACCCTCGTCGAGATCAATGCCATTAATGTTGGGCTACATCTGGCATGCGACAGAAGATGGCATCGAGTTATCTTCGAATCAGACTCGGTTATTGTTGTTAACAAACGGCTAGAGACCTTTCGGTCATGAGCCCACACCTTAACTCAACCTTTCCATATTATTTTTGTAAAAAGGGCAGCTAATGTTGTAGCCTATTCTCTGGCAACCTGGGCACTTCAGTCAAATAATTATCTATTTTTTGACTCAATTTGTCTCGAGATTATTATCTTCGGTTGTAAATGATGATGTATCTCTCCTTTATTCTTAATATTGTTTTAGTACTCTTCTCCCCCTTAGGTAGTCAACATTAAACCCTAATTTAATGTTGATTTTAGAGGAAGTTTTTAACGACCCATCCTTTTTTAAAAATAAGTTTTTTCTAAAAAATGTTATGCGTAATGTTTTGATTCGGTAACAAAATTTTTTAAAGGCCATTAATGATCAAACACCTAAAATGATAATGAAAAAACGTTAGACACCTAAAATGTATAATTTAGAGACAGTAAAGAAAGGGGGAATAAGGGACCCACATACATATTTAAGGAGAAAAGACAAAAATATTGATGTGGGAATTTTTTCCCAAAATATTATTGTAGGCGGATTATTTCAAAAAATATTGTGGCTTGAACAGTGTACTCAAAGTCGGTACATGATGTAGTTGAATCTAAAAAAAATCCCCAAAGGCATGTCCAGTTGAATCCGACTTTGGGGAAAAAATTTCCCTGAAGTCACCCTCATTTGAGTCTGACTTCAAGCCAAAGTTGATCCCATCTGGATCCGACTTTGGGGAATTTCCCTATCTATATGCCTGAAAAGCCTGCATGTTGTGCATGCATGAAACGGCAGAGAAAATATTGGTTGGATGAATGGTGGAATTTAATTGGGTAGGTGATATGAGTGGGCGAGATTTAATTTTTATGAGGTTAAAAGAGGGGTGGGTTGAAGGTAGATAGTGTAGAGGGAGAGAAAATATTTTGAAGAAGAAGAAGATTTGGAGAATTTCCCTGTCTGTATGCCTGAAAAGCCTGCATGTTGTGCATGTATGAAACGGCGGAGAAAATATTGGTTGGATGAATGGTGGAATTTAATTGGGTAGGTGATATGAGTGGTTGAGATTTAATTTTTATAAGGTTAAAAGAGGGGTGGGTTGAAGGTAGATAGTGTAGAGGGAGAGAAAATATTTTGAAGAAGAAGAAGATTTGGAGAATTTTATTAAAGTATTTTATTTTTATAATTTATCATTATTATTTTGAATAATTATAGTAAGTAGTATTTTTTGTAATTTATTTATTTTTGTATATTTTATTTTATAGTAATTACGAAAATCAAATTTTTGTGTTTTTAAGTTAAAATTTATGATTTTTGTGTTAAATAGGTGGTTGAAGAGAAGAAGAAACTTTGAAGAGAATATAGTAAGTTAAGTTATTTGTTTGATTAATTTTGAAGTTGTTTGAATTTTCTGTTCAATAGGTGGGGATTTGAGAAATATTTTATTGTTCAATTTAAATTCGTTAATTTTTTATTTTTATTTTGATGTTTGAATTTTTGATGTTATTTGGAAAGAATATAGTTTGAAATTTTTGTGTTAAATAAGTGAAGATTTGAGAAGAAAATATAGTAAGTAAATTAATATTTTATTGTTTAATTTAAGTTCGTAATTTTTTTTAATTTTTATTTGATGTTTGAATTTTCGATGCTATTTGGAGAAAATATAGTTTAAATATTTTGTGTTAAGTAGGTGGAGAGATTTTGAGAATATAGAAAATTGATTGAATATAAGAGAAAAACGTTTATTTTAATTTATGGTTGAAGAAGATATTTAAGAAGAAAATATAGTAAGTTGATTTGATTTGTATTTTATTATTTTATTTAAGTTCGTTAATTTATTTATATTTATTTATAGGTGGTTGAATAAAAAAACGACGTTAAATTGATGATTTAATAGGAAATAAGCAAATATGTAATTAAATTTCAAGTATTGAAATCTTTTTCCTTTGATATGGTAGTTTAAAGTAAGATTATCAGAGTTATTTTTAACGTGGTAGATTTAGTCTCGGTTTACTAATATTTTCTTACTTGTCATGTAGGATGACTAAGGAAGCTCCATTGTTGCATTTACGGAAACGATACATTACTACCCTTAGAGTTGATGAGTTGGTATAATTTTTTAAAAATTATTTCATTACGAAATAGGTCACTTTTATTTTTTTTCTTAATAATTATGTTTAAATAATGTGTTATTTACAGGATGCAGAGGAAACATTTAAACTTCATTTGTGCATGGTAGACAAACCCCTAGACCACATAATCGAGAATTTCTAATATATGACAGGATTTTATCATGCCACGTTCCTCTGTGGGTACAAGTTGGTGTCCGGATTGATTACCGCTCTAATTGAGCATTGAAGACCTGAAACGCATACCTTTCATATGCCTGGCGGAGAATGCACGATCACCCTCGAGGACGTGGTTTATCTTACTGGGGTCCTAGTAAACGGGAAGCTTGAGCATACCGAAGGCTCAACGGCTGAAATTTGTCAAAGGTACCTTGGAAAGGAACCATATGGAAGTAACGTGAGAGGGTCTCGTGTGAAAATGAGTTGGTTAGAGAGAGAATTTCAACTCTGTAACCCCCTCGTCCCGGTCTGGCCGGATGACCGGTCCGAGTGGGCCACACGGGGAAAACCGAAGCGAAACCCGTTAAGGCTTCCCCTCGGTTAGCAACCCTAAAAATTTTCTTTCATTTTAGTCTTGTCTAAAGGCGTGTTAATTCCTAAATGATTCACAACAGCGGAAACATCAATAAAGAGACGCATGCGATCCACAACCACAATTACAAGCAATTCATTTTTAGCTTTCGGGGCAGGCCGTATCGATACACCAGTCAAGGGTATCGATACGCCCTGACCAGGTCAACACGATCAGTCAACGCAGAGGAGACCGTATCGATACAGCCCTTGAGCGTATCGATACGCCCCTCTCGGTCAACATCCCGTGGTCAACGAGATGAACCCGTACCGATACGCCCCAACACCGTACCGATACGCCAAAAACTCCCCAAAATCTCAGAATTCCAATGAGCAAAAACCGTATCGATACGGACCCGTGTATCGATACGCCCAACCTAAAATGAGCTTTGCAGGCAAGACCGTATCAATACGGCCCTTAGGCGTATCAATACGCCATGCACTGCAACTCTCCAAAAACCAGCAAAACCAAGCAAGACTCAACTCAATATGCATTTTGGGACTTCCCTAGACTCATTTAAGCATACATACATTTAGACTACAACAAAAAATTAGCATACGAGGCATTTAATTTAACAAGGAGGCATACAAATCAAAGGTCTCATACAATTCCACAAGAGAGCATACTTAACAATCATAAGGCCCCATACACAAGCCATGTAAACATAGAGCATACATAGTCTAGCTCATACACTTTTAGGCACATAAAATCAAGCAACAATATAAGCATGGTCCTCAATCCATGAAACGAAAGCATACCACATCCATGAGTTTAGCATGCTCAAACACAACCACCTAAGGAGTTTGACACCAACTCCTAAAACTCTATACCCCATCGTCTAGGCAATATTACAAAACGCAAACCATACTTGAACTAGCTTGAGAACTCCAAAAGCTCCTCCCTTGCCCGCTTGCCTCTCGAGCTCTAACGGTCTGCATGTTGGAAACAAAGAGAGCATAAGCCAACTAGCTTAGTGAGAGAGGCTCTACAATTCACAACATGCAGTTTTCCAAAACACATTTTATATGCAAGAAAAGCAATGGATGCACGAAATGTCTATCTCAACAACAACACATGGTTTGCACAAGCACAACCAACATACACATACGGTGGGACTACACATCACCGTTTCGACTAGTAGATTTCCAATGGGACTACACATCAAAGTACTTTCCTACTAGTCACTACCGGTGGGACTACACGTCACCGTAGTTTAGACCACCATCACGTGAGGCACGACTTCAACTCGACTACACATTAACAACATTAACATGCACATGATAATCATAACACATAACCATTCATCCATCACAACTACATAGGAGTAGAGAGGCTTACACTCGGGTTTAGGTGAACCCTCAAGGTCCCACCCAAACCCCAAAGATCCCATAATGGGCATAATCCAAAGATTAACAAATCTACTCACCGTTGTTACCCAAGAGAAGACCGAAGACCAAGCTCAAGACTCCGAAATCCCTGAATTTGTCCTCGAAGCTTCACCAACCAAAATTCTTGCTTCTAAACATTCCAACACAATTTAAACAACCCCAAATCAGTCCACATACCAAAATAGTCAGCCCAGATTACACACCAAACACTAGACATCCAAAATCCATTCAAAACAAACCCAAAATCCATATTCCCGAGCAGCCCCTAAGCACACCCTAAAACCAATGATTCCAACCTTAAATTACTCCCTAAAGCCTCCAAAACAGCCCTTACATATAGCCTATCCATTAGCCATCTCATTTCCACATAAAACACCCCCATATCTCAACTCAAAACCTCTCAAAAACCTCCCAAAAACCCAAATCCGGGAATTTTAACAAAACCCTTTAAAAATCACACAAGTTGGACCCTATGATCCCTAAACAACATATCTAACATAAATCAATCAAAATATTTAGTCAAGAACAGTAAAGGCACCATTTTTAAACCAAAACTTCCAAAAACTCATATTCCAAAAACGTGGGTAAAATGAAAAATAGTGGTACTTCCAAAGAGAGAAAGATGAGAGTAAGTCAAAAACAAGCTTACCTTTGAAAAATCTTCAAGGATGAGTGAGCTATGGAATGGAATAGTAATCTAAGGAGGGGGGTTTGACGTTGGGAGAAACGGTGAGGAGAGAAGAAGATGAGCCAAAAGCATATTTTAATGTTTGTTTAAAATTGAAAAGGCCAAAGACCAAAATACCCTTAATGAATTTAGGAAACCACAATAGGTGACACCCATAGCTATTTGGGCTTGTTTTGAAAATGGTCCAACTTAATTTTATTTGTCTTAAAACTCGAGGCCCAAACCATCATTTTATTATTTAAAAAAATTTGGAACCGAAACCCGAACCACTATTAAATTATTATTTTTCGCCCGGCCCCCGAACCCGGGTGTTACAACTCTCCCCCACTTAAGGAATTTCGTCCCTGAAATTACCTTACGGAAACAAATACGGAAACTGCTCAAGCATGTCAGCTTTCCTCTCCCACGTGGCCTCCTCCACACCTCTATATCTCCATAATACTTTGACCAATTCTATAGTCTTGCCACACAACACCTTTCTGTCAGAAGCAAGTATCTCAACTGGTTCCTCGTTGTAAGACAAGTCTGGGTTTAACTCTATTTCCTCCACATGCATAACATGAGACGGATCCGATCTATACCTCCTAAGCATCGACACATGAAATACATCATGAATCTTCTCTAGCTCAGCTGGGAGTCTCAATCTATATGCAACCGGACCAATTCTCTCAACTATCTCATAAGGCCCTATGTACCTTGGGCTCAACTTGCCCTTCCTCCCAAACCTCATCACTTTCTTCCAAGGTGAGACTTTCAAAAACATTTTATCCCCCACGGAGTACTCTACCTCCTTCCTCTTTAGGTCAGCATAGGACTTTTGTCGATCTGAGGCTGCTTTCAAGCGATCACAAATCAACTTCACCTTCTCGGTGGTGCCCTTAAGCAACTCAGGCATCGGTACAAGTTTCTGTCCGGCCTCGACCCAACAAATTGAGGTTCTACACTTCCTACCATACAAGGCCTCGTAAGGAGCCATCTGAATACTCGACTGAAAGTTGTTGTTATACGCAAATTCCACTAATGATAGGTGTTTCTCCCACGACCCCTGAAAATCAATAATACAACACCTCAATATATCTTCCAATATCTGAATCACTCTCTCAGACTGACCATCTGACTGCGGATGATACGAAGTGCTGAAGTTCAACTAAGTACCCAAGGCTCGATGCAAACACTCCCAAAATCTAGAGGTAAATCTCGGATCTCGGTCTGACACGATCGACTTCGGTACCCCATGTAGTCTCACTATCTCACGGATATACAAATCGGCCAACTTGTCTAATGTATAGCTAGTATGAACTGGTATGAAGTGAGCACACTTAGTAAATCTATCTACAATCACCCAAACTGAATTTTTCTTCGAAGGAGTCAACGGAAGTCCCGACACAAAGTCCATAGTGATACGCTCCCACTTCCACTCTGGAGTTTTCAACGGTTGCAGTAACCCTGAGGGAAACTGGTGCTCAGCCTTGACTCTCTGACAAACCATACATCTACTCACAAACTCGGCTACGTCCTTCTTCAAACCAACCCAATAATACTCTTCCTTCAATCCTCGATACATCTTCGTGCTACCCGGATGCATAGTAAAAGGACTATTGTGAGCATCACTCGAGATCGTACGCCTTAACTCGGCATCCTCCGGACCCACTATCCTATCCTTGAAACATAGGATCCCATTCTCTCCAAAACAATACTCGCTAGGCCTATCCTCGGCTATGTCTTGCACATGAGGTGCCAAAGACTCATCTCGCAACTGCTTCTCACGAATCAACTGAACCACTGATGGCTTAACCTGAAGCTCGGCTATCAATCCACCATCCGTAGACACACTCAACCTTGTAAACATTGCTCGCAACTCAACGGCCACTTTCCTACTCAAGGCATCGGCCACCACATTTGCCTTGCCCGGATGGTACTCAATGGTAAGGTCATAATCCTTAAGAAGCTCTAACCACCTTCGCTGTCTGAGGTTCAACTCCCTCTGAGACATCAAATATTTCAAACTCTTGTGGTCGGTGTACACAGTGCACTTCTCACCATAAAGATGGTGTCTCCAAATTTTCAACGCGAACACCACTGCAGCCAACTCTATGTCATGTGTGGGATAATTCTTCTCATGGACTTTTAACTGTCGCGAAGCATACGCTACTACCTTTCCTTCTTGCATAAGCATACAACCTAGCCCTACGTAGGACGCATCACTGTAATCACAAACTCTCTCCACGGTTCGGGCTGAATCAAGATAGGAGCTTCGGTCAAAGCTTTCTTCAATTTCTCAAACGCTTCTTGTCTTGCATCTGACCATTCATACGGAACATTCTTCTGTAGCAATTTCGTCAACGGAGCCGCTATTCTCGAGAACCCCTCAACAAACCTTCTATAGTATCCCGCCAAACCTAGGAAACTGCGGATTTCGGTCACTGATTTCGGTTGTTTCCAACTCACTATAGCTTCTATCTTCTTGGGATCTACACTAATCCCACTAGCCGAGATCACGTGACCTAGGAAGACCACCTCCATAATCCAAAACTCACACTTGCTTAGTTTGGCATACAGCTGATTCTCAAGCAGGGTCTGAAGCACTAACCTCAAATGCTCATCGTGCTCCTCCTCGGTCCTAGAGTACACTAGGATGTCATCAATGAACACTACCACAAACCTGTCCAAGAACTTATGAAACACTCGGTTCATCATATCCATGAAGGCTGCTGGAGCGTTGGTCAATCCAAATGGCATTACCAAAAACTCATAATGTCCATAACGTGTAAGAAAGGCTGTCTTTGGTATGTCCACATCCTTTACCTTCAACTGATAGTATCCGGACCTCAAGTCAATCTTTGAAAGCACAGAAGCACCTCTCAACTGGTCTAGCAAGTCATCTATCCTAGGCAAGGGATATTTGTTTTTCACCGTTACCTTATTCAACAGCCTATAATCTATACACATTCTCATGCTACCATCCTTCTTTTTCACAAACAAGACCGGAGCACCCCACGGGGATACACTAGGCCTAATGAAGCCTCTATCAGTCAACTCCTGAAGCTGAGTCTTCAACTCCTTCAACTCTTTCGGTGCCATTCTATACGGAGAAATCGACACCGGTGCAGAATCAGAATATGTCTCGATAGCAAACTCAACTGCTCTATCTGGGGGCAAGCCTGGTAGCTCTTCTGGAAAAACACTCGGAAAATCACATACTGTTCTGATGTCCTGAGGTCTCGCCTCACTCATATCCGGATTCATTACATAATCCAAGTAAGCCTGACACCCTAAACCCAACAACCTCTGAGCTTCCAAAGCCGAAACAACATTGGACAAAAACTTGACATTCTCCCCAACTACCACAACCTCAAAGTCATCAGTAAGCCTCAAAGAGACTCTTTTAGTCTCGAAGTCAACCCTAGCTCTATGCTCTACAAGCCAATCCATGCCCAAAATCACATCAAAGCCATAGAAGGGCAACTCCATCATATCGACCAGAAATACGTGGCCCTGAACCATCAAAGGAAACCTCCTATGCACTTTCCTAACTACCACTGTATCACCAAAAGAGCTAGTGACATTTACACCTACCTCTAACCAATCACAAGGTAATCCTAATGACCTTGCGTGTTCACCCAAAATATACGAATGGGATGACCCCGAATCTATTAAAGAAAGCAAACTCAAGGACTGTAATGTGAAATTACCTGCAATGACATCAGTGTCATTCCCAGCCTCACGCTGAGCGTACACCCTAGCCGGTCCTCCTCCCTCGGGCTGAACTGCTACAACATGAGCCAAGTTCCTCTGACCATCATTCCTCGGCTGAAAGTTCCCACGACCGCGCCCACGGCCTCTCTGATGCTCAAAACCCCTCGCTGGATCCGGTCCACCCCTAACTGGGTGTGGGCAATCACGCCTCAAATGGTCTCGGGAGCTACAGTTCCAACACGCCCCAAACATACCCATACACTCACCTGGGTGGCGTCTCCCGCACCAAGTGCACTCCGGAATGTGTCCAACAGCTCCATGGCCCTGACGGTTCTGACCATGGTTACCACCCCTAGGTCTCGTATCCGGCTGATACCTCCTATCTCTATGCCTCTTGGCATAATCTCTATCCCAGTTCGCATGTCTCTTTCCGGAGTCAGACCCACCAGCACGTGCTCTAGAGCTTAGGTTCTGCTCTATATCCTTGGCCCTAGAAACCAAGACATCGAACTCAGTGTAGTCGGAGGCTAGCATGTAGGTCTTCACATCTGTAGTCAACCCATATCTGAAACGCTCACATCGCTCCTTCTCATCCGGAATCAACTCTGGTGCGTACTGGCTCAACCTCACAAATTGGATCTCATACTCAGACACGGTCCTATTACCTTGAACCAAAGCCATGAACTCTCTTTTCTTTTCATCCAAGTACCGAACCCCGAGGTACTTCCTCTTGAAGGCATTTCTGAAGAACCCCCATGTGACATCCGCCTCGGCCATACCGGAAATAACAGTGGTCCACCAAGTATAAGCGTCTCCCTGAAGCAACGAGACGATACATCCCAACTTACGGGCATCCGAACACTCCATCTGACCCAAGATGTGAGTAGTACTCTCGAGCCAGCCTTCTGAACCCTCCGGAGACAGCCCACGAAACTCAACTGCCCCTAAGTTACGAAGCCTCTCTTGGGGTAATCATCTACCCGCACCCTGAGGTGGTGCTGCAGCTTGCATACCGGCCAAAGCTGTCTAAAAAGCTCCGGCTATGGTCTGAATCAAATGAGCCACATCTGGACCTGCCTGACCTTGGCCCGCTTGAGCCCTATTACCTCCCACATTAGCCTCAGCTTGAGGCCCATTACCATCACCTCCGACGTTCCCTCCATTACCATCGGGAGCATGAAGAGCAGGAGGCACATCCTCGGGTGCCTGGTCACCCGCTCTAGGCCGTCCCCTCGGTCTCACCATAGCAATTAAAATAATCTAAAACAACAAACACACAACAACAACGAAACGTTAGGTTAGCAAAAGGGCAAGGACTCCGGTTCTCAAGCTCTTTAAACCAAAACAATTTTCCTTTTTATTTTGACAACAACGCCTAACAATGGGGACTTGAACCAACTCTCAAACAACAGCAAGGTCACTATAGCATGCATTCATACACCGTGCTAGAGACAAAATTTAGACATACATGGCAAAACACCTATAATACCTTAACTCACCTCACTTACCTGCCCAAGGTCTCAGAAACCTCAGGCTTTGATACCAATAAATGTAACCCCCTCGTCCCCGTCTGGCCGGATGACCGGTCCGAGTGGGCCACACGGGGAAAACCGAAGCGAAACCCGTTAAGGCTTCCCCTCGGTTAGCAACCCTAAAATTTTTCTTTCATTTTAGTCTTGTCTAAAGGCGTGTTAATTCCTAAATGATTCACAACAGCGGAAACATCAATAAAGAGACGCATGCGATCCACAACCACAATTACAAGCAATTCATTTTTAGCTTTCAGGGCAGGCCGTATCGATACACCAGTCAAGGGTATCGATACGCCCTAACCAGGTCAACACGATCAGTCAACGCAGAGGAGACCGTATCGATACAGCCCTTGAGCGTATCGATACGCCCCTCTCGGTCAACATCTCGTGGTCAATAAGATGAACCCGTACCGATACACCCCAACACCGTACCGATACGCCAAAAACTCCCTAAAATCTCAGAATTCCAGTGAGCAAAAACCGTATCGATACGGACCCGTGTATCGATACGCCCAACCTAAAATGAGCTTTGCAGGCAAGACCGTATCGATACGGCCCTTAGGCGTATCGATACGCCCTGCACTGCAACTCTCCAAAAACCAGCAAAACCAAGCAAGACTCAACTCAATATGCATTTTGGGACTTCCCTAGACTCATTTAAGCATACATACATTTAGACTACAACCACAAATTAGCATACGAGGAATTTAATTTAACAAGGAGGCATACAAATCAAAGGTCTCATACAATTCCACAAGAGAGCATACTTAACAATCATAAGGCCCCATACACAAGCCAAGTAAACATAGAGCATACATAGTCTAGCTCATACACTTTTTGTAACCCCCTCGTCCCGGTCTGGCCGGATGACCGGTCCAAGTAGGCTACACGGGGAAAACCGAAGTGAAACCCGTTAAGGCTCCCCCTTCGGTTAGCAACCCTATATTTTTTTTTATATTTTAAGTCTTGTCTAGATGAGTATTAAATCCTAAGTGATCATACAACGGAACAACAAGCACGAGAAAAACAAACAAACCCAAACCAACACTTAACGGCTAAATTTTAGACTTAAACTGCATGCGGTATCGATACACCTAAGGGGTGTATCGATACACCTTGACTCGGTCATAAAGTCAAAGTCATCTTGTGGAGACCGTATCGATACACCCAAGGAGTGTATCGATACCCTCCCAAAGGTTGACTTCTCACAGTCAACACTAAAATGGCTGTACCGATACGCCCAAGACCGGTATCGATACCAAGTTGGACAGTGACTTTAGTGACCAAAATGGTATCGATACGCCTGAGACCGGTATCGATACCAAGTTGGGCAGTAGCTCAAGTGTCCAAAATGGTATCGATACGTCTCCCCGCGTATCGATACGAAAGGCCTGGAAAAGAAGGCCGTATCGATACGAGTCGAACCGTATCGATACCCTTGCTCTGCAACTCCTCATTTCACTACTTGGTAACTTCACATACGATTCTAGATTGCACTTTAAGGCACTCCTAAGCGTAAGCAAGCATACATGCATCAAACACAATTGAGACTTAGCATGGGAGGCAATTAATCTAACTAAAACATACAAACAAGACCCCATACAATTCCACAAAGAAGCATGTTTAACAAGCACAAGACATCAACCACAAATAGACAAGCATAAGGTATACATGGGCCAACATCATACAAGTTTAGGCTCATGCAAATAAACCACAAGGGAAGCATAAGTCATAATCCAAGTAGCAAAAGCATAACACAACATAATCTTAACAATTTCAAGCACAACCTCCTAAGGAGTTTGACCCCAACTCCCAACACTCTACACCCCATTGTTTAGACATTATTACAAAAGCAAACCATACTTAAACTTGCTTGAGAACTCCAAAAGCTCCTCCCTCGCCCGCTCGCCTCCCGAACTCTAACGATCTGCACGTTGGAAACAAAAGAGCATAAGCAAACTAGCTTAGTGAGAGAGGCTCTACAATTCACAACATGCAGTTTTCCAAAACACGATTTAAATGCAAGAAAGCTATGGATGCACAAGGATCTATCTCAACCACAACACTTGGTTTGCACAAGCACAACCAATATACACATACGGTGGGACTACACATCACCGTTTCGACTAGTGGATTTCCAATGGGACTACACATCAAAGTACTACCATACTAGTCACTACCGGTGGGACTACACATCACCGTAGTATAGACCACCATCACGTGAGGCACGAACTCAACACGACTACAACATTAACAACTTAAATGCATTCAAATAATCACATCACATCCACAATCCATATATCACAACATATGAGAGTAAAGAGGCTTACACACGGGTTTAGGTGACCTCTCAAGGTTCCACCCAAACCCCAAATGAATCCATATCGAGCACAAGGTAAAGACCGATGATTCTACTCACCGTTGCTACCCAAGAGAAGATCGAAGACCAAGCTCAAGACTCCGAAATCCCCGGATTTGCCCCCGAAGCTTCTCCAACCAAAATTCTCGCTTCTAGCCATTCCAACACCAAGCAAAATAATCTCAAATCAGTCCATATTCTAAAATAATCAATCCGGATTAAATATCAATCTCAAGACATCAATTTTCCATTGAAAACAAGCTCAAACTTCCAAAATCCGAGCAGCCCCTAAACACCCCTCAAAACCAATGATTCCAAACCTCAAGTTACTCCCTAAAGCTTCCAAAACAACCCTCACTTATAGCCTATCCATTGGCCCTCTCATTTCTACATAGAACACCCCTATATCTCAACCCAAAACCTCTCAAAAACCTCCCCAAAACCCCATTTCGGAAATTAGCATAAAATTCTTTAAAAATCACATATATTGAGTCTCATGGACTACAAACAACCCCCACACAAACAATAAACCAAAATCTTTAGTCAAAGGCCATAAAGGCAACATTTTTATCCAAAATCCTTAAATTTCCAAATCTCAAAAATTTGCATAAAAATGAAAACAAAAGGTGTCAACGTGTAGAGAATAGCGTGGGGAAGTCAAAAACGAAGTTACCTTTGCAAAACCTTCAAAGATGAGCAAGATATTGAATGGAATAGTATTTAGGAGGGGTGGGTTTATGTTGTCGTTGGAAGGGAAGTGTAGGGAGAGGGAAGAAGATGACAAAATATAAAACATTATTTAGGTTGGTTTAAAAATTAAAGGTCTAAAGACCTAAATGCCCTTAATGAAAAAGGAAAACCACAATAGGTGCCACCCATGGCCATGTGGGCTTGTTTAAAACATGGTCCAACTAGATTTTTCTTTTCTTAAAACCCGAGGCCCAAACCTTTATTTTATTATTAAAAATTTGGAACCGAAACCCGAACTATTTTTAAATTGCTAAACTCACCCGACCCCCGAACCCGGGTGTTACAACTCTCCCCTACTTAAGGAATTTCGTCCTCGAAATTACCTGACGGAAACAGATACGGAAACTGCTCAAGCATGTCTGCTTTCCTCTCCCACGTGGCTTCCTCCACACCTCTATGTCTCCATAAGACTTTGACCAACTCTATAGTCTTGCCACACAACACCTTGCTATCAGAAGCAAGTATCTCAACTGGTTCCTCATTGTAAGACAAGTCCGGATTTAACTCTATTTCTTCCACTGGCATAACATGGGACGGATCCGATCTATACCTCCTAAGCATCGACACATGAAATACATCATGAATCTTCTCTAGCTCAACTGGGAGTCTCAATCTATACGCAACCGGACCAATTCTCTCAACTATCTCATAAGGCCCTATGTACCTTGGGCTCAACTTGCCTTTCCTTCCAAACCTCATCACCTTCTTCCATGGTGAGACTTTCAAGAACACTTTATCCCCCACGGAGTATTCCACCTGCTTCCTTTTTAAATCGGCGTAGGACTTTTGCCGATCTGAAGCCGCTTTCAAGCGATCACATATCAATTTCACCTTCTCGGTGGTTCCCTTAAGTAACTCGGGCATCGGCACAAGTTTCTGTCCGGCCTCGGCCCAACAAATTGGGGTCCTACACTTCCTACCATACAAGGCCTCATAGGGAGCCATCTGTATGCTCGACTGAAAGCTGTTGTTGTACGCGAACTCCACCAATGGTAAGTGTTTCTCCCATGACCCTTGGAAGTCAATGATACAACACCTCAACATATCCTCCAATATCTGAATTACCCTCTCTGACTGCCCATCTGACTGCGGGTGATACGAAGTGCTGAGGTTCAACCATGTGCCCAAAGCTCGATGCAGGCACTCTCAAAATCTGGAGGTAAATCTCGGATCTCGATCTGACACGATCGATTTCGGTACACCATGTAGTCTCACAATCTCGCGAATATACAATTCGGCCAACTTGTCTAATGTATAGGTAGTATGAACCGGTATGAAGTGAGCACACTTGGTGAATCTATCTACAATCACCCACACTGAATTTTTCTTCGAAGGAGTCAACGGAAGTCCTGACACGAAGTCCATGGTGATACGCTCCCACTTCCACTCTGGAATTTTTAACGGTTGCAACAACCCTGAAGGAAACTGGTGCTCAGCTTTGACTCTCTGACAAACCATGCATCTACTTACGAACTCGGCTACATCCTTTTTCAAACCAATCCAATAATACTCTTCCTTCAATCCTCGATACATCTTCGTGCTACCCGGATGCATAGCAAAAGGGCTATTGTGAGCCTCACTCAAGATCGTACGCCTCAACTCGGCATCCTCTAGAACCACTATCCTATCCTTGAAACATAGGATCCCATTCTCTCCAAAACAATACTCGGTAGGCCTGTCTTCAGCTATGTCTTGCACGTGAGGTGCCAAGGACTCATCTCGCAACTGTCTCTCACGGATCAACTGAACCAAAGATGGCTTAGCTTGAAGCTCGGCCACTAACCCACCATCCGTAGACACACTCAACCTTGCAAACATTGCTCGCAACTCAACGGCCACTTTCCTACTCAAGGCATCGGCCACCACATTTGCCTTGCCCGGATGATACTCTATGGTAAGGTCATAATCTTTAAGGAGCTCTAACCAACTTCGTTGCCTAAGATTCAACTCCTTCTGGGACATCAAATATTTCAAACTCTTGTGGTCGGTGTACACAGTGCACTTCTCACCATAAAGATGGTGTCTCCAAATTTTCAATGCGAACACCACCGCAGCCAACTCTATGTCATGTGTGGGGTAATTCTTCTCATGGACCTTCAACTGTCGGGAAGCATATGCCACTACCTTACCATCTTGCATAAGCACACAACCTAGCCCCACGTAAGATGCATCACTGAAAATCACGAACTCTCTCCCCGGCTCGGGCTGAATCAAGATGGGAGCTTCGGTCAAAGCTTTCTTCAATTTCTCAAACGCTTCTTGTCTTGCATCTGACCATTCGTACGGAACATTTTTCTGTAGTAACTTGGTTAACGGAGCCGCTATCCTCGAGAATCCCTCCACAAACCTCCTATAGTATCCCGCCAAACCTAGGAAACTACGGATTTCTGTCACTGATTTCGGTTGCTTCCAATTCACAATGGCTTCAATCTTCTTGGGATCTACACTAATCCCACTAGCTGAGATCACGTGAGCTAGGAAGACCACCTCTCTAATCCAAAACTCACACTTACTTAGCTTGGCATACAACTTATTCTCAAGTAGGGTCTGAAGCACTAACCTTAAGTGTCCGTCGTGCTCCTCTTCGGTCCTAGAGTACACTAGGATGTCATCAATAAACACTACCACAAACCTGTCCAAGAACTTATGAAACACCCGGTTCATCATATCCATAAAGGCTGCTGGGGCATTGGTCAATCCAAAAGGCATTACCAAAAACTCATAATGCCCGTATCGCGTGCGAAAAGCTGTCTTCGGTATGTCCACATCCTTTACTTTTAACTGATAATACCCAGACCTCAAGTCAATCTTTGAAAACACGGAGGCACCCCTCAATTGGTCTAGCAAGTCATCTATCCTTGGCAAGGGATATTTGTTTTTCACCGTCACTTTATTCAACTGTCTATAGTCTATGCACATTCTCATGCTGCCATCTTTCTTTTTCACAAACAAGACCGGAGCACCCCACAGGGAAACACTAGGCCTAATAAAGCCTCTGTCAGACAACTCCTGAAGCTGGGTCTTCAACTCTTTCAACTCTTTCGGTGCCATCCTATACGGAGCAATCGACACCGGTGCGGAATCAGAATAAGTCTCAATAGCAAACTCCACTGCTCTATCTGGAGGTAAGCCTGGTAGCTCTTCCGGAAAAACACTCGGAAAGTCACACACAGTCTTGATGTCCTGAGGTCTCACCTCACTCATATCCGGGTTCATCACGTAAGCCAAGTAAGCCTGACACCCTGAACTCAACAATCTCTGAGCTTCCAAAGCCGAAACCACGTTAGACAAAAACTTAATATTCTCCCCAACTACCACAACCTCAAGGTCATCGGTAAGCCTCAAAGAGACTCTCTTAGTCTCGAAGTCAACCCTAGCTCTATGCTCTACAAGCCAATACATGCCCAAAATCACATCAAAGCCATAAAAAGGTAGCTCCATCATGTCGACCGGAAATACGTGGCCCTGAACCATCAAGGGACATCTCCTATACACTTTCCTAACCACCACAGTATCACCAAAAGAGCTAGTGACATTTACACCTACCTCTAGCCAATCACAAGGTAGTCCTAATGACTTTGCATGCTCACCCAAAATATACGAATGCGTTGACCCCGAATCTATTAGAGAAAGCAAACTCAAAGACTGTAATGTGAAATTACCTGCAATGACATCAGTGTCATTCCCAGCCTCACGCTGAGCGTACACCCTAGCTGGTCCTCCTCCCTCGGGCTGGACTGCTACCACATGAGCCAAGTTCCTCTGACCCTCATTCCTTGGCTGGAAGTTCCCACGGCCGCGCCTACGACCTCTCTGATGCTCAAAACCTCTCGCTGGAGCCGGTCCTCCTCTAACTGGGTGTGGACAATCACGCCTCAAATGGTCTCGGGAGCTACAGTTCCAACACGCCCCAAACATACCCATGCACTCTCCTGGGTGGCGTCTCCCGCACCTAGCGCACTCCGGAATGTGCTCGACAGCCCCTTGGCCCTGACGGCCCTGACCATGGTTACCACCTCTAGGCCTCGTGTCCGGCTGGTACTTCCTATCCCTATGCCTCTTGGCATGATCTCTATCCCAGTTCGCATGTCTCTTCCCGGAGTCGGACCCACTAGCACGTGCTCTAGAGCTTAGATTTTGCTCCACATCCTTGGCCCTAGAAACCAAGATATCGAACTCAGTGTAGTCGGCGGCCAACATGTAGGTCTTTCCGGAGTCAGACCCACCAGCACGTGCTCTAGAGCTTAGGTTCTGCTCTATATCCTTGGCCCTAGAAACCAAGACATCGAACTCAGTGTAGTCGGAGGCTAGCATGTAGGTCTTCACATCTGTAGTCAACCCATATCTGAAACGCTCACATCGCTCCTTCTCATCCGGAATCAACTCTGGTGCGTACTGGCTCAACCTCACAAATTGGATCTCATACTCAGACACGGTCCTATTACCTTGAACCAAAGCCATGAACTCTCTTTTCTTTTCATCCAAGTACTGAACCCCGAGGTACTTCTTCTTGAAGGCATTTCTGAAGAACCCCCATGTGACATCCGCCTCGGCCATACCGGAAATAACAGTGGTCCACCAAGTATAAGCGTCTCCCTAAAGCAACGAGACGATACATCCCAACTTACGGGCATCCGAACACTCCATCTGACCCAAGATGCGAGTAGTACTCTCGAGCCAGCCTTCTGAACCCTCCGGAGACAGCCCACGAAACTCAACTGCCCCTAAGTTACGAAGCCTCTCTTGGGGTAATCATCTACCCGCACCCTGAGGTGGTGCTGCAGCTTGCATACCGGCCAAAGCTGTCTGAAAAGCTCCGGCTATGGTCTGAATCAAATGAGCCACATCTGGACCTGCCTGACCTTGGCCCGCTTGAGCCCTATTACCTCCCACATTAGCCTCAGCTTGAGGCCCATTACCATCACCTCCGACGTTCCCTCCATTACAATCGGGAGCATGAAGAGCAGGAGGCACATCCTCGGGTGCCTGGTCACCCGCTCTAGGCCGTCCCCTCGGTCTCACCATAGCAATTAAAATAATCTAAAACAACAAACACACAACAACAACGAAACGTTAGGTTAGCAAAAGGGCAAGGACTCCGGTTCTCAAGCTCTTTAAACCAAAACAATTTTCCTTTTTATTTTGACAACAACGCCTAACAATGGGGACTTGAACCAACTCTCAAACAACAGCAAGGTCACTATAGCATGCATTCATACACCGTGCTAGAGACAAAATTTAGACATACATGGCAAAACACCTATAATACCTTAACTCACCTCACTTACCTGCCCAAGGTCTCAGAAACCTCAGGCTTTGATACCAATAAATGTAACCCCCTCGTCCCGGTCTGGCCGGATGACCGGTCCGAGTGGGCCACACGGGGAAAACCGAAGCGAAACCCGTTAAGGCTTCCCCTCGGTTAGCAACCCTAAAATTTTTCTTTCATTTTAGTCTTGTCTAAAGGCGTGTTAATTCCTAAATGATTCACAACAGCGGAAACATCAATAAAGAGACGCATGCGATCCACAACCACAATTACAAGCAATTCATTTTTAGCTTTCAGGGCAGGCCGTATCGATACACCAGTCAAGGGTATCGATACGCCCTAACCAGGTCAACACGATCAGTCAACGCAGAGGAGACCGTATCGATACAGCCCTTGAGCGTATCGATACGCCCCTCTCGGTCAACATCTCGTGGTCAACAAGATGAACCCGTACCGATACGCCCCAACACCGTACCGATACGCCAAAAACTCCCTAAAATCTCAGAATTCCAGTGAGCAAAAACCGTATCGATACGGACCCGTGTATCGATACACCCAACCTAAAATGAGCTTTGCAGGCAAGACCGTATCGATACGGCCCTTAGGCGTATCGATACGCCCTGCACTGCAACTCTCCAAAAACCAGCAAAACCAAGCAAGACTCAACTCAATATGCATTTTGGGACTTCCCTAGACTCATTTAAGCATACATACATTTAGACTACAACCACAAATTAGCATACGAGGAATTTAATTTAACAAGGAGGCATACAAATCAAAGGTCTCATACAATTCCACAAGAGAGCATACTTAACAATCATAAGGCCCCATACACAAGCCAAGTAAACATAGAGCATACATAGTCTAGCTCATACACTTTTTGTAACCCCCTCGTCCCGGTCTGGCCGGATGACCGGTCCAAGTAGGCTACACGGGGAAAACCGAAGTGAAACCCGTTAAGGCTCCCCCTTCGGTTAGCAACCCTATCCTTTTTTTTATATTTTAAGTCTTGTCTAGATGAGTATTAAATCCTAAGTGATCATACATCGGAACAACAAGCACGAGAAAAACAAACAAACCCAAACCAACACTTAACGGCCAAATTTTAGACTTAAACTGCATGCGGTATCGATACACCTAAGGGGTGTATCGATACACCTTGACTCGGTCATAAAGTCAAAGTCAGCTTGTGGAGACCGTATCGATACACCCAAGGAGTGTATTGATACCCTTCCAAAGGTTGACTTCTCACAGTCAACACTAAAATGGCTGTACCGATACGCCCAAGACCGGTATCGATACCAAGTTGGACAGTGACTTTAGTGACCAAAATGGTATCGATACGCCTGAGACCGGTATCGATACCAAGTTGGGCAGTAGCTCAAGTGTCCAAAATGGTATCGATACGTCTCCCCGCGTATCGATACGAAAGGCCTGGAAAAGAAGGTCGTATCGATACGAGTCGAACCGTATCGATACCCTTGCTCTGCAACTCCTCATTTCACTACTTGGTAACTTCACATACGATTCTAGATTGCACTTTAAGGCACTCCTAAGCGTAAGCAAGCATACATGCATCAAACACAATTGAGACTTAGCATGGGAGGCAATTAATCTAACTAAAACATACAAACAAGACCCCATACAATTCCACAAAGAAACATGTTTAACAAGCACAAGACATCAACCACAAATAGACAAGCATAAGGTATACATGGGCCAACATCATACAAGTTTAGGCTCATGCAAATAAACCACAAGGGAAGCATAAGTCATAATCCAAGTAGCAAAAGCATAACACAACATAATCTTAACAATTTCAAGCACAACCTCCTAAGGAGTTTAACCCCAACTCCCAACACTCTACACCCCATTGTTTAGACATTATTACAAAAGCAAACCATACTTAAACTTGCTTGAGAACTCCAAAAGCTCCTCCCTCGCCCGCTCGCCTCCCGAACTCTAACGATCTGCACGTTGGAAACAAAAGAGCATAAACAAACTAGCTTAGTGAGAGAGGCTCTACAATTCACAACATGCAGTTTTCCAAAACACGATTTAAATGCAAGAAAGCTATGGATGCACAAGGATGTATCTCAACCACAACACTTGGTTTCCACAAGCACAACCAATATACACATACGGTGGGACTACACATCACCGTTTCGACTAGTGGATTTCCAATGGGACTACACATCAAAGTACTACCCTACTAGTCACTACCGGTGGGACTACACATCACCGTAGTTTAGACCACCATCACGTGAGGCACGAACTCAACACGACTACAACATTAACAACTTAAATGCATTCAAATAATCACATCACATCCACAATCCATATATCACAACATATGAGAGTAAAGAGGCTTACACACGAGTTTAGGTGACCTCTCAAGGTTCCACCCAAACCCCAAATGAATCCATATCGAGCACAAGGTAAAGACCGATGATTCTACTCACCGTTGCTACCCAAGAGAAGATCGAAGACCAAGCTCAAGACTCCGAAATCCCCGGATTTGCCCCCGAAGCTTCTCCAACCAAAATTCTCGCTTCTAGCCATTCCAACACCAAGCAAAATAATCTCAAATCAGTTCATATTCTAAAATAATCAATCCGGATTAAATATCAATCTCAAGACATCAATTTTCCATTGAAAACAAGCTCAAACTTCCAAAATCCGAGCAGCCCCTAAACACCCCTCAAAACCAATGATTCCAAACCTCAAGTTACTCCCTAAAGCTTCCAAAACAGCCCTCACTTATAGCCTATCCATTGGCCCTCTCATTTCTACATAGAACACCCCCATATCTCAACCCAAAACATCTCAAAAACCTCCCCAAAACCCCATTTCGGAAATTAGCATAAAATTCTTTAAAAATCACATATATTGAGTCTCATGGACTACAAACAACCCCCACACAAACAATAAACCAAAATCTTTAGTCAAAGGCCATAAAGGCAACATTTTTATCCAAAATCCTTAAATTTCCAAATCTCAAAAATTTGCATAAAAATGAAAACAAAAGGTGTCAACGTGTAGAGAATAGCGTGGGGAAGTCAAAAACGAAGTTACCTTTGCAAAACCTTCAAAGATGAGCAAGATATTGAATGGAATAGTATTTAGGAGGGGTGGGTTTATGTTGTCGTTGGAAGGGAAGTGTAGGGAGAGGGAAGAAGATGACAAAATATAAAACATTATTTAGGTTGGTTTAAAAATTAAAGGTCTAAAGACCTAAATGCCCTTAATGAAAAAGGAAAACCACAATAGGTGCCACCCATGGCCATGTGGGCTTGTTTAAAACATGGTCCAACTAGATTTTTCTTGTCTTAAAACCCGAGGCCCAAACCTTTATTTTATTATTAAAAATTTGGAACCGAAACCCGAACTATTTTTAAATTGCTAAACTCACCCGACCCCCGAACCCGGGTGTTACACTTTTAGGCACATAAAATCAAGCAACAAGATAAGCATGGTCCTCAATCCATGAAACGAAAGCATAACACATCCATGAGTTTAGCATGCTCAAACACAACCACCTAAGAAGTTTGACACCAACTCCTAAAACTCTATACCCCATCGTCTAGGCATTATTACAAAACGCAAACCATACTTGAACTAGCTTGAGAACTCCAAAAGCTCCTCCCTTTCCCGCTTGCCTCCCGAGCTCTAACGGTCTGCATGTTGGAAACAAAGAGAGCATAAGCCAACTAGCTTAGTGAGAGAGGCTCTACAATTCACAACATGCAGTTTTCCAAAACACATTTTATATACAAGAAAAGCAATGGATGCACGAAATGTCTATCTCAACAACAACACATGGTTTGCACAAGCACAACCAACATACACATACGGTGGGACTACACAACACCGTTTCGACTAGTAGATTTCCAATGGGACTACACATCAAAGTACTTTCCTACTAGTCACTACCGGTGGGACTACACGTCACCGTAGTTTAGACCACCATCACGTGAGGCACGACTTCAACTCGACTACACATTAACAACATTAACATGCACATGATAATCATAATACATAACCATTCATCCATCACAACTACATAGGATTAGAGAGGCTTACACTCGGGTTTAAGTGAACCCTCAAGGTCCCACCCAAACCCCAAAGATCCCATAATGTGCACAATCCAAAGATTAACAAATCTACTCACCGTTGTTACCCAAGAGAAGACCGAAGACCAAGCTCAAGACTCCGAAATCCCCGAATTTGTCCTCGAAGCTTCACCAACCAAAATTCTTGCTTCTAAACATTCCAACACAATTTAAACAACCCCAAATCAGTCCACATACCAAAATAGTCAGCCCGGATTACACACCAAACACTAGACATCCAAAATCCATTCAAAACAAACCCAAAATCCATATTCCCGAACAGCCCCTAAGCACACCCTAAAACCAATGATTCCAACCCTTAAATTACTCCCTAAAGCCTCCAAAACAGCCCTTACATATAGCCTATCCATTAGCCCTCTCATTTCCACATAAAACACCCCCATATCTCAACTCAAAACCTCCCAAAAACCTCCCAAAAACCCAAATCCGAGAATTTTAACAAAACCCTTTAAAAATCACACAAGTTGGACCCTATGCTCCCTAAACAACATATCTAACATAAATCAATCAAAATATTTAGTCAAGAACAGTAAAGGCACCATTTTTAAACCAAAACTTCCAAAAACTCATATTCCAAAAACGTGGGTAAAATGAAAAATAATGGTACTTCCAAAGAGAGGAAGATGAGAGTAAGTAAAAAACAAGCTTACCTTTGAAAAATCTTCAAGGATGAGTGAGCTATGGAATGTAATAGTAATCTAAGGAGGGGGGTTTGACGTTGGGAGAAAGGGTGAGGAGAGAAGAAGATGAGCCAAAAGCATATTTTAATGTTTGTTTAAAATTGAAAAGGCCAAAGACCAAAATACCCTTAATGAATTTAGGAAACCACAATAGGTGACACCCATAGCTATTTGGGCTTGTTTTGAAAATGGTCCAACTTAATTTTATTTGTCTTAAAACTCGAGGCCCAAACCATCATTTTTATTATTTAAAAAAATTTGGAACCGAAACCCGAACCACTATTAAATTATTATTTTTCGTCCGGCCCCCGAACCCGGGTGTTACAAACTCGCTGAGTATAATACAGTTGATGAAATTTATATGGTCAATGGAGCATATATCCTACAGATGATTATAGGTATACTGATGCCGGATAAATCTGGCAATATGGTCAGTGTAAGGTATCTTCATTTTTTGGATACTCCTTGTGAACCTGGTTGTCAATATAGTTGGGGATCAACTATATTAACGCGCTTGTATCACGAGTTGTGCAAGGGTGCTTTACTGCAAAAGGGTCAGAGGGTAGGCGGTATTGGTGGTTGCCTGTTTTTGTTGCAAATGTGAGCTTGGCAACGGCTTCCCTTTTTTACACCACTTTCTCGAACATGTGTGCAGTTTCCTCTCGTTGCAAGGTAAATATATATCCTTATTCTTAGTTGAATCTGTAAATTAATTAAATTAGCTTGTTATTTAAATATATTGTGATTTGTATGCAGATGGTGCAAGGAGAAGCATGAGACGGGGTTGGCGCACAACAACGTCAGAATTTGTAGATCTCTTATTAATTCTCATTGTCAAGAGCAGGTATATGGATGGAAAGTAATTTTTAACGTTAAATGTGTTTTCACATCTTAGTTAGTTAGATGTATTATTTTAAACTATTATTTTTTGCAGTTTATTTGGAAGGCCTATGAAGATGACCATATATTTGTACCGAAATATTTAATGAATGATTCACTTTCATGGTGTAATGTTACACCGTTGATCTATTTCTCTACTGTCGAGTTCCACTTTACAGATAGAGTGTTGAGGCAATTTGACTTCCACCAACCTATTCCACGCATTTCACGTGACCATTACCATTTTCATGCTTATGATGGGCGTGGCAAGCCAAATACAGATTGGGAAGTCAAACATAGCTAGTATATTGCTTTGTAAACAACAGAGGTTCATCAGCGCTAGAACGCCATCCAATGGAAGCTGCCGATTTTGATTTCGAGAGTTCAGAGTACATGATCTACTATCGTAGTCATGAAATGTCGTACTTAACAGATCAGCCTGAATGAAAGGAATGTGAAAGGTTTCAAAAAAATATGGAGGCAAAAGTAAATCATCGAGGCTACAGCGGGCTCACCACAGGGGCAATAGATTGGTAGTAGAGACCATACGGGTTGGCCAACCGGCTTGATGAAATGCATTTGATGTCCCACTTGTCAACATTGCAACAAAATTGCCTCCGAGCATATCAATCTCATCATCAAAATTCATTTGAGCTGATTCTCCAGCTACGTTTGTGGATGGGTTGGGAACATCACACACCCGACAAACAACTTGATATATCGAATTCTCATAGAATCATGCTCTGCTATCATCATTGTAGCATCGTCATCATCTTGGAGAGTGATTGTACAATATCTGACCAGATTGTCACATGTCATCCATCGGTAACATAAATCATGAATCTTTTTCTTAATTTTCTGTGATATTTTCTCCTTCATTTCTCGAAGCATGATTTCCTTCTCGAATCTCATCTTCGTACTGCTTTCAGAATCAAATACAACTCCGACATCAGTTTTCACCATTTGTCCATTGTAATGAACAAACGTCATAAATTTGTTATTGCTCATTTTCTCTGCATGATCGAAATAAAACATAATAAATCAAAATGCTCATAATAAAATAAAAAAATAACTCTGGTTACTAACATCATAGACGAGTTTTTTTTCGAACTTTTAATAAATATATTATATTAATTTTCTAAAATATATAGTTCGAATATATTTCCTAATAATATACTTATCTTATCAAAAATTAACATAATATTTTTTTCTAACATAGTAAATCAACTTTACAAATAAATTTTAAAAATATCTAAATCCAATCCAAATTCGAACAAACTACATGAAAAAAATATATATGAAACATACAAAATAACAAAATAAATTACCAAATTGAAAAAAAAAATTACCAAACTCAAAAAAATTCGAATCTACTTACAAAATAACAAAATAAAATTACCAAACTAAAAAGAAAAAACTCTAAAAAAATTCGAATCTACTTACAATCTTTTCCCCACTATTTTTTTATCTTCTTCTTCTACTACTTCTTCAATCTTAAATTCCTTTCAACCTTACCTTAACTATTTAACAAAAAATAATTTTTTTATCCTTTATACTACCAATATCTCTGCCTAACTAACAATTATAAATTTTTAACCTCTACCCCTATACATTTTAAAATACCCTAAATTCATCACTATTTAAAAATCACATCCATCACTCCCAAAAAATGAATATGCTACACACTCTTCCTAAAAATAAACTATAAACCCGACCTAAATCTATATTCGAATCATAACCCATTTTTCATGCATAAACCTATACCTATATTTGAATCAGAATCCTTCCCCAAAAATAGACTGTAATCTATTCATCTAAAAAATTAGAACCCTACTAATCTTAACTACACCCAATTTGAAGCTTGCATTTTTCTTTCTCAATTTTCGTTTTAGGGACAAATCTTTTTTCCCAGTTGAGAATCAGATTCTCATGCATGCATAACATGCAGGTTGACCGGACAGTAATTCTCTTAAAGTCGGACTCAACTAGGCAAGATTTTAGGAAATTTTTTTCGAATTCAATTTTAATTAAATCTAATTTTAAAGTACTATTCAAACTACAATATTTCTGAAACATCAATAATATAGGAGAAAAAATTTCCCACAACAATATATCTGTCCTATCTCCCATATTTTTGAATATATACAGTGAGAAGAGAGAGAAAAATAGAAATCCACAGTTTGAGATAAGCCCATAGAATTGAAAATTGCAGGTGGAATGGAAGTAGTATCGAAGACCATGGCGCCCCTGGTTTTTCATTCTCTCTTTTCACATTAACCCTACTTTCCCCTCCCTTCTTCTTGTCCCCCTCCCCTTTTATACCCCCTCTTTTCTCTCCACCAAACACCTAAACAGGTGCAATCTTTCACATCTCTGTCTTCAATCGTACAAATATCCCATCCTGAATTGCCCCAAAACAAGGAAAAACAAGAATAATTCTTTTTTTTTTTTTACTCCGGTTCTTTGTGTCCCCTGCTCCTTCCGCTTAACACCCTGTTTACAAATGTTCATCGACATTTCTTGGTTCTTTGCACTTTTTCTATACCCTGATTTTGTTTCTCAATTTTGATTAGTTTTCAGAAATACCCATATCGGAATTTAGCTTCTTCTTCTTTGTTGTCTATGTCTCTGATAGAGTTGATTCAGAATTGTGAATGGGGAGAGCAACTGTGGCTGATATAAAAGGGAAAGGTGTTAGTAAATTGGACAAAGAAACCAAAGCAAATACAGAGGACACGAATAAAGTTTCCAATACGAATAAAAATAAAATTACTACTTCTTCAGATAGCCGGGGAAAGAAGAGCCGGCGGAGGCTAAGGAAGACAATGACGTTGCCGGCGTCTGCCGTGGTGCACCCGGTTCAAAGACTTTTCAATGCTTGCAAGGACGTTTTCGCCTCTGCGGGGACTGGGTTTGTCCCTTCTCCCGATAAAATTGAACAGCTTAGCGCTCTTTTGGGTATGATTTTTGTTGGTTGACTTTTAGACTCCAAATGTAGTTTTATCATATCAAAAAGTACTTAGATTTCTTGATATTCAAATTGCTTTGGAAAAAAAAGTATACATGAATTTCTCAGCATTTGTTTTCACACTCATTGATGAAATAATCATACACATAAAGCTTGGAGTCATTGGTTTACCACTCATTCACCTATCCATTTGTTTGAATATGAAGATCTTAGGAATCTGATATCATAAACTACTTGCAGCTATTTGTGTCACAATATTTAAGAAAAACTGTAAAAAAAATGTTGGGAAGTGTACCATTGCTGTTGTTTTACTGCTTTTTCTTTTAAATATTTTTGTGTTGTGCATTTTTATTTATTCATGTCGATCTTGCATATGGTTCATTATTTGGGCTTCTGTTTTTTATGTTACAGTGTCGGTTAAAGTTTTTCAATAAATTATATGACAACTTGGTATCAGGTGTTTCAGATGGTAAACATAAGAAACTGCTTATGTGATACTGACATCGCTTCCTTTTGTTGTTTTGTGTAGATGAAATTCAGCCGGCTGATGTTGGTCTTACCCCGCAGATGCGGTTTTTCAGTCCGCAATCAACTCGGCGAGTTCCAACAATAACATACCTGCACATCCACGAGTGCGAAAAGTTTTCAGTAAGTATCAAGAAAGGCAAGCCATCATTTGTGATTTAAGTGTCGACTTGTACAAATTTGTTTAAGTAATGCAGATTGGCATCTTTTGCTTGCCTCCATCCGGTGTCCTTCCGCTTCACAATCACCCTGGAATGACGGTGTTCAGTAAGCTTCTCCTTGGGACTGTGCACATCAAATCATATGATTGGGTTGTGGATGTCCCTACCACGTCAGCTGCTGTGGATCCTTCACAAAGTAAGTTTTTTTTTTTCTTTTTCTTTTTATAGAAAAATTATGAACAAATCCTCCTCATGTATTGCTATGTTTATGTTATTGATGACAATAGTTGGAACAGGCGTCAAAGCATCATCCTTGATGTACATGTAAAGAAATTATTGACACCTCTTTTGTTCTTCTAACAGCCGCTCAACAATCGGATGTCTGTTTGGCTAAGGTTAAGGTCAACTCTGACATGACTGCTCCTTGCAAGACCTCCATTCTTTACCCAGCTGATGGAGGCAACATGCATTGCTTCACTGCCGTGACAGCATGTGCAGTGTTGGATGTTCTAGGCCCTCCGTATTCGGACCGCGATGGAAGGCACTGTACGTACTACTCCGACTACCCTTTCACCAGATTCTCAGGTACTCGTTTTTTCCCATCTCCCCCATGATATTTGGTTATTAAATTAAGCTAAAGACTGAATTTTTAATGCAGCTGACGAGCAAGTATCAATGGCAGAAGAAGAAAAAGATAAGCTAGCTTGGCTTCAAGAGAGGGACAAACCTGAGAATTTGGTGGTTGTTGGAGCTCCATACACTGGTCCTGAAATTGTGGAAAACTGATCTGAAAGCTCTCATCACATATCGTGTAATACACAAAAAGAAAAACATCATTTTCTTGTACTTGTTGTCCTGTCAGTGGCTGCTGGCTGTTTGAGCTTTAGAAACTTCTATTTTCCTTGTATTTTATTTCCTTCCCGTCCTAGTGGGGACATGGGCACTCTTGTTTTTTTATTTTGTATATAAAAGGTTGGGAAAACTGTTGTAAGTGCACCGGATGAAGCATGCAGGTGAATGAGAGATATGTTATAAAGTGCACTGTTATACACCGCGCCTTTCTTCTTTTAATTTCACAAACAAGGTAATTTTTTTAAGGCATAGGTCAAAAATAGCCTCCAATGTTTCATATTTTGGTTATTTTAGCTCTATTTTTTGTGTGCAAATAACCACCTAACTTTTTATTTTTCGTTTAAATTTTACCCTTGTTGGATGAAAATCGTTAGTCAACTAATGGTCAACGCTTGAGGCTGACATAACATGTTTGCATGGCATGGGAGATGACGTGGCACTGCCACATGGTATTTTTGCTAACGTGACATTTTTAAAAATTTAAAAATTAATTATTTTTTAAATATTTTTAACCAATTGCCACATCAGCAAAGTGTCACGTGGTAGTGCCAGGTCATCTCCCCATGCCTTGCAGACATGCCACGTCAACCTCAGGCGTTAACTGTTTGTTGACTAACAGTTTTCATCCAACAAGGGTGAATTTTGAACGAAAAATGAAACGTTAGATGATTGTTTACACCAAAAAAAGATAGGGCTAAAATGACCAAAATGTGAAACGTTAAGGCTATTTTTGACCTTTTACTTTTTTTAACCTTCTAGTATTTTCATAATATACCATAATTTTATTTTGATAATTCCGATATACTGGATATTCTAAAATCATTTTTCCAGGTGAGGCTAATATTCTGAATTTAATAAATCAAATTACACCAATGCACTGGAAGAAAGTTGATTTACACCAATAATTAGGTTTGATATATTTACTGAAAGAGAATAGGACCAAGATGCAACCAATGGAAGGTGGATTTACTAACATCCACCATAAGGAGCAACCGGAGATGTTTAACTTGAACAAGTGCAATTAGGGATTTGAGGGAAAAAAAATGGAAATGATTTTGGAGAGAATAACACCGTTTCGAAAAACAGACCTGATAAAAAGAAACTTACATTGAGAAATCCGAAAGAGGAATGAGTCAAACATTAATCTGTCCATATCTACAGCTGCTCTTAGATTGGGTGTAAATGAATCGAGTTTGAACAAACAAAGACTATATTCGTGTTCGTTTGTTAAATTTTAAAGGTGTTTATGTTCGGTTCGTGTTCGTTTAAATTTTTAATATTGTATTCATGTTTTTTTATTTATATTTGAAGGTGTTCACGAACGTGTTCGTTTAAGTGTCCACAAACATGTTCATTTAAATGTTCGTCAACGTGTTCGTTTAAGTGCTCATGAACGTGTTCATTTAAGTGTTTGCGAACGTGTTCTTTCATACATTCAAGAACATCTTCTTGTATACATTCGGGAACATGTTCATTTATACATCCGAGAACATATTTGTTTATATGTCCAGAAATATTAACTAAATTAACAATAAATAAATAAATAAAACAAAAGCAAAAAGAATAAAACTTATATTTCAATATGAACTCATATAACATCCTTAACAACAAGTAGTATTTAAATACATCCACAAGCATTTCATCCTATAAATGAGCTTATAAACAAGCCTATAAACGAGTTTGTTCGTGAACATAAACGAGTTTGTTCGTGTTCGTTCGTTTATTAAACAAACATAAATTTTTTATTCATATTCGTTTATTTAGCTTAATAAATAAACACAAACGAAAAGCTGGTGGAAAGCTATGTTTACACCCCCTACTCCTAGAGCTCAACTGTTCAACCAGTCCTGTTGGTTGTAGCTTTAGTTGAGACTAACAAAATGGAGATAGATAACCAATTTTCTACAACTGTCCGTAATTCATTGTTTAGTGCTCTGCAACATATGTAAACAAACCAAAGCATCAATGAAAATATTACTGAAGTTTTCTTTTTCTTATATTTATTTCCTCCTTTTCTTCTTCTCGCATCCTTCTTCAACTTCTTTTCTTTTTTTCTTTCCATTTTCTTTGTTCTCACTAAAGATTATTTTCTTTTTTGGCTTGTTTTTTGATTTTTTCTATTTCATGCATGTACCAGTTTTTATTACAGAGTTGAGACTAAAGGTTGACGGAATCCCAGTTCTCTCTTTGTTTTGATTTGATTTTTCTCAATTTGTACAAAAAAATCAAAATCTGGGTCATCAACATTTGTAAAGGGAAATTGAGGCAAATTGAAATGACAACATACAAGAGGAATAATGAAGCAAGAAATCCGTAGGTAAAGGAATATGTTTTGATGATAGAAATTCTCTAATTTTCTTTATTTATTTTTTCTATCTTTTTTGTTGAGCAAAACAATAGTAAACGATAAAAGTTTTGTAAATGGAATTTAACCATGTGAACGCTGAGAAAAATTATTTGAAAGAAATCATTAAACGATTCATTACTGACTAGTTGCGAGTCCCTGCAATTCAAAAGCAAGATATTTCTATCAATGAATTAATAAAACAACATTTTTATCCAAACCCACGAACATAATTAAAATGAATTGATATTTTTAAAATTTAAATTTTTAATATATTTTAATTTGAATTAACTGAAATTATAATTTAAAATTATATCAATTCATTTTAATTATGTTTGGAGTTTGGATTCGCTAAATGAATTTAATATAATTTTATAATTTTAAAACTTTAATATAATTTCATATATATATATATAGTAATTTAATTAAATTTTTAATAAATATTGAAATTATTAATTAAGTTAAAAAATCAATTCAACGTTATATATGTGAAATTATAAAAGTACATGTGGAAAAGAAAATATATATTTTTAAAATTACAAAAATCTTAAAACCATTTTTATTTTAAATCGTGCACTAACTATAATTTAAAATATATACAAAATGTAAAATCAATGTTTGATTTTGATATAACAAATAATCTAAGGACTAAATTGTAAAATAAATAAATTTTTAAGTACTCAAAAGACTCACACTTGACAAGTAAATTTTAGACTTAAAATGTTTTGAAGTCAAAACTTAAACCCCATAAAATTTTCTAAGTGTTTCAAAGCCAAAATACTCAAAATCGCCCAAGCGTTTCGAAACACCCTCAAAGTGTTTCGATACGTTTTGACACTGGAAATGTCCGTTTCAATACGGACTAATCTGTTTCGAGACAAGGGTTTCGAAACGGGCAAGCCCGTTTCGATACAACCTTTATCTAGGTTTTTATTTTTTAAGTGTCGTTTCGAAACGTCTCGTACCCGTTTCGATACAAGGGTTAAGTATTTTCAAAATACAACATTAAATGAACTAGCCGTTACTTGTCAGAACTGAATTTTTGAAAATTGGTTACCTGTTTCGATACACCCCTTTGGTGTTTCGAAACACCTTTTTACAATTTCAAAACGTTTCGTTACGGCCTATAACCGTCTCGATACGGTCCCATTTTTACACATAAAAGTATTTTATAGTTTTAAAACGTTTCGATACGGCCTATAGCTTGAAAATCCTTATTAGGAGCTAAGGTAGTGGATGTAGAGCTTGTTTAGAAGCTTGAACCACTATAATTGCCTTTTCTATCATTTTTAATTGTTCCTTTTGCTCCCTTCATTTTTTAAAGTGCCAATTCACCCCCTCTTGGCCATATCGGTTAATTCAATCCACTTAACAATTGGTATTAGAACCTTCATCTTTAAAGGCTTCACAACCACAAGAGGAGATCCTAGAAGAGTGTTGATCAATTTCCAAGTCAAGCCATGATATCTACCTTCGGGCCAAGCATGTACAAGTAACAATCTATCACCAAACCTCCCATCTTCAATGGGGATAACTATCCTTATTGGAAGAACCGAATGCGCCTCTTCATCAATTCAAATGATTACACCATATGGGATGTGGTAGAAGATGGACCAATCATTCCCATGAAAAGAGATGAAGAAGGAAGGCTTGTTCCGACGAAGAAGGTGGAGATGAGTGAAGAGGATAGGAAGAGATTGCAAATGAACGATAAAGCCTTGTACATGATATTTTGCTCACTCAGACCGAACATCTACTCCAAAGTGTCCTCGATCACAAGTGCCAAAGAAGTGTTGGACACTCTTGAGATCACTTACGAAGGAACACGCGATGTAAAGGAGATGAAGATTGGGATCCTCAATCTTAGTTACGAGAACTTCAAGATGGAGGCCGATGAGACCGTAACGAAGATGTTTGATCACTTTCCATCATCATAAATGGTTTAAAGGGCTTTAGAGAGATCATCCCCGAAGATAAGCTAGTCTAGAAACTACTCTATTCACTTCTCGAATCATGGGATGGGAAGAGAACCACAATCATCGAGGCAAGGAATTTGAAGACCTTGAAGCTCGATGAGTTAGTAGGATCTCTCTTTACTCATGAGATCATGAAACAAGGGATAGAAGAAGAGAAGATAAAATAAGAGAGAAGAGTAGTCAAACAAGAGGTAAAGAAGAAGAAACAAGGAGCTGCTCTCAAAGCCTCTCTACCACAAGAGGAGAGCACTTCTAGTAGGGAAGAAGAGTTTGAAGAATTGGCTATAATAGCCAAAAGATTCTCAAGGTTCATGAAGTCCAATCGTGGTAGAAAGTTTTCAAGAAGAAAAGACTTCAAGAACGAGAATAAAGAAAAATAAAAAGACTAACTCATTTGCTATAAGTCCAAGAAGTCGGGTCACATTCGCATTGATTGTCCTCAACTAAAGAAGAAGAGCTTTGAGAAGAAGAAGAAGCTCAAGGCTCAAGTAGCAACTTGGAGTGATGAGGAGCCATCATCTGAGGGTGAAGAGCATGAAGTGGCTACCCTTTGCCTCATGGCCCTTGAGGAGGAATCTATGGTAAAATCTAACTCATCATCTCTTACTTATGATGAACTATATGATACCTATGATGAGTTGCAAGAAGTTTGCGATGAATTGGTTGAGAAATATAAAGAGTCTATTTTGAAAAAAAAGAAAAATATTTTCGATTTGAAATCTCAAAATGAGTCTCTTTCAAAAACCAATTCCGAATTGGAAAAGAAGGTTTTATACTTGATAAATCTTTCAAATGAGCTTAAAAAGAAAAATCTTGATGTTGAAAAAAATTCTTTCCGATTTCCAAGATTATCACACTAAGGAAATGGATAATCTTAAAACTTCTGTTGCTATTGGGAAAAATTGTTTTAATAAGGGTAGTTCTTCAAAAACCCAATATGTAAAGAGAAAGAATTTTAACTACAAACAAAGTGGCTCTCAAAGGCATTCTAGAGCTAAGAGGATTACAAGTGTATGGGTTCCTAAGGAACTTGTAGCTTCTAATAATATTGTTGCTATTTCATCTTGGATTCCTCAGGGAACCAAATTTTTGAGAGTTAACACTTGTGGACCCAAAATGGTTTGGGTACCAAAATCAAAGAACTAATCTTTGTTTGTAGGGGAGCATTGCTACAAGGTCAAAGCATCAAATCAAAACACATGGTACCTTGATAGTGGATGCTCAAGACATATGACCGGAGACAAGAGTAGATTCATAGAGCTCAAGCCAAAGCATGGTGGAGTGGTAACTTTCGGTGATAACTCCAAAGGCCATATTGAGGGCATTGGCTCTATTGGTAATCTCCCATCCATTCTTATTGAAAATTTATTACTTGTCAATGGTCTTAAACATAATCTATTGAGCATTAGTCAACTTTGTGACAAAGGTTTTGATGTTCATTCTGATAAAAATGGGTGTAAAATTGTGGACATTAAAACAAATAAAATAATGCTCATTGGTCATCGCATAAGAAACATTTATATGTTGCATTTAGATGACATACATTCATCCCATGCATGTTTAGTTGCACATGATGAGAATGATGCATGGTTGTGGCATAGGAAACTAGGGCATGCTAGCATAAGTGTTTTAGAAAAGTTGGTTTCCTAAAATCTAGTTAGAGGTTTACCCAAACTAAAATTTTCATTAGATAAAATTAGTGATACTTGTTCTAAGGGTAAACAAAAGAGAACCTCATTTAAACTCATTAATGATGTTTCAACTAGTAGGGTGTTACAATTAATCCACATGGATTTATCTGGGCCTATTAGAACTATGAGCTTGGCTGGTAAGTCATATGCATTTGTATTGGCAGATGACTTTTCTAGATACACTTGAGTTTTATTCTTAAGTACTAAGGACGAGGCTTTAGAAAATTTTATTACATTTACAAAAATTACCCAAAATGATCTTGATCTTAAAATATGGGTTTTGAAGATTTTTGTAATGAAATGGCATTAGCCATAATTTTTCGGCTCCTCGCACTCCTCAACAAAATGGGGTAATTGAGAGGAAAAATAGAACTTTAGAAGAGGTGACTAGAACAATGCTTTGTGAAAACAATTTACATAAGTATTTTTAGGCGGAAGCCACTAATACGACTTGTTATATTATTAATAGAGTAATGATTAGGCCTATTTTAAAGAAAACACCTTATGAGATTTTAAAATCCAAAAAGCCTAACATTAGTTATTTCCACCCTTTTGGTTGTAAATGTTTTGTTTTAAACAATGGAAAAGACAACTTAGGTAAATTTGATGCTAAAAGTGATGAAGCAATATTTTTGGGTTATTCCCTAAATTCTAAAGCCTACCAAGTATTTAATAAAAGAACTTTGGTTGTTGAAGAGTCTATACATATTGTTTTCGATGATAACCTCATTCCGAGGAAGGAATCTTGTGATGATTATGATGTAGGGATCACTGAAGCCATTGATGGAGGACAAACATCAAAGGTGGATGAGATTCCAACTAAAGAAGAGGAAGCACAAGATCCACCTCTTGAAGCCTTGAAGGACTTGGCTCTTGAGGAAAATGAGGTGACATACCCAAGGGAGTTCAACTATGTCAAAGGTGGTGAAATCATGGGTGATCCATCCAAGGGGGTAACTACTAGATCCTCTCTCAAACTTATGAATCATGTTGCATTCATCTAATGCATGGAGCCTAAAAATATCAAAGAAACATTAAAAGATGATTTTTGGATATTGGCTATGCAAGAGGAACTTAATCAATTTGAGAGATATAGGGTATGGACATTAGTTGATAGGCCTAGTAATCAATCTACTATAGAAACTAAGTGGGTATTTAGAAACAAACTAGATAAGAGTGATAACATAGTGAGGAACAAGGCTAGGCTTGTTGCTCAAGGTTACACTCAAGAAGAGAGAATTGATTTTGATGAAACATATGCACCCGTAGCTAGAATGGAAGCTATTAGGGTGCTTCTTGCATTTGCATGCTATCATGATTTCAAGCTTTTTCAAATGGATGTAAAAAGTGCTTTTCTAAATGGTTTTATAAATGAAGAAGTGTATGTTGAACAACCACCGGGTTTTGAAGATCCACAATTTCCAAATCATGTTTTCGAACTAACTAAAGTTCTTTATGGTTTAAAACAAGCTCCTAGAACTTGGTATGAAAAGCTTTCAAACTTTTTGATTCAAAAATGTTTTGAAAAAGGCAAGGTGGATACTACACTTTTCATTAAAAGATATGGCAATGACATCTTAGTAGTTCAAATATATGTTGATGATATTATTTTTGGTTCTACTAATGAATTTTATTGCCAAGAATTTTCTAAGCTAATGCAAGGTGAATTTGAGATGAGCATGATGGGAGAGCTCTCATTTTTTGGGGCTCCAAATCAAGCAAAGGAAAGATGGCACCTTCATCAACCAAGCAAAATATGTAAAGGACATGCTCAAGAAGTTTGGCTTGGATAACGTAAAGCCTCAAGCCACTCTAATGAGGTCATCAATAAAGCTTGACAAAGATGAGGGAGGTAAGTGTGTCGATTCTAAGCTTTATAGATCTATGATTGGCTCTTTGCTTTACCTTACCGCAAGTAGACTAGATATTATGTTTAGTGTTTGCTTGTGTGTTAGGTTTCAAGCTAGCCCTAGAGAATCACACCTAGTTGCCATTAAGAGAATTTTTAGATACCTTAGAGATACACCTAGTTTAGGTCTTTGGTATCCTAGGGATTCCTCCTTTGACCTTCATGCTTTCTCCGATGCGAATTATGGGGGATGTAAGATAGATAGGAAAAGTACCTTCAGAACATGTCAATTCTTAGGTAGTATGCTTGTATCTTGGTTCTCTAAGAAACAAAATAGCGTAGCCTTATCTACCACCGAAGCAGAGTACATATCTTTAGGGAGTTGTTGTGCTCAAGTTCTTTGGACGAAGCAACAACTCTTAGACTATGGTGTTCAAGTAGATACCATAACCCTTAAGTGTGACAACTCTAGTGCCATTTGTCTCACTACGAATCTCATCCAACACTCTAGAACCAAACATATAGAAATTAGACATCATTTCATTAGAGATAATATCTTGAACCAATTAGCGGATATCTTTACCAAACCTTTAGATAAAGAACGTTTTTGGACCCTTAGGAGAGAGTTGGGTTTAACCAGCCTTCCTTGACCCTTTTTTAGGTACCAAATGACCAAAAATGTGCTTGGAATTATTTGATGCTATTGCTTGTGTTGATTTGCCTCCTTTTGCATCTATGCTTGTTGTTAGGGGAGTATGAAACTGTTTCAGTTCATATAACATGCTCATATATCATTTACATGCATTTATGCTTGATCTAAGTTGGCCTTTTGGACTTAAAACTGCCCAAAATGCATTTTCTAGAAAAGGTGTATCGAAATACAGTTTCGATACGGGCTCGATCTAAGTTGGTTACTGTAATTGGTCGTATTGAAACATGCTCTTCGCATTTTGATACGGGCTCGTGGCGTTGTTCTGAAGCGGCTATTACCAATATCGAAACAGGTCTCGTACCGAAACGGCTAGAAAGCGTTTCGATCCCCCGTTCCGATATGCCAAGTGGCGTATCGATACGCGTCTGTGCAGATTATTTTAAATAGCCTTAAATGAGTATCCAACTTTAATTAAAACACAAACTCGTTTTTTCTCTCAAACCCTAGCCGAAAACCCTATATAAACTCCTCAAATCTCTTGATTTTTTACACCAAAACCTAAATCTTTTTTAGGGTTTTCAATCTACACATCAAGGCTAAGGCTTTGCAAGAAATTTGGTGCATTAAACATCTTTCATTTACCCAAATTCCAATATCAAGGTATAAACCCTTTTCTTTTCTTTTTAAATTTTTGTTTGATTTTCTTCAGTTTTTTACTCAATTTTTGTATAGAATATATACTTATAGTATAGGTTTTTAAGTTTTTGCAAAAATTCCTTAAAACTCAAAAAGTTTTGGTTCGAATACAAATTTTATATCATATATTTTTCCTTACAATTTTTGAAAATTCTTTTTACCAAAAATTCGTTTTATATTTTTAAACTATATTGTATAGATTTTTTATCAACACCTTGACTATTGGATTGCATATTGGATTGAATTTGGTTGATTTACGCATACATATGTTTTTGTATCTTGATTTGTTTCCAGATTTCGAATATGGGTTCTAGGAAGAGAGTACGAACCAATGAGGCTGGGTGAAGTTCTAACATTGATGACGATTCCTCTCGTCCCAACCTCACTCTACTCTATCAAAAAGAGTCTTCGAAACAATGGCGCTTATACCAACTTCAAACTTTTTCAAGATCATGCAATCCGACGTGAGCGTGTTATTTCTATACCCTTTTTTGGATTCTGAACGTTTTAATTTTGTTATTTCCATTTATTGAGGCGTTGGAATTTCTTATCCTTTTTGAGCTTACTTGTTACTTTGTACCGTAACATGGTTCTTCTCTTTTATGCCAATGCCCGATGTATTTTCAATGCCAATTGTTTCGAAGTGATTGCCATTGAATCCTACCTTATGGGGAAGAAGTTTCGAATTGATCCTCAAACCTTGGTCAAAGTTTTTGGGTTTGACGATGAGGGTATTTCGGATGAGAACTCTTTGGGACATACTCTTGGTGGCTCCATTACGGTCCTTGATGCTCATGATCGTATCCTTCATCTCATGGTATCTTGGTGGTTTCGTCCATCCGGAAGGAAAGTTCTCCCACATTCGCCAAGTCGACGATTTTTGGATTTGTTGCTTTCGTGAGGAACTTCGACCAAACCTTTGCCGCATCATGTTTGCCAAGATGGTGCATCTTGTTCAAAATCGCAACTCAGATCCTGTCACTTCCTTCACATATGGCACCGCCTTGAGTTACTTATTCTCAAAATTAGGGATTGATTGCTCTCTTGACTTTTTGGAATCACTCAAGGATCCTATTGATGAGCGCACTCTTCTCCGTTGCAAGTTTCACTTCATTGATGGAGAATGGGTTCGTGTTGAGAATCCTCCTCAAGTTGCGGCCCCTGAACCTCAACCTCAAATTGCTCCACCTAACAATGAAGCTCCCATGGCTTTTCTCACTGAGCAATTCAATGGCTTGCGAACCGACATGAACTCTGCTTTTGCCGCTATTGACACTCGCTTCACTTCCTTGGAGGAACGTGTCCAAAGTGTTGAGAATCGACTTACTTCGGTTGAAACTCAACAAGCATCGATGGACATGTCTTTTACCAGATTCTGTGGCGAGTGGAACCAATTTAGAAGGAGCACCACCAACGATGAAGATGAAGATGACGATGAGCCTTAGATCTTTGCATCTCAATGCATATCATCTAGTTTAGGCTTTCCCTTTTTATGCACCTATCTATGTTTTGTTTTAAGACCTATGCTTTGATCTATTGTTTTTAAGTATTAAGTTTGGATATTTTGAAACTTTTGCTTTGGTTTATTATGCTTAATCATATTACGTTGCTTTAATGATGCTTTGTCTTGTGCTATATTGTTTTATATCTTGGATATATTCTTCATTCCTTTATTCATTTTGATCTAACAAAAAGGGGGGAAAAGGTTAAGCTAAATTTTTTAAAAATCTTTTTCAAAACCTAGCTTCAATTTAGGGGGGGTTACTTAAAAATTTACTTTGGTTTTGTTATATCAGAAAGAGAGAGATTGTAAAACCAATGTTTGATTTTGATATAACAAATAATCTAAGGACTAAATTGCAAAGTAAATAAATTTTTAAGTACTCAAAAGACTCACATTTGACAAGTAAATTTTAGACTTAAAATGTTTTGAAGTCAAAACTTAAACCCCATAAATTTTTCTAAGTGTTTCAAAGCCAAAATACTCAAAATCGCCCAGGCATTTCGAACCACCCTCAAAGTATTTCGATACGTTTTGACACTGGAAACGTCTGTTTCAATACGGACTAATCTGTTTCTAGACAAGGGTTTCGAAACGGGCAAGCCCGTTTCGATACAGCCTTTATCTGGGTTTTTATTTTTTAAGTGTTGTTTTGAAACGTCTCGTACCCGTTTCGGTACAGGGGTTAAGTATTTTCAAAATACAACATTAAATGAATTAGCCGTTACTTGTCAGAACTGAAATTTTAAAAATTGGTTACCTGTTTCGATACACCCCTTTGGTGTTTCGAAACACCATTTTACAGTTTCAAAACATTTCGATACGGCATATAGCCGTTTCGATACGGTCCCCTTTTTACGCATAAAGGTATTTTATAGTTTTAAAACGTTTCGATACGGCCTATAGCTTGAAAATCCTTAGTAGGAGCTAAGTTAGTGGATTTATAGCTTGTTTAGAAGCTTGAACCACTATAATTGCATTGTCTATCATTTTTAATTGTTCCTTTTGCTCCCTTCATTTTTTTAAAGTGCCAATTCACCCCCTCTTGGCCATATCGGTTAATTCGATCCACTCAACACAAAATATTGTTAACTTTAAATGAATTATTAGATTTATTTCTTAAGTTTAGATATTTTTATGCATCCTAAGTGTGTCATGTTCGAGTGCTCTTAATTCACATTTATTTCATTTTTCTGGTATTAACTACCAACTAAAACATATATTAAATTTTGTATTCTTTATCCCAAATTGTGTTTAGCCAGTGGCAAAGGAAAGCCACTTATGCATGTTTGGGTTAGATTCCCCAAAAGCATAGTTGCTTGCATTTATTTCCTTTTTCCAATCAAGTGATGCCATATGTCATCGCCTAAATGATTAATTATTTTATTTTATTAAATTAAAATTAGGACCAAATTGATAGAATGTGTAAATAACAGAGACCAAATGTGTAATTATACAAATTTTGTTAACTGCCATGTCACTCACTCCGTTAGGTTTTAACATTGGTGTTTGTAGTTTAATTGGTACCATTTAAATAGTTAAGTGGTCATAATAACAAAATTGGAAGTATAATGGTCATAACGACACAAACTCCATAGTTAAGTGGTCATTTGAGTAGTTTACCCTATTGAAAAATGGGTAAATAAAAGGTATTTAAAGCCCTGCGTCTAACAAACTAATAATAAACTCAAACTAACTAATAATCTTAATAGGGTAATTATTTGATACACTGGCGGTGGAAACTAAAAGTTTCCACAAGCGCCTTAGTTTTAGGGTTTAGAGACTTAGTTTAAGGTGTATAGTTTAGGGGTTAAGGTATATGGGTTTTGAATTTAGGAATTGTGGTTGAGATTTATAGTTTAGGGTTATAATTTAGGGTTTATAGATTAAAACCTAAATCCTTACCATATTGCCCTAAAAACTAAACCCTAACCTCTAAATCCTAAATTCTAACCATAAACCCTAAAATTTAACCATTATCCCTAAATTCTAAATCCCTACACCTAAGCCCCTAAACCCTATACCTTAAACTAAGCCCTTAAACTCTAATAAAAATTACAATAGCAACAACTAACAGTTGATTAATCTCTAAAATTCATTCTACTTTTTTTATCTATGAATTTCTTGAATTAGTGAGCTAAAATTTTTCATTTCTCTATTAATTAATTTAGTGGCTAAAAATCTCATGTTTTTTTTTCTATTTAATTAAAAGAAATTATGAATTTTATATTTTTAATATTTACCACAATATTGTGGTTCTTTTTGTATTTCCAAAAATATAGTTCCTCTTAAATTATTTCCACAAATATTGTGAATTACTGTGCAATTCAGAAAACGGATGGATTGCGCCCCATTTTTGAACAGTGATTTACGAGAAATTATTAAAAAAATGTAGGGTACTATTTAAACTCAGATGGTCCTCTATCCGACTTCAAATAGTGGCCATATATCCCCTTGCTGCCATGTGTCAATCACCCAGGGAACCTTGCCCTGTTGAAAGTCGGAGTGCCCTGTAACCACCCGGACCCGCTTATGCGTTTAACCTAACTCCAGGCGGTCACAACCTATAATCAAACTACTGCGAAACATCTTAGTCAAAATATCAAAACTGACATAGTTTCCCCCTACGGGAGATTTACGAACCATACCATAAAACCTGTTAACGAATACATATCAATACTATTCTCAGAGCGATATTAAAATCTATCAGTATCGCTTTCAAATCCATCCCAAAAGTAGTAAGTAATAGTTTAGTATCATGTGGTTACAAAATAGGTGATATGAAAGCATAAAGTGTTCAGTTATAACTAAAGCCAACATCCGGCAAAACCAAAAGATAAGTCGTATCAAAATATAGGCATAAGTCACCCAAATACAGACAGTTTGGAAGATAAGAACATTACAACAGTCTAGAGCTAAATGTGCCGATCCTCCAGTTGCCGGGTCCAAAAAGGGGTAGCCTATCACAAGTATCTGAAAGGGGAGAAGAGGGGGGCATGAGCTAGGGAGCTCAGTGTGTTCCAATAAGTGCAGATCAAACAAGCATGGATACATATCAATCATAACATGAGAACACATAGCAGTTCAATACAAATGCTCAAGTGCATGCAAGGGTTTACTAGTGACTACCCTCCAACTTTACACCAAATGCAGTCCCCCAGAACTGCATCCATAAGGACTTACCCTAGGCCTGATGGGCATAGGTGCCACCTAAGGGGCTGCCTTAGGTCCATAAGGATTTACCCGTGCTAAAGCATCGGCACCTACTCAAGGGGAGACCTTGAGTCCATAAGGATTTACCAGTTGGATCAGGGCTGCACCTGCAGAAACTTCATAACATAACATAACCCAACAGTATACCCCAGACAGTAATCGATGTTCAGATTCTAGACATGAGTAACATAATACATGTGACATGCATATTCTATTCAGAGTATCAGAAACAGAAGATTCACGCTTTTGACAGATAAATGGGAATACCATTGAGCAGAGTAGACATTTTCATCATTCATCATGCAAACAGATTGTGCCATCATAGGTCAACCTAACAGATCATACTATCAAGTTCATCAGACAGTCATGCAATACCATCACAGATCAAGCAATCACATAACAAGTATACAGATTGAGAAGACATACATTAGTAGGCAGAGAATGTCATCATATGTCCAGTTCATCATTTCATCTCATTTTCTAACATATTGATGCAATCTCAATAACAATTAAAATATTCATCAAACATAATATTGTTTATGATTAAATCATTATGCAATTCATTCAACAAAATATAGCACACATGGAACACACCTTAAAAGCTGGTCGGGGAAGGGTCTAATGGACACCTGCCTCAGTACGCTCGGATACAGGGTCAGATCCTAGATCAAGAAAGAGTAATGGTCATAACGTGAAATAAGAGTTAAACTTGTTCTTATACACAGAGTTCGAATTCATACTAATATTCACTGAAGCGTGAGGGTGAGCGGGTCGAGAGGAGCTAGGCTGAGCTGGAGAGTGGTCACACGAGTCTCGGGTACCTTTACACAATTAATACACCATTTTAGTCACTTATTCGATTTACTATTATCTGAATTGAATAATTAGGTACATATGCATGATTTGGGTTTAAGGTCAGATTCGCGGGTCTTAGAGTCGGAATTTCGCAAAACGGGCTTCAAAATCAGACTCAGGACGTCGAAAAACATAAAATAGGGCTTTTCGGAAATTTTGACTTTTTGGTCAAAGTCAACGTTGACGTCAGCAAGTCAACACTGACGTCAGCAGGTCAAAGTCAACAGGGTCAGGTCAACGATGACATCATGATGATGTCAGCAATCAACAGGAGGGTCAATTTAGTTGACTCGATGAAGTTAACTCACTGAGTCAACTCGAGCAAGTTGACTCAGCGAGTTGACTCGGACACAGGTCGATTCGGGTCAAAGACGGGTCAGGGTGGACTTGGGCTATGGGCTCGGGTTGACTGGGTTTGGGTTTTGGGCCAACTGGGTTTGGGCTCGGGTTGGGTTGATGGGCCGACCGATCCAGCCGGTTCAGGCTGGCTCACTTACCCAAACGGGAACAACCGTCGGACGGCCACCGGAAACTCACCGGAGAGCTCGCAATGGCTCGATTCCACCTGAAAAAGAATGGCAGATTCGATTATACACCTAACCTAACCCACACCAACCCGAAAATCACCGGAAAACAACAGAAATCCTTGCGAAAAACCAAAACATCACCGGAACTTACGTTGGTCCGACGAACTTCTTCCGGACGGCAAAAGGACGAGGGGTTGGCTGGGTTATGATGGGCTCGACGTGGGGAGTCCAGATCTGGTGACCGCTACACGACTGGGCGTCGAGGACGGCCGGGAGCGGCGGAGGAAGGTTGCACCACACGTTGAACTTCAGACGTTCGTACGCGGCGGATGGCGACATGAAATCGCGTGTGCTTGGCGGCTGGAGATTCAGGGAGAGACGGCGCACTCGCCGGTGGCGGCGGTGTCTCGCACATAGCGACGGTTCTGGAGATGGACGGAGATCGGGGAGAGGGGTGGGGTTTCTTTTGGGGATTCGAATAGACAACTGACAGAGTAAAAATGGGTAGGTGAACAGACACGTCTTTAATTAAATGCAGATGCAAAACAATTTTACGTTAACCTTAAGGGTAAAAAAGGGGAGGTAAAATCAGAAATGAGCTTTGGCTCAGACGGTTAACACGCTGGATGGTGAGGGCTGAGGTCTCGGTTTCGAGCCTCCACACCCTCATCTTCATTTCCCCTTTTCTTTTTTTCTTTTTTTATTTATTATTATCATATTTATTTTACCGGGTGTTACATGCCCTATATCCGACTTCAAACAGTATCGGGCAGAGGGTGCAGGTTGGTTCAACGTGATTCAGGGAGAGGGTGGCCTGCATGCACGCCATACAGGCCTCGGAAGGTAAGAGAGGTAATTTTTTTATTTTTTAATTGATATAATAATTTTTAATTATGTAGGGGTAGTGTAAATTTTTTGATTTCAAACTTATTAGTGTAGATAAATTTTTTGTAGGGGTATGTAAGGGAAAAATCATATATATTTTCTAGATAGGTATTGTTGAAGGTAATTTTTAGAGAAAAATCCGAGTAAAAATCTAAGTAAAGAAGGAGAAGAAGAAGAAGAAGAAGAAGGAAGTTGTGGGATTCCAAAATATTGTAAGTTGGTTTAAAATTTAATTTTTGTGTTAGAACGATTAATGTTTTTAATATATATATATATATATATCCAAAAATTGTATTTTTGTTTATGTTTTATTTTTTAATTTTTGAGAAATTAGTATTTTTGAGAAATTAGTGACATTATAGTTGTTGATTTGATTTGTGTTTTATTATTGAAAATATTTTTTTTCGGAACATGCAGAGAAAATGAGCAACAACAGATTTGTGGTGATTGTCCATTGCAATGGACAAATGGTGAAAAGTGATGTCGGTATTGTATTTGAATCTGAAAGTCCTACGAAGATGAGATTTGAAAAAGAAATCACGCTTTGAGTAATGAAGGAGAAGATATCCGAGAAAATTGGTGTAACACCCGGGTTTGGAGGTCGGGTGAAATTAAAATATTGAAATATTATTTTGGGCCTCGTGTTTTCAAAACGAATAATTTATGTTGGGCTTGTTTTGATTTAACCCAAATTCCATGGATTTTAGAAATTTGAAAGATGGTCACTTTCATTAATGGCATTCTTGTAAATAATGAGACTTGTAAAATAAAAACCCTTTTATTTCAAGGGTAAACTACTGCGGTGGTCACTTATGTTTTCCCCCAGTACCGATTTTGAAAAATGACCAGTAAGGTCACTTAAGTTTTTGGGACGTAAACTTTTGGTCACCCAACCATTTGATGCCGTTAAATTTTGACGAATTTCTGATCTAGCAGTTAAAAAAATCCCTAAATTTTCAAAATTCACAAAATAACCCCCATATTCGAAATCCCCAACTCACCAAAACTTAAATTGCGATTTAAGTCGATTTCATCACCGATTGTAACGTCGCCGCCCACCACATCCGTCACCGGACCATCATGATCGTTTACCCTACCATGCCGCTGCCAAAAATTGATTGGAGTCGTGCAAAATGTCGGACGAAGGTTGAAATATTTGAAAATTTTATTCGATCGATTTGCAACAAGCGACGATTGAACGACGACGATTGGTGCATGGGTGTTTGGAAGAAGGGAGGACGCTCCATTCCGTCGCCGGAATCGTGGCCAACGACGGAAAGAGTGACCAGAATGAGGGATTTAGGTATTTAAGGATTTCGAAATTTATGAATTTGGGGGTTTTCTGAAATTTCGGGAATTTTGGGGCCGTTGCAGTAGATTACCCTTATTTTTTCAATTGTCAAGTCAGAAAACCGTTAAAGTTTAACGGTATTAAACGGTTGGTGACCAAAAGTTTACGCCACGAAAACGTAAGTGACCTTACTGGTCATTTTTCAAAATCGGTGACCAACTCTGTACTAAAGGGAAACATAAGTGACCACTGCAGTAGTTTACCCTTATTTCAAATACCCAAAATATTCATCATCTTCTTTCTCCCAAAAACAAAACCAACGTGAAAACCCCTCCCACCATTGAAGTTACTATTCCATCTCCTCCCTCCACCATCCTTGGTGATTTTTAAAAGGTAATAACACTTTTGAGTTGTCCTCACCTTCCTCTTTCTCCCCATGTATTTAGTTTTCCATGAAACCAACTGTTTTGTGTTTTGAGTTTTTGAGCTTTTAAGTTAAAAATCCAAACTTTATTGTCCAAAATAGAATCTTTTGATTTCTTATCTTTATTTATGTTATTAGCAACCCAAATGGTCCAACATATGTGATTTTTACTTGGTTTTATGTTGATTTTCGGATTTGGGTTTTGTTGGGGGTTTTAGAAGGGTTTAAGGTTGGTTTTGGGGCTGTTTTGGGTGAGAACTTGAGGGCTGATGTTAGTATGATGTTTAAGGGTTGGTTTGGAAGCTTTTAGGTGTGTTAAAAGTGTTGGAATCGATGGGTTTTGGCTGTGTTATTGGGCTGCTCGAAAATGAGAGTTGTGTGGGTGTTCTTGGCTTGATTTGATGCTTAATTGGTGTTATGCGTTACAGCAGTGGTTTGTGGTTGTTTTGGTGATTAATAGAGTGTGTTTGATTGTTTAGAGACAAGAAATTTTGTTGGTGAAGCCTCGGGAATGAATCCTGATAGCTTGGTGGCTTGATCGGCTAGAGTTGTTGAGCTTGGAGTAGTCGGTGAGTGGTTCTACGTTTTTAAATTGGTTTCAAATGTTGGTTCAAGCATGTGGACCTAGGTTGGGCATGGTAAACCTACCTAGAGTTGGGATTAGAGTGGTAGTCTAATCTCAAGCTTAGTTTAGGAGACCTTTGGTTGAACTTCTAAATGTATGATATGCCTCTTGATTCATATTCATTGTGATTAATGTTGTTATGTATATTGTAATATACATGTGTGTTGAGGCATGATGTTGATGCATTGTGATATGCATGTGGTTGTGGAATGTGGTTTGTGCATGTTGGTAAATCATGGTGAGTTCGTGCTAAGCACGGAAATTGGTAAGAGAGTTGTGAGGTTGATTAATGAAATGAGTTAAGTATTGGCACTAGTATGCTTGGGTACAAATGATCGATCATTAGGATGTTTAGTGTGCACACGAGAGTCAAAATGCGCGCGTGGTCTTGTTGATGGTAGTCATCAAGATGGAGTACGGGTACACCCGAAAATCTTCTTTTATATGTTAGTCGGTGTTGAGTGGAATCCCATCGACGGGGCGTGAGGATGAGTGGAATCCCCTCCGCGTGAAACGGTGATGAGTGTAATCCCACCGTAAGGTAATGGTTGTGTGTTGGATGTGAGTTCCAACGGTTGTTATCCGCGTATTCGGGTCATAGCTAGGTGCCAATACGGTTGTTGGATGTGTTTCCATATGGTTGTGTTATGGACTTGTTGAGCGTGGCATGATATTTGAGATTATGTTCATGCATCATTTATATTTGACTCATGTGGCTTCGAAGGTAAGAAATCATGCATTCTTCCTTGGTTGTGTTGCTCGTGCTTGGACCCTGCATTGTCGAGATTTGTTTTATGAGCTTACCCTCACTAAGCTTTATGCTTACGCTCTCTTTTGTTCGACAATGCAGATCCTTAGTTCGTGGGTTGCTTGTGCAAGGAGAGGGCCTCCAAGTGTGCTAGTTGAGCTTTTGCTACCCTCAAGTATGAACTTTTTAAGTAATGGATGTAATGGTCAATCAATGGGGATTTATGTTGTTGTTTTGTGTAGGAGCTTGTTTAGACTCCTTGTTATGTTGATGTTATGTGTGGCTTGTTGATGTCTTGTTTTGGATTGTAAACCATGCTTTTAATGCATATCTTGAATGCTTATGTGAATGTTGGTTCTAAGCTAGAAACCTTAAAATGCAATGTATGTCTTTGTATGGTGAATGCTTGACCCTTTAAATGCATGCCCTTATCATGTATCTTTATGCGTTTTGAGCATGCTCGTAATAGGGTGTATGCCTCTAGAGTTGTGTATGTATGTTGTTTTCGCTTCTTGAAGTCGTTGGGGTCGTTTGGGAACGTTTGGAGGTGTTTAAATCTGGTTTTGGAAACTCACAGGTTGCAGGCGTTTCGGAACGGCTAAGGCTGTTTCAAAATAGGTGTGGTTCCAGGGTCACTCGTATCGGAACGCGTTTCGGTACGGTTTGGCTACTGTGAACCCCTGTTCCGATATGGGTATCGAAACGCTTTGACTACTGTGAGGGCTTGTTCCAAAACGTGTTCGGAACGTCTAGGCGAAATGGATACCTGTTCCGAAATGGGGTGGATGTGTTTCGGTACGGGTGGTTGGCTTTTTAAACTAGGGCCCGTGTTTGGAAACGAGTAATGCCTGTTTCGAAACCCAGGCCCGAAATGGGGCTTTTTGACATCTCTATGGGTTCTCAAGTGTTGGGTTTAGGCCCGATTTGATGTTAGTCTTCTTGTGAGTTTTGTTTCCGCTGTCGCTTCACACATAGGTTTAGTTTAATCCATCTAGACAAGATAAATAAATGAAAAAGTTTTCTCGGGTTGTTAACCGAAGTGGAGCCTTAACGGGTTTCGCCTCGGTTATCCCCGTGTAGCCCACTCAGATCGGTCAGACGCTCGGACCGGGCGAGGGGGTTACACTTGTTGGTATCAGAGCCTGAGGTTTTCGAGACCTCGGGCAGGTAAGTGAGGTAAGTTAAAATTCTTGTATTGTAATTGCACGGTGTATGCTTGCCCTGTAAGTATGTTTGATTGCCTATCAATTATGCTTTTATGTTTGTTTAATTGATCGCATGTGTTCGTTGTTTGAAGCATGTTGATGTGTGAATTGTCCATTAAGTGTTGAGTAGAGTCACATTGCTTCTATTACATCGGAAAAAGGATTTTTAAGTAAGGGAAACATACTTGAGCCACTTGGACCCTTGCCCTTGCTAACCCTATTTTTGTATGTTGTTGTTGTTGTAGTTGTTATCTGTGAGCGGTTATGTCGAGGCCTAGAGGTAGACTGAGGTTGGTTCGTCAGGAACCCCGTGTTGCGGCTCCTGTGGATGAGCCGGTGGTTGGAGTAGATGCTCCTGTGGAAGAGCCTGCTGTTGGAGTCGGAGCTCCTCCACTACCGTCGCCTCATCAGCCGGATGAGGGAGGCGAGGCTAGAGTTGAGGGAGCAAGACCTCAGGTTGGCCAGGGTGGCCAAGGTCCTGCAGGGATAGACATGGCTCCGTTAGTTCAGGCTATAGCGGGAGCGTTTCAGGCTGCAGTTGCCGGAGCTCAGGCTGCAGCACAGCCGAGAGGAGATGATGCTAGATTACCCTTAGAGAGGCTTCGTAGCCTCAGAGTGGATGAGTTCAGGGGATCTACGCCTGAGAGATTAGAGTTATGGCTAGAGAAGACAATTCGTATTTTGGCTCAGATGAGATGTGTTGGGGCTCATAAGTTGGGCAGTGTAGTTTCGTTACTTCAGGGTGATGCCTACATCTGATGGGTCACCATTACTTCCGGCGTGCCTGAGGCCGAGATCGGTTGAGATTTCTTTGAGACTGCTTTCAGAAAGAGGTATTTAGGCCCAAGATATTTAGATGAGAATAAGAGGGAGTTCATGGCTCTTGTTCAGGGAGACACATCGGTGACAAATTACGAGATCCGCTTTGTCTGATTGAGTCAGTATGCTCTGGAGTTGGTTCCTACTGAGAGGGACCGTTATGATCGGTTCAGGTATGGACTTCATGAGGAGGTCAAGAGGTACACCTTGGCTACAGATTATTCGGATTTTGATGTCTTGGTCGCTAGGGCCAAGGACATATAGCATAGCTTGGGGCTGACCAAGCGTTTGGGAGGATCCAGTTCAGGGAAGAGGCACAACAACTTTGATCGTGGTGATGCCAAGAGGCATTGGGGCAGTGGACATCAGTATGATCATAGGCGTGGCGGTGGCCACCACGGTAGAGGCTATCAGGGCCAGAGAGCTGGAGGGCGTTTGCCCGAGTGCGCCCGATGTGGGAGACAACATTCAGGAGAGTGTTGGGGAAACTATCATGCTTGTTGGAACTGTGGATCGAGAGACCACTTCAGGAGAGAGTGTCCGCATCAGGCGGGACAGGCACCGATTCAGGCACAGGCTCCTGCGAGTGTAATCGACTATCCGAGAGGCCGTGGGTGCGGTCGTGGTTACTTCCAGCCGAGGGCTGATGCACCTAGGATAGAGGCACCGAGGAATCTTGCTCATGTAGTGGCAGTTCAGCTAGAGGCCGGTGGACCAGCTAGAGTCTACGCACATAGAGAGGCAGGGAATGACACATATGTGATAGCAGGTAATTTTGAGTTACAGTCCATGTCTTTGCTTTCCTTAGTTGATTCGGGTTCCACACATTCTTACATTTTGAGTGAGCATGCAAAGAAGTTAGACATACCTGTTGAGATCTTAGATATAGGGATGCATGTGACTAGTTCCTTCGGTGAGACAGTTGTAGTTAGACGGATGTATAGGAGGTGTCCGCTGAAGATTCAGGGTCATGTGTTTCCTGTTGATATGATGAAACTTCCGTTCTACGGTTTTGATATCATTTTGGGTATGGATTGGTTGGTTGAGCACAGAGCAAGTGTAGATTTTGAGACAAAGAGAATTTCGTTGAAGCTTTTTGTTGACTACGGGGTAATGGTAGTAGGCGAGAACGTTAAGTTCTTGTCAAACGTTGTGTCGGCTTTAGAGGCTCATAGGTTGATGGACTCCAGTTGTGGGGCTTATTTAGTGTATGTGATGAATCCGAATATGAGTGAGGTTAGACCAAAAGATATCAGGACAGTTTTTGATTATCCGGATGTGTTTCCAGAAGAGTTACCGGGTTTGCCTCCTGACAGAGATGTAGAGTTTGTGATTGAGACTGTTTTAGGGTCTACTCCAGTTTCTATTGCTCCGTACCGTATGGCTCTGAAAGAGTTGAAAAGTCAGCTCCAGGAGTTGTTAGACCGAGGTTTTATTAGGCCTAGTAGTTCGCCTTGGGGTGCTCTCGTATTGTTTGTGAAGAAGAAGGATGGCAGTATGAGGATGTGTATCGACTATAGGCAGTTGAACCAGTTGACAGTGAAGAACAAGTATCCGTTGCCTCGTATAGATGACATGTTTGATCAGTTGAGTGGTGCCTTAGTGTTTTCGAAGATAGATTTGAGATCTGGGTACTATCAGTTGAAGGTAAAAGAATGTGACGTTCCGAAGACATCTTTTAGGACTAGATATGGTCATTATGAATTCCTTGTGATGCCGTTTGGGCTCACGAATGCACCAGCAGCATTCATGGACATGATGAACAGAGTTTCCGAGACTATCTAGACCAGTTTGTAGTTGTTTTCATAGACGACATCCTTGTGTACTCGAGATCAGAAGAAGAGCATGATGAGCATTTGAGACTTATTTTGCAGAGATTGATGATTAATAAGTTGTATGCTAAGTTGAGTAAATGGGAGTTCTGGATTAGAGAGGTTGTGTTCCTTGGCCACGTGGTATCAACTGAAGGTATCCGAGTCGATCCGAAGAAGATTGAAGCCATTGTTGAGTGGAAACAACCTAAGTCAGTGACAGAGATTAGGAGTTTCCTAGGACTAGCTGGTTACTATAGGAGGTTCGTTAACGGATTCTCTAGGGTAGCTGCTCCGTTGACTAAACTTTTGCAAAAGAGAGTTAAGTTTGAGTGGTCAGATGCGAGACAGAATGCATTTGAGAAACTAAAAGAAGCCTTGACGAATGCTCCAGTGTTAGTACAACCTGTTTCAGGGAAAGAGTTTGTAATCTATAGCGATGCTTCCTACGTAGGTTTAGGTTGTGTTCTGATGCAAGAAAGGAGAGTTGTTGCTTATGCTTCGAGACAATTGAAGGTTCACGAGAAGAACTACCCTATGCACGACATTGAGTTAGCAGCAGTTGTGTTTGCGTTGAAGATTTGGCGTCACTACTTGTATGGTGAGAAGTGCACGGTTTACACTGATCATAAAAGCTTGAAGTATCTGATGACTCAGAGAGAGACGAACTTGAGACAGAGAAGATGGCTTGAACTGTTGAAAGACTATGATTTGACTATCGAGTACCATCCGGGTAAGGCAAATGTAGTGGCCGATGCGTTGAGCAGAAAAGTTGCAGTTGAGTTGGGGCTATGTTTGCTAGACTGAGTGTATCAGGGGATGGTGGTTTGATTACAGAGTTGCAAGTGAAGCCTTCGTTGATTCAGATGATCAGAGAGAAACAGTTGCAAGATATATCATTAGATTCACATGTTCAGGACATTGCAGAAGGTAGACCGACAGAGTACAGTTTCAGTGATGAGAATGTGTTGTGTTTCAGAGACAGAGTCGTAGTGCCTGCAGATGTTGAGTTGAGACGTATGATTCTGAGCGAAGCACATTCGAGTCCTTTTTCTATGCATCCGGGCAGTACTAAGATGTATCAAGATCTGAAGAGTGATTATTTCTGGGTTGGTTTGAAGAAGGATGTAGCCGAGTATGTGAGCCGTTGCACGGTATGTCAGAGAGTAAAGGCAGGACATCAGGTTCCTTCAAGTTTGTTACAGCCTTTGAAAATTCCGGAATGGAAGTGGGAAAGAATCACTATGGACTTTGTGTCAGGGTTGCCGTTGTCTCCTTCGAAGAAGAATTCTGTTTGGGTGATAGTTGATAGATTCACTAAGTGTGCTCATTTCTTAGCAGTGAACACCACAGATTCTTTAGACAAGCTGGCAGATTTGTACATCCGCGGGATTGTGAGGTTGATGGAGTTCCGAAGTCTATTGTATCAGACAGAGATCCGAGATTCACAGCGAGGTTCTGGAGTTGTTTGCATAGTGCCCTAGGTAGCCGTTTGCATTTCAGTACTTCGTATCATCCGCAGTCAGATGGTCAGTCAGAGCGAGTGATACAAGTGTTAGAGGACATGCTCCGTTGTTGTGTGATTGACTTCCAGGGATCGTGGGAGAAGCATTTGCCCTTAGTCGAGTTTGCTTACAACAACGGTTACCAGGCTAGTATACAGATGGCTCCTTATGAGGCATTGTATAGTAGACGATGTAGGACTCCGATCCGTTGGGACGAAACGGGTCAGAAATTGTTACCTATGTCAGATTTGCTTAAGGGGACTACTGATAAGGTGAAGTTGATTTGTGACCATCTAAAAGCAGCTTCCGATCATCAGAAATCTTACGCAGATTTGAAGAGAAAAGAGGTTGAGTTTTCAGTGGGTGAGAAAGTGTTTCTCAAAGTATCTCCGTGGAAGAAGGTAATGCGATTTGGCCAGAAAGGCAAGTTGAGTCCGAGGTTTATTGGACCGTATGAGATAGTTGAACGGATTGGGCCAGTAGCTTACCGTTTGAGATTGCCTTCTGAGTTAGAGAAGATCTATGATGTTTTTCATGTGTCGATGCTTAGAAGATATAGATCAGATCCGTCTCATGTTATGCTCGTTGAGGAGATAGAACTGAATCCGGATTTGTCTTACAGTGAAAAACCAGTTGAGATACTTACTTCTAATAGCAAGGTGTTGCGTGGAAAGACCATAGAGCTGGTCAAGGTGTTGTGGAGACATAGAGGTGTGGAAGAGGCCACGTGGGAAAGGAAAAAAGATATGCTTGAGCAGTTTCCGTATCTGTTTCCATCAGGTAATTTTGGGGATGAAATTCCTTAAGTGGGGGAGAGTTGTAAGACCCGGGTTTGGGGGTCGGGTGAAATTAAAATATTGAAATATTATTTTGGGCCTCATGTTTTCAAAACGAATAATTTATGTTGGGCTTGTTTTGATTTAAAACCTAAATTCCATGGATTTTAGAAATTTGAAAGATGGCCACTTTCATTAATGGCAATCTTGTAAATAATGAGACTTGTAAAATAAAAACCCTTTTATTTAAAATACCCAAAATATTCATCATCTTCTTTCTCCCAAAAACAAAACCAACGTGAAAACCCCTCCCACCATTGAAGTTACTATTCCATCTCCTCCCTCCATCATCCTTGGTGATTTTTAAAAGGTAATAACACTTTTGAGTTGTCCTCACCTTCCTCTTTCTCCCCATGTATTTAGTTTTCCATGAAACCAACTGTTTTGTGTTTTGAGTTTTTGTGCTTTTAAGTTAAAAATCCAAACTTTGTTGTCCAAAATAGAAGCTTTTGATTTCTTATCATTATTTATGTTATTAGCAACCCAAATGGTCCAACATATGTGATTTTTACTTGGTTTTATGTTGATTTCCGGATTTGGGTTTTGTTGGGGGTTTTAGAAGGGTTTAAGGTTGGTTTTGGGGCTGTTTTGGGTGAGAACTTGAGGGCTGATGTTAGTATGATGTTTAAGGGTTGTTTTGGAAGCTTTTAGGTGTGTTAAAAGTGTTGGAATCGATGGGTTTTGGTTGTGCTATTGGGCTGCTCGAAATTGAGAGTTGTGTGGGTGTTATTGGCTTGATTTTTGTCTTAATTGGTGTTATGAGTTACAGTAGTGGTTTGTGGTTGTTTTGGTGATTAATAGAGTGTGTTTGATTGTTTAGAGACAAGGAATTTTGTTAGTGAAGCCTCGGGAACGAATCCAGATAGCTTGGTGGCTTGACCGGCTAGAGTTGTTGAGCTTGGAGTAGTCGGTGAGTGGTTCTACGTTTTTAAATTGGTTTCAAATGTTGGTTCAAGCATGTGGACCTAGGTTGGGCTTGGTAAACCCACCTAGAGTTGGGATTAGAGTGGTAGTCTAATCTCAAGCTTAGTTTAGGAGACCTTTGGTTGAACTTCTAAATGTATGGTATGCCTCTTGATTCATATTCATTGTGATTAATGTTGTTATGTATATTGTGATATACATGTGTGTTGAGGCATGATGTTGATGCATTGTGATATGCATGTGGTTGTGGAACGTGGTTTGTGCATGATGGTAAATCATGGTGAGTACATGCTAAGCACGAAAATTGGTAAGAAAGCTGTGAGGTTGATTAATGAAATGAGTTAAGTATTGGTACTAGTATGCTTGGGTACAAATGATCGATTATTAGGATGTTTAGTGTGCACACGAGAGTCAAAATGCACGCGTGGTCTTGGTGATGGTAGTCATCAAGATGGAGTACGGGTACGCCCGAAAATCTTCTTTTATATGTTAGTCGGTGATGAGTGGAATCCCATCGACGGGACGTGAGGATGAGTGGAATCCCCTCCGCGTGAAACGGTGATGAGTGTAATCCCACCGTAAGGTAATGGTTGTGTGTTGGATGTGAGTTCTAACTGTTGTTATCCGCGTATTCGAGTCATAGCTAGGTGCCAATACGGTTGTTGGATGTGTTTCCATATGGTTGTGTTATGGACTTGTTGAGCATGGCATGATATTTGAGTTTATGTTCATGCATCATTTATATTTGACTCATATGCTTCGAAGGTAAGAAATCATGCATTCTTCCTTGGTTGTGTTGCTCGTGCTTGGACCCTGCATTGTCGAGATTTGTTTTATGAGCTTACCCTCACTAAGCTTTATGCTTATGCTCTCTTTTGTTCGACAATGCAGATCCTTAGTTCGTGGGTTGCTTGTGCAAGGAGAGGGCCTCCAAGTGTGCTAGTTGAGCTTTTGCTATCCTCAAGTATGAACTTTTTAAGTAATGGATGTAATGGTCAAGCAACGGGGATTTATGTTGTTGTTTTGTGTAGGAGCTTGTTTAGACTCTTTGTTATGTTGATGTTATGTGTGGCTTGTTGATGCCTTGTTTTGGATTGTAAACCATGCTTTTAATGCGTATCTTGAATGCTTATATGAATGTTGGTTCTAAGCTAGAAACCTTAAAATGCAATGTATGTCTTTGTATGGTCAATGCTTGACCCCTTAAATGCATGCCCTTATCATGTATCTTTATGTGTTTTGAGCATGCTCGTAATAGGGTGTATGCCTCTAGAGTTGTGTATGTATGTTGTTTTCGCTTCTTGAAGTCGTTGGGGTCGTTTGGGAACGTTTAGAGGTGTTTAAATCTGGTTTTGGAAACTCACGGGTTGCATGCGTTTCGGAACGGCTAAGGCTATTTCAGAACGAGTGTGGTTCCAGGGTCTCCCGTATCGGAACGCGTTTCGGTACGGTTTGGCTACTGTGAACCTCTGTTCCGTTACGAGTATCGAAACGCTTTGGCTACTGTGAGGGCCTGTTCCGAAACATGTTTCGGAACGTCTAGGCGAAATGGATACTTGTTCCGAAACGGGGTGGATGCGTTTCGGTACGGGTGGTTGGCTTTTTAAACTGGGGCCCGTGTTTCGAAACGAGTAATGTCTGTTTCGAAACCCAGGCCTGAAATAGGGCTTTTTGACATCTCTAAGGGTTCTCAAGTGTTGGGTTTAGGCCCGGTTTGATGTTAGTCTTCTTGTGAGTCTTGTTTTCGTTGTCGCTTCACACATAGTTTTAGTTTAATCCATCTAGACAAGATAAATAAATGAAAAAGTTTTCTCGGGTTGTTAACCGAAGTGGAGCCTTAACGGGTTTCGCCTCGGTTATCCCCGTGTAGCCCACTCGGACCGGTCAGACGCCCGGACCGGGACGAGGGGGTTACAATTGGAGCTCAGATTCATGGTTTGCGGTCTCGGTTGCTGACATGTCACAATCCAGTCAGATATTCTGCAATAGCTCTAAAAGATAATACATATGTGAGAATAATGATTGCAGAGCATGAATCTATGGATATTTAAAATGTCCAGTTGTTTGCTGAGGTGCGTGATATTTATGACCCATCGAGAAACGTTGTTGGGGAATCTAGTCAAAATAGTTTCGATTATGAGTTTGATATGTTCGGAGGTAGTTTTGTCGCAATGTTGGCAAGTGGGACATATGGTGGATTTCATCAAGGTGGGTCGTCGACATATGCATCATCACACGGACTGACTATTAATCCGGCTGTTGACCCGACTATTGATGCTAATGGTTCAGAACCTACGAAGTTGATGGGGAGAATCACTTATAGATTCCAAAGAAGATGAAGATATTGGGATCCTGATTTGTTTCCCGATGACGTTGGTAAAGCCCTTGATTTCGGTGTTGGAGAATTTGTTTCGACCGGGGGCAACATTACATTCTATGAACCTCCTACCCACATGAACTTGATGGATTTCGATGCGATGAGGGCGTCGCAATTCCCAAATATGCCTCAATTAACTTCGAGTCAGCATGGTGAATTATTTGATGGGCTTCGATTTAATACAAAGAATGAAGCTATATTGGCAATTAAAGAGTATAGCATCATGCATCATGTGGACTACATGGTTGTAGAATCCACCCCGAGGACTTTCTTTGCGAAATGTGTGAAATATGGACAATGGTGCAATTGAAAGATTCGAGTATCGTATCTTAAGAAGATAGATCATTGTGAGGTCACAAAGTATAACGATGATCACACGTGTTTACGAACATCCATCATCCAGGACCACACCACATTGGACTCAAATGTAATAAGCCATCACATGATAAATTTGGTCGAAGCAAATCCAAGGGTTCATGTTTTAGCGATTCAGGCAACCATTGCGCAACAATTTGAATATCAAATACAATACAGGGTGTCGTGCAAGGGAGAAGGCATTGCATTCAGTGTATGGTGATTAAGATAAGTCGTACAATGAGATATCAGCTATATTGGTAGCAATGACCTGTTTCATCCTAGGCATCATAGTGAGGTATGAAACAAATGATGCATACGACCGACAAGGCCAAGTGGTTGAAGGGCATAAATTTTTCCATCGATTATTTTGGGCGTTCAAGTCATGCATTGAAGGCTTTCTATATTGTAAACGTATGATCCAAGTCGATGGCACGTGGCTGTACGGGAGATACACTCATATATTGTTGGTTGTCGTTGCACAAGATGGTGAGAGCAATGTCATTCCGATTGCATTCGCAATTATTGAGGGGGAGACGACGGAAGCTTGGAATTTCTTTTTGACCAATTTAGGTGACCATGTTGTCTGGGAAGATGGGGTCTGCATTATATCTGATCGAGAGACAAGTATCAAAGCATCAATTAATCGAGAGGGAAGTCGTTGGACACCTCTGCACCCATACCCTGCATATTGTGTTCCTCACATCGGTAAGAACAGTTATGAACAGTTCAAAAATTCGTACCTTCGCAATGAGATTTTAAGCATGGGTAAATATCATTTTTTTCAAACTCCGTTACACATGCCCATCCAATTATGTACTTTGATTTTCTAGATGCTAACAACATATATTATGGCACAGGATATCAACTGGTACGACCAGAATTTGAGAGGAAGATGCCGAATTTACATAAATACGATGAGGGTGTTTGGAGTTGGGCTAACAATATCGAGAGAGAAAGATGGGCCTAATCATATGATGAAGGTAGTAGACGATACGGGAAAATGACAACCAACCTTGTGGAGTGCATAAACAAAGTACTGAAAGGATCACGTCATCTCCCAAAAGCAAGCTTGGTGAAAGAGACGTACTACCGGTTGGCTATGGTTTGGTCCGTTAAAATGGAAGCATATTGAGGCCTTAATAAATAGGGGTCAACGTTGGGCATCAGATATTGTGACAAAAATGCAGAATAATATGAAGAATGCAACGTCGTTGACCGTTCATGCATTTGACCAAAATAATCAGACTTTTGATGTTGTTGGTTCAAGACGCAACCACGAAGTAGCCCACTCAAATGTATTTTGAGTCGATTTCAGACGTAGGTGGTGTGACTGTGGCGAGTTCCAGGTGTGGCGATATCCATGTGCTCATGCAGTTGCAACATGTATGTATGTGGGAGTTGACCCGTACAACTATGTTGACCAATGCTTTGATCTCCAATGGATGGTCAATATTTACAGAATTGAGTTCCTACTGATTAGGAATGCAAAGTATTGGCTGTCAACGAAGCATGAAAAATGGTTACCGGATCCTGCACTCCGTAGAACTCCAAATGGCCGATCTAGATCTACTCGCATCTATACCAGTATGAATCTTCATCATAGAGAAAAAGGACAACGAAAGAGATGAACATTATATAGGGCTGAAGATCATTCGAAATCAAACTGTCCAAATGAACCCAAATATGTGCCTATGTCTCAGTAATTTATTATGTTTGTATTCGAAATATTTCACTTTGCACCATCAGCATTAATTAGTTATTTATAATGTTATATTTATACTACTATCATATTCGGTGCTTAAGTCTGATTTAATAATTAGAGACCAAATTGCTTAAGTCTTATTCAATAATTTAAGAAAGTCGATTTCAGATGTAGCTAAATATTAATTTGAATCTACTTTGATTTTTAATTTTAATAGCAGCTAAATATTAATTCGATTCCACTTTAATATTTTAATAATTTTTAATACCCCAATTACCACAAATATTACCTCATTTTTTGACATGTTGTTTGTATTCGAATGAATCAAGATAGTGACCAAAACTTGAGTTTGAATTTAAATTCTTGAATAAATATCAAACCAAAATATTAAAAAAAATGAACTATATCGAACTTAAACTGAAATTCATTTTCCCTTTTCTTTTTAATTGCATTCCACCATTTTTTGAGTGATCAATTATTTTTTAATTAGTTTTAGATTAAGTGGTTAATAAAAAACAAACAGTGAAAAATAAAAAACAATAAAATCCAAATCCAAACCCAAATGCCTTTAATGTATTACACAAAATACATAAAATCATTTTTTCTTCTACACCTTCTTACGTAATTTCTGAAAATGAGCGGATATGATCGAAAAATAAGTGTGTTTCGAGATCCTCTTACGTTGTGGCCTCTGCTCTGCTTCGGGATCCTCTTTAGCATAGCTCACCTCCTCAGTTACCGAGGGCATAGGAGGCGATGTTGTGAACATGTCCACGTGATCGCTCTGCTCTCCCATAATCTCTGGTGAATTCAAGAAATTTTGTATTTCCTGAAAATCCATGCTCTGTCCAAAGTTCGAGTAAAGAGGTGACTGTTGAGGAATAAACTCGGGTGTGTATAAAACAACATCATCAAACCCGTGAGTATCTAAGGAGCTCGGGCCCACTTCTGATTGTACATATGTAGGAGATGGTTCCTTTTCCCATATAACTGGTGAGCCCACTTCTAGTTGTTCCCAAGTGGTTGGCCAATCTTTGGGGTTTCTACTCCAAACAGGATTTTAAGATGCGCCTGCTGCAGCACTTTTAGAGGATTCACCCTTACCACCGTATTTTTTCTTATATTTTCAACATTCTTCCCGTCCATCGACCGAAGTTAAGTATGACATTCTATTATTAAGAAAATAGATCAGGTACTATGACCTCTGAAAATCAAAATTATCCTCTTGAATTGGAGTGCGAAACGGTATCGTTGAAGCTCTGTTGTTCCACATATTAATGTAGTCGACGTGTATGGCTTCTCAATTTACTTATGCCCTGCCGTGTCCATCAAAATCATGCAAATAGTCATGCTCAGTGTTGGGATACGGAATGGGCTGGTGGAAGCCAAATTGCCTCAGCACCTTGTCAGCAAAGTGGAACTCGACAATCGCAAAGTGGATCAACGGTGTAACACTACACCACTAATTAGAATGTTCCAGCAGATCATCCGGTACAAAAATGCGATCATCGTCGTACGGTCTCCAAATAAACTAAAACATAAGGATTATTATAATAAGACATCTAATTAAAACATAAATAATGAACTGCAAATATTTAACTAAAATCTAAACAATACATTTAATCAGATACCTACTCCTGACAGTACAAATCAATCTAAGCTCTAAATACTCACAAGTTGTTGTTCGCCAACTCTGTGTGCGCTTTTTTCTCGCACCATCTGCATACATATCACAATAATGCTTTAAAAATAAATAAATAAATTTAATTTAATTGAACTCAAAATCAGGATAATTACTTGGCGACAAGAAAGAACTGTACCGTTGTTCGAGTAATCGGTGTCTAAAAGGGAAGTCGATGCCAAGCCCATGCTTGCAACAACAACAAATATCCACCAATACCCCAAACCTTATGACCATTTTCTATTTTAACGTCCTTGCACAACTCACGATACAAGAACATTAATATGGCTGATCCTCAACTATATGTAGCAGCTTCCCATGGATACCTCAAAAAGCGTAGATACCGTGTATGAACAAGATTGTCGGATTTATCTGGCATCAATATACCTCCAATGAGTTGCAGAATATAAGCTCGACTGGTATTATAAATCACATCAACCGAATTATATTCACCGAGTTTAAATTCACTTTGCAACCAACTCATTTTCACACGAGCTCCACTCAAATTTGATTTATCCGGCACCATCCCAAGGTAAAATGAGTAAATTTCTTCAGGTGTAGCTTTCATCTGGTCGACCAATGGATCCCCAGTTAATGGTTCCCCGATCAATGGTGCCCCGTTTACTAGGACCCCGATAAGCATGGCCACGTCTTCAAGTGTGATCATGCATTCCCCACACGACATATAGAACGTATAGGTTTCCGGCCTCCAACGCTCAATTAGATCGACAATCAACTCGGGCACCAACTTGTACCCCAGAATGAATGTCGCATAATAAAATCTAGAAACTTGCAACCATTCATTGATTCGCTCGTCCGGAGGATTTTTGGCCATGGTCAGATGGTTCTTAAATGTATCCTCCACATCCTAATAAATAAATATTATTAACATATTAATAAATAAATATTATTAACAAACAAAAAAGTAATTAAATTTCTAATAAATAATTTATTAAAAAAATTTACCATCTCATCAACTGTGAGACTAGAAATGTGTCGATCCTGTAATCGCAAAAGCGGAGCTTGCCCAGCCATCCTACAGAACAAGTAAGAATATATTAGGACCCGAGACTAAATATACTACATTAAAAAATTATAAACATAATAAACTAAACAAACAAAAGTTATAATAATATTTTTAGTTTAGTTTCTAATTTGCTTAAATTCTACGAAATTTAAATTTTAACTCTAATACGTTTAAATTACATAACTAAATCAACTTATTACATTACATTAAATTTAAATCAATCAATCATCATTAATTAATTAAAATTTCACTTTGTCATTCTAAAATTTGTGTCATTTTGCCTTAAATAATGCAACTTACGACTAAATTAAAATACTCAAACATCCATATTTTTTTACTAATTGCCAACTCCTAAATTAAAAATAGTTTTTTTCTTAAAATTTTAAAAATAAAAACTAAAAAATGTTTTTTACTACTTCTACTGTTACTACTAATATAAATGTTAATTTTAGTCCCTATATTATTCAGTAATTTACTGTTTAAAACACTTCAATTTTAAGATTTTTATAAACTAGTCACTAATTTACTAATTTGATCATTCAAGTCCTATTATCTCTTAACAAAACCCATTCCATTCAATAACTAACAAATTCAATCACAGTCGGCCAATATTCTATAAAATCCTCTAAAATTAATATTTCACTCATTAATAATCAAATTTTTCAATATACTCATTTTAGTCCCTATATACTCATTTTTTTCTTTCGAAAATCATTATAAATAAATCTAATAAACTAAAAATTAAATAATAAAAATATTCTAACATCAACTTAAAAAATATATTAAAAAAAATTCAAGAACAAGGCATACTTACTATATTTTCTTCAAATCTTTCTTTTTTTACTCAACATCTTCATAAATTTTCTTCTCTTCAACCACATATTTAATAAAAAAGTCTGAAATATCAACAATACGAACAACAACTTCAAAATTTATCAAAATATAACGATATAAAATTCATAAAATTTAACTACAAAAAAATTCGTAATTACATACATACATACATTAAAATTATTAAATTTAAATAATATTAAAAAAATACATATCTTATATCTACTTACCAAATTTCCTCAAAATCTTCTTATTCTTCTTCACTCTATCTTCTTCTCAAAATTTTCATTACAAAAAATACATATCTTCAACACCCTATTTAACCTCAACTACTTTAAATCTCAACCATTCAATCCACCTACCAACCTTCCAATCAGATTACAAAATAATAAAAAAATTAAAACCCCCTTCCCGAGGCATGCACGCAGTTGCATGCATGCCACCTTGCCACTGCACCACTGCCACCCCTCCATCTGAACATTGTTTGAAGTCGGATGGAGGGCTCTCCGTCTTTGAACAGGGCAAGGTTCTTTGGGTGATTGACACGTGGCAGCAAGGGGATATCTAGTCACTATTTGAAATCGGATAGAGGACCATTCGAGTTTGAATAGTACCCTACATTTTTTAATAATTTCTCGTAAATCACTGTTCAAAACGGGGTGCAATCCATCCGTTTTTTGTTTTGCACAGTAATTCACAATATTTGTAGAAATAATTTAAAAAGAACTATTTTTTAGAAATAAAAATGGAACCACAATATTGTGGTAAATACTCCGTATACAATCAAAAGGTTAATTGATTTTTTTTTTTCATTTTTGCCAAAAAAAAATTTAAAAGGTCAACGCCACTTTCTTACATATTTGTTTTGAGTTATAAACCATATTATATGGTAAATTGTCACCGAAATATTGTTTTTTTTTTTGTTTTAGTCGCTAACATTATATTTTTTTTCTTATTTTGGTCATTTTAACGACGATGCTGGTGGGTTTATTTTTTTTTCTCTCCTCCATATATTATTTTTCTTTAATTTTATTCGGCCACTAAAGTGGTGACATGTGTCGCCACCTTATTTAAGAAAAAAAATACAACAAAGCTCAAATTAATAATAATTTTATAAACTAAATAAATAATTATTTTTTTATTCCCGACAAAGTAGGAAAATAATTTTAGTTTTATTTTTAAATTTGATTTCAGTTTAAGTTAAAATTTTATTTTGTTAAAATTATATTAGAATTTTAATTTAGTTCAGCGGCTAAGTACTTAATTTTTCTCACGGGGAGCAGCTTTAAAACTTGTGGTCAGAGTCTACTCTTATATGGGCCAACATAACACGAACTTAGTCACCTGGCTCGTTCTAGTGAACACCAGGAACCTTAAAAACAAATTCTAAATTTGATTTTACCCTGCTAGACCGAATTAATATCTATTTAGACCCTTAAATAGATAGGTTGAAGACACATGTAGTTGGAAAGAAAAAATCCTCTAAGTTGTTCAACTTATCCTTAACCACGTTGATGTGGCCATATGTTGAATTAGATTCTACGATAAAAGGATTAACCACTACTGTGAACTATGAAATACCCAAACTTGACAAGGAAAACAAAGGCCAAAACCACCCCACCAACAACCGTTGAAACTTTGATCCTTCCAAGCAACCATGGCTGGTCCATTGGCATTGAGTGAGCTTTGACTGTCGGGTATCCGCCGCAATTTTAGCTCCCTCTCCTTTTCATTCCAAAATCGTTTTCTCATTGTCTAAATTCTGAATTCTGAAACGTTGAAGTTGATTTCTTTTCATTAAAAAGAAGAAGAAGAAGAATAAAATACTCTTGCCAGTGTGGTTGGGGTGTTGACATTTCGTGTTTGCCTGTGTGAGAAATGATACATGACAAAGCTTTTCTTCTGGTTGTATTATAAGAAGGACATGCAAGACGAAAACTAAAGGAGTGGTAAATGCAAAGCGTTTCTTTATCCTCTAAAACAAACGGAGGTTTTGTTGATGAAAATGCCAACGTCAAATCCTCATCATATTGCTCAATCCTTTGCCTATGATCAACAAGCTAACAAGGTATATATTCATTGATCCTTATATATATATATATATATATTGGCAATAAGATTATCATATGTGAGGATCTAGTTTTGGCTTTATGCTAAAATTTGCTAATGGATTCTTTCTTCAATTCTCTATTTTTTTAGACTGAGGTTGAAACAAAACTCCATCAAAATGCTGATTTGAATTCATCATCACCTTGCCATGAACACTTGGTGGATAGCAAAGAGGTAGATAATTGCATTACTCTCTCATGGACACTTTTTTCATAGAATTTTGATAATAAAATTAATTGTTGGAAAGTTGCAGTGATCAATTAACATGGATTTGAATATTAAGTCAATTATATATATATGCTGCTTTGATTGATGCATAAGTATATTGTTCAGCAGTGGGGTTCTGGACAGGCGCGATAGGAGCGACCGCACAGGGCCCCCAATAGAGAGGGCCCCAAAATAGAGAACCTAAATTAAAATTTTTTTTGAAAGGTGAGAACCTAAATTAAATTAAATTAAATATTTGTAAAAAATTATAAATTTATATATATAATTATGTGTGTATATATATATATTATGTGTGTATATAAATTAATTTTTTGTATTAAGATTTTTTTTTAAAAAATAACTTATATCTCTTATTGATTATAAATTAAGGGCCACATTTTAATATATTGCACAGGGCCCCAAAATCTTTGAACCGCCCCCGTTGTTCAGGAGAATAAACTTGAATCTGCAAAAGCTGAGATGGGCGAGGTGAAGGAAGAAAATGAAAGGTTAAAGAAGATGATAGAGAAGATCCAGGAGAATTACAAGTCACTTCAATTAAGTGCCTTTGAAATCCTTCAACACGGAGTTATCAAGTTCATTAGTTTCTTCATCACCAGTTAATGTTCCAGAGCCTGAACTTGTTCCAATGGAGTTCCTACAAGATGGGAAAACAACATGCTCAATTAAGAGTAAAGATGACCCAGAGATCAAACCCGGTTTAACTCTTGGATTAGACTCCAAATTCCAATTGTCAAGCCCTGGAAATAGTTCAGAAGATCAACTGAAGGAAGATGGTGCAGTAAAAACATGGACACCAAGCAAGATTCAAAAGACAACAAGCAGAAATGGAGATGAGGATCAACAAAACCATGTTAAGAGAGCTAGGGTTTATGTGAGAGCGAGATAAGTATTGTCAATAATTTTTAGAAAATTTTCAATCTTTTTTTCTTCGTTTTGATCATTGAATATTCATTTTTATTTTCAATCACAGATGAATGATGGATGCCAATGGAGGAAATACGGGCAGAAAATTTCAAAAGGAAATCCATGCTCCGGAGCTTACTATCTTGCACCAGGTTGTGGAGTAAGAAAACAGGTAGAGTTCTTGTTCCCATAAGCTTAATCCCCTCCAAAGAAGATGTGTTAAAGGGCTAAAACTTGGTGATACATAATATGTAGGTGCAAAGATGTGCGGAGGATATGTCTATCTTAATCTTAATCACAACTTATGAAGGGAATCACAATCATCCACTTCAGGATTCAGCGACGGCCATGGCTTACACCACCTCAGCCGCCGCCTCCATGCTATTATCTGGCTCTTCAACATCTCAACAAGGTCTCAATTCAACTTCAGCGTCCATGATAATAATTCAACAACAAGACAGTTCTACTTACCAAACTCAACCTCATCACCTTTGTTCCCAACAATTACTCTACACCTTACTTCTCCCCCCTTCATCTTCATCGAATTATTTCAACAGTTTCTCTAGAAACTTTCCCAGATTTCCTTCAACAAGTCTCAACTTTTCTTCATTAGAATCCAACAAATTGCCTGCAGTTTGGGGCAATGGCTGCTCTGGTTTTGGTGCACAAGTACCCTATTATCAAACTCAGCCTGGGAACTTAGGACTTGAAAAAGTGTCCCAGAACCAGATTTACCAGTTTTTCTCAGGAAACAATCAGCAAGGGGACACTTGTCAACAATCTTTAACAGAAACCTTAGCCAAGGCAATCACATCAGACGCAAGTTTCAGATCAGTAATAGTTGCTGCAATTTCATCAGTGGTTTGTAACAGTGCAGAATCTGGAGACCAAACTGATAAAAAAGCTGAGAATTCTGGTCAGAAATTGTTGCAGGCCATAATTCCGCAAGATGGGAAAGATCAATATTCAATCATCATGTTCATCAAGCTACTTTAATGGGTTGGTATCTTCAACTTCTCAAACAGGAAGCTCATTGCTTCAGCCTTCAGTTTCTTTCCCCATTTTCAACAGTGCTTTTAAACCATATTCTGATGATAAATAACACGAGAATAAATTGAACGGAAAAGGGGCCCTTCGAGATTGTTATGCGTAATGTTTTTGCAAATAAGAATCAATTGTGAATAAATTTCTCAAGTGGTTTAAATTGGACAATTTCATCCGTTGCTCTTTACTCTTTATTATAAATTTCATTTTACAGTTTAGTCTTTGAATTTTTCAACTAAAATCTAATCTTTTAATGGTTCAGTTAGGCCCTGAAATGATTATGTTACTTTTTGGCATCCTAACTTTCATTTTATCACCTAAAAAAACCATCATTCCAAAATTTTATAAACAAAATAGAGAGACGACCATTATTAGAGCTTGTAAAATAGGTCCGAGTTTGAAATTATGTTCGTGTAAATATGATTTCAAGTTAATACAAACTTTGAAATGATCAGAGTTCAAGATAATCCGAGAAAATTTAAATTAGATCTTACACAAAATTTAAATTACAAACAATAATTATATTGAACGGATAATAATATATTTATATGATAATGTTTAAATAAAATATAAAAAACAAATGAATATATTTGTTTTATGAAATCATATTCATAAATATTATATAATTATATTTAAAAATAATTTTTTAGTAATATGTATGTCCATCTTACGGTCCATGTTCGGAGTGCGTGATTGTCCCTCCCGACAATGTCATCTCCAAGTTCGAACTCACGTTATCTCCTTGAAGTGCAATGTGCCTTACTAATACACCCAACCTTGTTGGTTAAAAATAATTAACAATAAATCTTTATTCTGACTTACAAAGTGAAATAAAATTTTAAAAATAATTATAAATTTAAAACTATACATTATTTTTTATATTTGATATTGGCTAAGGTTATATTTTGAATTAGGGTTTTGATTTGAATAATATTTGTATAATATTTATTTGGGTCGGGACATTAAGGGTGAATTTGGCTTTAAATAACATACTTGGAATTGAGTTTTGGTATAAATATTTTAAAATAAAATTTAAATAAAGTAGCATGTTTTAACTGATCTCTTCAATCGACCTAAAATCAATACCAAATTAACTTAATCAATTTGACCGAATTGGCTTCGTTAGATTGGTTGTCCTTTTGTAAACTAAACTCTAACCGTAACCACCATTTTCTCTCTATAGATGTATAGAACACCACACATTTTTTTATAATTTTGTTTAACTAGCGACGGCACCGACTTTAATGCTGGTTGTTGACCGCCAATTTTTTTTCTTTTTGTTTTTATAGTTTTTTAATAAAAATAAATTTACCTTTGTGGCACGTCTTCCTCTGTCTTTATGGCACGTTTATTTCTACCTTTTGGCACGTTTTTCGTTTTCTTTCTCGGCCGTTTGGCTGTTTTTTTTCTTTTATGTTTTCTCAAGGGTTGATTTGACGACGCCACGATTGATCAAGATGACGCTTATTTGTAATCATGTTGTTTTTTCTTGCTCTGGCCATCAGATTGAATTTGGATACGCGATTTGCGTTCGTGGATAGTTTCTCACGACGCTCGGCTTTGATTTGCAGTTCTCAGTGGTCTTTCAATAGCTTAATTCTCTTTTGTAGTTCGTTTTTCGATGCATTTAGATTTGTTTGTATCTATTTTTCATTCGAGTCTTTTGGTTGTGTTTTTAATCTTCTCCATGTATGGTGTTTGTATGATCTAAAGTGGCTAGTTTCTTGTGTCAATGTTATTGGAAAATGTCCAAATAATGTATTTAGTTTACGATGTTAGTTGTAAACTCTTATTGTAATTTTGAGAATTTTCTCTTTTTAATAAGACTAGAGTATTCTATTAAAAAAATTGGTTATCCTTTTTGGATAAAGATTCTTTGTCCACCATTGGTCATTAAATTATTCTTATTTTCCTGGTTTAATCACCAAACTTTTATTTCGTGCAAAATTGTCACCAACGTTACGTTTTATCCAATTTTAGTCACTAATGTTACTTTTTTCTTGTTTTGGTCACCAACCTATTGCTTATTTCCTATTTTGGTCACTAAACTATTCTCCCTTTCTTTTTTTTTCGTAATTTTTCAACGAAGGGTGGTCAAGGTAGAAAAAATATAACATTAGTGACTATTTTACAAAAATAATAGTTTGGTGACAAAAACAGAAAAGCGAGAATAGTTTAGCAACCAATGATGATGTTTACCAAAAAAATAATTCTTACACTCTAACCCTAAATTCTATACACTAAATCATAGATCTTAAACCCTAAAAAGTAAACAATACACCATAAATCATAAACTCCAACCATAAACTATAAACACCAACCATAAACCCTAAACCTTATTTTTTATGTTGGAGCATAGATAAAGGATAAAAAGAGATAGAGGATTTCTATTCGTTATTTTTAATTTATGTTTCCTCACACTTAGTAATGAGTTTTAGTTAGTTTTAGAATTTTGTGTATTTTATTTATAAATTGCTAAAAAATAAAAGGATTTTGCTTGACAGCCCTAAAGGCTGTCAATAAAAATTCCATAGATTCTTATAATTAATGCTTGTTTTACTTTTTAATAGAATCTAATAAAATATAATTAATTACATTCTTAAAAAGTTGTGTTTAATTAATTTAGGGTATTTAATGTAATTAATATTCACCTAAAAGGGTTTATAGTTTAGTGTTGGTGTTTTAGGAGTTTAGTCTTTAGGGTTTAGGTTTTTGAGTTTAGGTTTCTGTATTTTAGGTTTATGTTTTAGGATTTAGGGTTTAGGGTTTGGTTTTTATGTTTTAGGTTTATGGTTTTATGTTTTATGTTTAGGGTTTAAGTTTTTAAGTTTTAGGACTTAATGTTTAGAGTTTAGAGTTTTAGGGTTTATGTTTTAGATTTTAGATTTTATGTTTATGATTTAGAGTTTAGCGTTTAACGTTTAGGGTTTAGACTTTCAATGTTTAATTATATGAAAAAGTTTAGATTATTGGAACACAAGTTTTTAGGAATGTAATTAATTATATTTTAGTAGATTCCATTAAAAAGTCAAATAGACATTAATGACAGTAATCATATAGTTCTTACTGACAGCCTTTAGGACTGTCAACAGCATAACCCAAAATAAAAATATATTATCAAATATAAAATCATTTTTTATAAAAATAATACAAATTGTTAAACACGCTCGCAATGTTGATATATACATATAATTTTATTAGGCTTAAGGGGTATTTTTCCTCCTAAGTTTGTAACACCCGTGTTTTAGGGTTAGGAGTTAGGCGTGTGTTTGATTCGAGTCATTCAAAAAAATTGGTTTAATCTAATTAGGCCTTAATTATGAGTTAAGTGAGATTAAACAATTTCAAGGTGGCATTTTTGTAAATAAAATGAAAAGTAGATGACAACCTTTTTGAATTAAAAAGGAACAAAAAATAAACCCATAATCTCCCCCCTTTCTCCCTTTTAACGTGAAATCAAACCAAACCCTCCCAAAACCCCAAGTTTACTATTCCATTTGATTTCTCCATCAATTCAAGGGCATTTTCAAAGGTAAACACATTTCTCAACTCTCCTCATCATCCTCATCATTTACATGGTCTTAGATTTCAAAACTATCTATTTTTACATTTTTCAAGTTTGATGAAAGTTTGAATTTTTAATGGGGTTTTCAATTGTGGTTGATTTGTTGATTTGGATTTTGGTTTAATCTCATCAAAATACACTTAATATCTTGAAATGGATGGATTTGGGTGAAAACCCGAAGTGGGTCTTTGGAGCAATTTTTAAAGTGTCTAAACTTGAGTTTTTGAGTTGTTTTTGTGTTGGGTTGAAGGGCTGATGGTATAGGGTTGTTAGGTAAGTGGTTTAGGACCTTTTAGATGTCATTTGGGTGTTGGGAATCATAGTTTTTAGCTGGGTATTTGGGGAGCACGAAAGTGGAAGTTTTGTGATTAGTTGAGCTTGAAAATGGTGAAGTTTGGCTTGTGTTTGTGGGTTGGAGTTTGTGACTGAATTTAGCATTGATTTGGTGAGTAATGAGTTTGTTTTGATTGATTAGAAAGGAGAGGAAACATCGGAGAAGCATCGGGATCGAATCCGGGAATTGAGGAGGCTTGATTTGCTTGCTTGGTTTGCTAAGGAAGGGTGGTGAGTAAAACATTAAATTTGTTTTAAAGTTGGTTCAAGTGTGTGTGGTGGGGGTATTGGAATGTGTTTGGTAGACCATTCCAAGGTAGAAGTTAAATTGGTAGTTTGACTTCTTGTTTGTTAATGAGCTTTGATTTCCTATGCCTATCTTGATCTTGCAAAGTATGAATTGACTTGTATGTGTATACATTGTCGTATGTGATGATGGTTGAATGATACGAATGATGATTGATGTGACGTGGCTTAAAGAAATTGGCACTAATTAACTTACCGGATGTAAATGATCGATCATTAGGATTAGTGTGCACACGATTGAGTCAAAACGCTCGTGGCCTTGATGGCGTTGAGTCATCAAGGAGGAGTACGGTGATGTAATATTCCACCAGAAATTTATTTACATTATACGTGATGATGAGTGGAATCCCATCCGTAGGGCATGTGGCGATGAGTGGAATCCCACCCATGCAAGGTCCGGTGATGAGTGTAATCCCACCGAGGTAATGTTGTTGTTGAGAGTAAATCCGCACATTCGAGTAAACTAATAGTGGCCAATGTACTTGCTCTTATGATATTGATGTTGAGATATATGACTTATGTTGTTGAGCTTAATATGATGTATGATGCCATATTTAATTATTTATGACTCTTGAGACACTAGTTAGGTTGCTTTGATGATGCCTATGTATGTTGTGTGTGATGTTAAGGATTGCATGCTTGAACCCTGCATTGTCGTTGTTTTTTATTTTAGAGCATCCTCACTAAGCTTCTAGCTTTCGCTCTCATTTTCAACAATGCAGATCATTAGCGTGGTGTTAGCAAGGAGCAAGGCGAAGGGCCTTTCCAAGTTTGTAGTTGCTCAAGTATGACTTAGTAATTAATGTAGTAGTTTAGTGATGAGGCTACTATGTGTTTTTGTATGAGCGTTGTATGACTCGTAAATGTTGTTGATGCTTACGTTTTGCTTGGATTTGTAAACCATGATAAGTCTTGATGAATGCTTGTGTTGATGAGGCTATGCCTAGGATGGTTTATGTTGTTTTGGTTGTGTATGCAAACCTTGTATGTGTTGACTTGTGCCTTATGGCTTTTTGAACTCTTAAGCATGCCCATTTATGCAATTAATTGCCCTTTGTGTGAATGCCATGTTTGGATGTCATGTTAATCATCAAGGTTGCTCTATATGTTAATTCTCGGTTGTAGTATGTTGCATGAGTGGTTGTATGTGGCTAGGGGAGTCCCAATATGCATTTAGAGTTTGAGTCTTGTTGGTTTTTGCTGAAATTTGAGACTTGCAGAGCAGAGCGTTTCGGTACGCCTGAGGGCCGTATCGATACGGTCTTGCCTGCAGGACTCAGTTTTGGCTGGGCGTATCGATACACGGGGGTGTACCGATACGGTTTTAGCTCACTGGAATTATGAGATTTTGGCAAGTTAAGGGCGTATCGATACGGTGTTGAGGCGTATCGGTACGGTTGTATCTCGTTGACCACGACATGTTGACCGAGAAGGGGGTATCGATACGCTCAAGGGCTGTATCGGTACGGTCTTCTCTAAGTTGACTGTTTGAGTTGACCAGGTCAAGGTGTATCGATACCCTGGATTGGTGTGTCGATATGGCCTGCCCAGTGGCTTTAAAATGGACTGTTTAATGTGTGGTTTTAGGTTCGAATGTGTTTCCTTCTTTTTGTTTTCCGCTGTCGTGATCACTTAGGGATTAATGTGCCTTTAGACAAGATTAAAAAGGAAGAAATTTCTAGGGTTGCTAACCGAGGGGGAACCTTAACGGGTTTCGCTTCAGTTTTCCCCGTGTAGCCTACTCGGACCGGTCATCCGGCCAGACCGTGATGAGGGGGTTACATTTGTTGGTATCAGAGCCTGAGGTTTCCGAGACCTCGGGCAGGTAAGTGAGGTAAGTTTGATGTATTAAGCATTTGATATGTCTCGGCGTATGCTTTGCCATGTATTCTTGATTGTTTGATTGTTCATATGGTGTTTGGAAGCATGATCATTGCGTTTGGTGTAATGTCTAGTGCCCATTGGTACTCTTGCCTTTGCTAACTTAATCCTTATCTGTTTGTTGTTGTAGTTATTATCTTGCTAGTTGTATCATGAGACCACGTGGGAGGCCTAGGATGGTTCAGCCGGAACCAAGGGCACAAGCTCCAGGAGTTGAGCAGATTGGAGGGGCGCAGGCTCCTCAGCCCCCTCCTTCTCCTCCTCACCCTGCGGGAGGTGAGGCGGGAGCCGAGGGTGTAGGACCTCAAGTGGGCCAAGGACCGGTCGAAATTGATTTAGCTCCCTTAGTTCAGGCGCTAGCCGGGGCTTTCCAGGCTGTAGTGGCTGGGGGTCAGGCAGCGGCACAGCCTCATGGAGAGGGTACTGGTTTACCATTGGAGAGACTCCGCAGCTTGGGAGGTGAAGATTTTAGAGGATCGACACCAGAGAGGTCTGAGATGTGGTTAGAGAAGATCGTCCGTATCTTGTCACAGATGGGATGTACCGGGGGACGCAAGTTAGGGTGTGTTGAGTCCTTGCTTCAGGGTGATGCCTACACTTGGTGGGTCACCACCACTACGGGTATGGAAGAGGCTGAGATCACTTGGGAGTTCTTTGAGTCAGCATTCCGTAAGAAATATCTGGGTCCTCGATATCTCAATGAGAAGAAGAGGGAATTCATGGCTTTGCTTCAGGAGAGTATGTCTGTGACTGACTATGAGATTCGATTTGTTAGGCTGAGTCAGTATGCATTTGAACTTGTTCCTACTGAAGTGGAACGTTGTAAGCGTTTCCCTTATGGGTTGAATGAAGAAATCAAGAGGTACACTCTAGCTTCGGACTACACTAATTTCGATGTCTTGGTCGCTAGGGCCAAGGACTTGGAGCATAGTTTGGGCTTGACCAAACGATATGGTGGTTCTAGTTCTAGTAAGAGATCTAATGACTTCGATAGAGGTGATGCCAAGAGGCATCGGGACAACCGGTATCACTATGACCATAAACGTGGTGGGGGTAACCACGGTAGGGGCCAACAGGGCCAGAGGGTTGGTGGGAAGTTACCCACATGTGCTACTTGCGGGAGGAACCACACCGGTGAGTGTTGGGGGAATTTCCACTCGTGTTGGAGTTGTGGAGCTAGGGTTCATATCAGGCGTGACTGTCCACATCAGGTGGGGCAGGCACCAGTTCAGGCTCCTGCTAGAGCCAATGATTTTCAGAGAGGCCGCAGGCGCGGTAGAGGTAACTTCCAGCCGAGGAATGATGGCCAGAGGAACTTAGCGCATGTTTTTGCAGTCCAGCCAGAGGGCGGAGGTCAGGCCAGAGTTTACGCTCAGCGTGGGGATCAGTGTGACACAGATGTGATCGCAGGTAACTTCTCGATATAGTCTTTGGGTTTGCTTTCTTTGATTGACTTCGGGTCTACATATTCTTATATTCCGAGTGAGCATGCACAATCGTTGAATTTGCCTTGTGAAATGTTAGAGGTAGGAGTTAGTGTTACTAGTTCCTTTGGGGATACGGTAGTAGTTAGAAAGATGTACAGAAGTTGTCCGTTGATGGTTCAGGGGCATGTGTTTCCAGTGGATATGATGGAGCTACCTTTTTATGGTTTTGATGTAATTCTGGGTATGGACTGGCTCACTGAGCATAGAGCTAGGATAGATTTTGAAACTAAGAGGATTTCTTTGAGACTCACATATGATTATGAGATAGTAGTGGTGGGTGAGAACGTGAAGTTCTTATCTAATGTAGTTTCAGTTCTAGAGGCTAAGAGATTAGTTGAGATGGGTTGCGAAGCATACTTGGCCTATGTGATGAATCCGAACATGAGTGAGGTTAGACCTCAAGACATCCGGACAATGTGTGATTTTCCTAGTGTGTTTCCGGAAGAGTTGCCAGGTTTACCACCTGATAGAGAGGTAGAGTTTACGATAGAGACTTATTCAGATTTAGCTCATGTTTCGATTGCTCCGTATCGTATGGCACCGAAAGAACTGAAAGAGTTGAAGACTCAGTTGCAAGAGTTGACAGATAGAGGCTTCATTCGACCTAGTTCTTCACCTTGGGGTGCACCGGTTTTGTTTGTGAAGAAGAAAGATGGAAGAATGAGAATGTGTATAGACTACAGATAGTTGAATCAGTTAACAGTGAAGAACAAGTATCCATTGCCTAGAATTGATGATTTGTTTGATCAGTTGAGAGGGGCATCAGTCTTTTCGAAGATTGACTTGAGACCAGGTTACTATCAGCTAAAGGTAAGAGAGGTTGATGTACCGAAGACGACCTTTAGGACTAGATATGGACACTATGAGTTTTTAGTCATGCCTTTTCGGTTGACTAACGCACCGGCTGCTTTCATGGATATGATTGATAGGATTTTTCATCAGTAATTAGATCAGTTTGTAGTTGTTTTTATAGATGACATCTTAGTGTATTCGCGTACCGAGGAAGACCACGATCGACGCTTGAGGTTAGTTTTGAAGACTTTGTTAGATAATCAGTTGTATGCGAAGTTGAGCAAGTGTGAGTTCTGGAACCGAGAGGTAGTCTTTCTAGGGCATGTAGTGTGGGATTAGAGTTGATCCGAAGAAAATAGAGGCCATTGTTGAATGGAAGCAACCTAAGTCAGTAACAGAGGTTCGTAGTTTCCTAGGCTTAGCTGGATACTATAAAAGATTTGTAGAAGGTTTCTCGAAGTTAGCCGCTCTATTGACACATTTACTTCAGAAGAGTGTTCAGTTTGAGTGGTCAGATGCAAGACAGAGAGCCTTTGAGAAGTTGAAAGAAGCTTTGACCCAAGCACTGATCTTGATTCAGCCAGAGTCTGGGAAAGACTATGTAGTTTACAGTGATGCTTCCTATGTAGGCCTAGGTTGTGTTCTCATGCAAGACAATAGAGTAGTGGCTTATGCCTCAAGATAGTTGAAGACTCACGAGCGCAACTATCCGACCCATGACATAGAGTTAGCTGCAGTTGTGTTTGCTCTGAAGATTTTGAGACATTACTTGTACGGTGAGAAATGCACAGTGTACACAGATCACAAGAGTTTGAAGTACATCATGACTCAACGAGATTTGAATCTCAGACAGCGTAGGTGGTTAGAGTTGCTAAAATACTATGATCTTACGATTGAGTACCATCTGGGTATGGCCAATGTAGTGGCCGATACTTTGAGTAGAAAGATAGTTGTAGACTTGAGAGCCATGTTTGCTAGATTGAGCTTGTCCGGAGATGGTGGCTTGGTAGCCGAGCTTCAGGTTAGACCTACTCTAGGTCAGTTGATTAGGGAGAAGCAGCTCTTAGATAGATCTTTGGCACCTCACGTGCAAGATGTGGCCGAGGGTAGACCTTCAGACTACAGTTTCAGTACCGATGGGGTCTTGTGTTTCAAAAATAGAATAGTTGTGCCAGAGGATAGTGACTTGAGACGTTCGATCTTGACTGAGGCACACAGTAGTCCATTTGCTATGCATCCTGGAAGTACGAAGATGTACCGCGATTTGAAGAATGAGTACTTTTGGGTTGGTTTGAAGAGAGATGTAGCCGACTTTGTGAGTAAGTGTATGGTGTGTCAGAGAGTGAAGGCGGAACATCAGGTTCCCTCAGGTTTGTTGCAACCGTTGAGAATTCCGGAATGGAAATGGGAGAATGTTACCATGGATTTTGTTTCGGGTTTGCCTTTGACTCCTACGAGGAAGAACTCAGTTTGGGTTATAGTAGATCGTTTCACGAAGTGTGCTTACTTCTTGGCAGTCAATACTACTTATACATTAGATAGATTGGCCGATCTGTACGTTGGTGAGATTGTTAGACTGCATGGTGTGCCGAAGTCTATTGTGTCCGATAGAGATTCGAGGTTTACAGCTCAATTTTGGGAGTGTCTGCATACAGCTTTGGGTACCCGTTTGAATTTTAGCACGTCTTATCATCCTCAGTCAGATGGTCAGTCAGAGAGAGTTATACAGATCTTAGAGAATATGTTGCGTTGTTGCATCATTGATTTTCAGGGTACTTGGAAGAAGCACTTGCCTCTAGGTGAGTTTGCTTACAATAATAGCTTCCAGTCGAGTATTCATATGGCTCCGTATGAGGCCTTTTATGGTAGGAAGTGTAGAACTCCGGTCTGTTGGGCCGAAGTGGGACAAAAGTTGTTACCTATGCCAGATTTGCTCAAGGGGACAACCGACAAGGTGAAATTGATTTGCGATCGATTGAAGGCTGCCTCGGATAGGTAGAAGTCCTATGCCGGCTTGAAGAGGAAGGAAGTTGAGTTCTCAGTGGGTGAGAAGGTATTCTTGAAAGTGTCTTCGTGGAAGAAAGTAATGAGATTTGGCCAAAAGGGGAAGTTGAGTCCTAGGTACATAGGACCGTATGAGATTGTGAAGAGGGTTAGTCCAGTTGCCTATCAGTTGCGTTTGCCATCCGAGCTAGAGAAGATACACGATGTGTTTCATGTTCCGATGCTCCGTAAGTATAGGTCCGATCCATCACATATTATGCCTGTAGAAGGGATTGAATTGAATCCGGATTTGACTTATGAGGAAGAACCAGTTGAGATCCTAGCTTCTGACAGTAAGGTGTTGCGGGGTAGATCGATTGAGTTAGTGAAAGTGCGGTGGCAACGTCGAGGGGTGGACGAGGCCATTTGGGAGAGGAAGGAGGATATGGAAAGGCAGTTTCCGTATCTCTTTCAGTTAGGTAATTTCGGGGACGAAATTCCTTAAGTGGGAGAGAGTTGTAACACCCGTGTTTTGGGGTTAGGAGTTAGGCGTGTGTTTGATTCGAGTCATTCAAAAAAATTGGTTTAATCTAATTAGGCTTTAATTATGAGTTAAGTGAGATTAAACAATTTCAAGGTGACATTTTTGTAAATAAAATGAAAAGTAGATGACAACCTTTTTTAATTAAAAAGGAACAAAAAAATAAACCCAACATCTTCCCCCTTTCTCCCTTTTAACGTGAAATCAAACCAAACCCTCCCAAAACCCCAAGTTTACTATTCCATTTGATTTCTCCATCAATTCAAGGGCATTTTCAAAGGTAAACACATTTCTCAACTCTCCTCATTATCCTCATCATTTACATGGTCTTAGATTTCAAAACTATCCATTTTTACATTTTTCAAGTTTGATGAAAGTTTGAATTTTTAATGGGTTTTTCAATTGTGGTTGATTTGTTGAGTTGGGTTTTGGTTTAATCTCATCAAAATACACTTAATATCTTGAAATGGTTGGATTTGGGTGAAAACCTGAAGTGGGTCTTTGGAGCAATTTTTAAAGTGTCTAAACTTGAGTTTTTGAGTTATTTTTGTGTTAGGTTGAAGGTCTGATGGTATAGGGTTGTTAGGGAAGTGGTTTAGGACCTTTTAGATGTCATTTGGGTGTTGGGAATCATAGTTTTCAGCTGGGTATTTGGGGAGCACGAAAGTGGAAGTTTTGTGATTAGTTGAGCTTGAAAATGGTGAAGTTTGGCTTGTGTTTGTGGGTTGGAGTTTGTGACTGAATTTAGCATTGATTTGGTGAGTAATGATTTTGTTTTGATTGGTTAGAAACGAGAGGAAACATCGAAGAAGCATCGGGATCGAATCCGGGAATTGAGGAGGCTTGATTTGCTTGCTTGGTTTGCTAAGGAAGGGTGGTGAATAAAACTTTAAATTTGTTTTAAAGTTGGTTCAAGTGTGTGTGGTGGGGGTATTGAAATGAGTTTTGTAGACCATTCTAAGGTAGAAGTTAAATTGGTAGTTTGACTTCTTGTTTGTTAATGAGCTTTGATTACCTATGCCTATCTTGATCTTGCAAAGTATGAATTGACTTGTATGTGTATACATTGTCGTATGTGATGATGGTTGAATGATACGAATGATGATTGATGTGATGTGGCTTAAAGAAATTGGCACTAATTAACTTACCGGGTGTAAATGATCGATTATTAGGATTAGTGTGCACACGATTGAGTCAAAACGCGCGTGGCCTTGATGGCGTTGAGTCATCAAGGAGGAGTATGGTGATGTAATATTCCACCGGAAATTTATTTATATTATACGTGATGATGAGTGGAATCACATCCGTAGGGCATGTGGTGATGAGTGGAATCCCACCCATGCAAGGTCCGGTGATGAGTGTAATCCCACCGAGGTAATGTTGTTGTTGAGGGTAAATCCGCACATCCGAGTAAACTAATAGTGGCCAATGTACTTGCTCTTATGATATTGATGTTGAGATATATGACTTATGTTGTTGAGCTTAATATGATGTAAGATGCCATATTTATGACTTTTGAGACACTAGTTAGGTTGCTTTGATGATGCCTATGTATGTTGTGTGTGATGTTAAGGATTGCATGCTTGAACCATGCATTGTTGTTGTTTTTTATTTTTGAGCATCCTCACTAAGCTTCTAGCTTACGCTCTCATTTTCAACAATGCAGATCATTAGCGTGGTGTTAGCAAGGAGTAAGGCGAAGGGGCTTTCCAAGTTTGTAGTTGCTCAAGTATGACTTAGTAATTAATGTAGTAGTTTAGCGATGAGGCTACTATGTGTTTTTGTATGAGCGTTGTGTGACTCATAAATGTTGTTGATGCTTACGTTTTGCTTGGATTTGTAAACCATGATAAGTCTTGATGAATGCTTGTGTTGATGAGGCTATGCCTAGGGTGGTTTATGTTGTTTTGGTTGTGTATTCAAACCTTGTATGTGTTGACTTGTGCCTTATGGCTTTTTGAACTCTTAAGCATGCCCATTTATGCAATTAATTGCCCTTTGTGTGAATTCCATGTTTGGATGTCATGTTAATCATCAAGGTTGCTCTATATGTTAATTCTCGGTTGTAGTATGTTGCATGATTGGTTGTATGTGGCTAGGGGAGTCCCAATATGCATTTAGAGTTTGAGTCTTGTTGGTTTTTGCTGAAATTTGAGACTTGCAGAGCAGGGCGTATCGGTACGCATGAGGGCCGTATCGATACGGTCTTGCTTGCAGGACTCAGTTTTGGCTGGGCATATCGATACACGGGGGTGTACCGATACGGTTTTAGCTCACTGGAATTATGAGATTTTGGCGAGTTAAGGGCGTATCGATACGGTGTTGACGCGTATTGGTACGGTTGTATCTCGTTGACCATGACATGTTGACTGAGAAGGTCGTATCGATACGCTCAAGGGGGCTGTATCGGTACGGTCTTCTCTGAGTTGACTGTTTGAGTTGACCAGGTCAAGGCGTATCGATACCCTGGATTGGTGTATCGATACGTCCTGCCCAGTGGCTTTAAAATGGACTGTTTAATGTGTGGTTTTAGGTTCGAATGTGTTTCCTTCTTGTTGTTTTCCGCTGTCGTGATCACTTAGGGATTAATGTGCCTTTAGACAAGATTAAAAAGGAATAAATTTCTAGGGTTGCTAACCGAGGGGGAACCTTAACGGGTTTCGCTTCGGTTTTCCCCGTGTAGCCTACTCGGACCGGTCATCCGGCCAGACCGGGACGAGGGGGTTACAAAGTTCGTACCAAATAATCAATTTAGCCTCTCTATGAAAAACGCACCTAATTAGGTCTTCGAATTCACGAATTGCATCAATTTAGCCCTTTGACTAACGTTGATCATTAATGTTTTGACGCGACAGTTAACGATGCTAATGTGACAAATCACATACGAATGATGACGTGTCAGAGAGGCAACGTTTGATTTTTTAGATTTTTATGTCATATTTGAAAAATAAAAAATACTATTAGATTTTTAAAAAAATTGTGTAATAATTTAAAAATTCTAAAAATATCATAAACATATAAATGATAAATGATAAATTATTAAAAAATCTAAAATATTTATAAGCTGTTAAAATTATAAACATAAAATAAAAATCATTAAGTGTAAAACCTATGTTTGATTTTAATATAACAAAGTAATTAAATTGAAAAACTTGAAATAGATTTTTAAGTCCCTCAAAAAGTTTTAAATCAACAAGGCTTTAATCTAGTTTGAAAAACTCAAACTCCAAAATATTTTTTAAGTGTTCCAAGGCCAAACTATTGAAAATCGCATATGCGTATCGATACACTTCTAGTCGTATCGATACCTTTTTTACCAAACTTGGCCACTAGAGAAACGCGTTTCGATACGTCCCTTACCGTATCGAAACAGAGTATCGAAACAGATTGAATATGTATCGATACGCTCTCTCTATAAAAACTGAAGGAGTTTGAATGGCGTACCGATACGGTGTCACCCGTATCGATACGTATTTAATGGAATTTTAAATTCGAAAGCCTTTAATGTTTTGACCGTTGGTGTCAGTTGTTAGGTAACAGATTTTTAAAGTGTTGGTTGTCCCGTATCGACACGCCCTTTGCCGTATCGATACGGAATCTTCCAGTGAGCTTTGATGAAATAATTGTTTCGATACGGTCTTACCCTTACCGAAACACTCCCTTAACTCGTACCGATACACCTACACACGTATCGATACACCCTTCTTGTAATTGTGCAACGACTCTTTCTGTTTTGAGACAGGTATCGATACGGATCCCCGCTTACCGATACGGTAGGCTGCAGAAGTGCATTTATGGTGGAAAGAGAGGGTCCCAACGGCTATATTCAATACTCTAACCACCCAAACGGCCAGAATTAATGGAGAAGGTATAAAATGAAGCCAATTGAAGACTAGCAACAACTATTGCATCCAAGAGAAACATCTTTACAAAAATCCAAGCTCAAAGTGCCTAATTTCTCATTTCTTGTAAAATCCCAAATTGTGTTGTGTTTAATTCCAATCTTATATTCCAATTTGGGTTGAGTGCTTGTATTTAAAGGGGCAAACTTGTATTGAGAGATATCTTTCTTGCCTTAAATTCTTCTTTGTATTCTTGTGAGGGTTTGGTCAAAATTTGGGTAGAAAATTTGACTGGTATTGTAAAGGTTACCTTCTAAGCCTTGAAAAGGGGAAGAGCAATTAGTGGATTGTTGGAAAATCCTTAGTGGTAGCTAAGGTTGTAGATGTAGAGTTCATTTGGAACTTGAACCACTCTAAATTAACTTGTTCTTCAATTTTTGCTATTCCACTTTCTCCAACAAATTTTAAAAACCCAATTCACCCCTCTCTTGGCTTTGATCAATCTATTAATCCACTCAACAATTGGTATCAGAGCCTACCTCGTTGAAGGATTAACAACCACAAGAGGAGATTCTAGGAAGAGTGTGATCAACTACAAGACAAGCCATGACATCTACTTCAACCTCCAACCTCTATGAGTCACAATCAACCACTAAACCACCATTCTTCAATGGGGACAACTACCCATATTGGAAGAATCGGATGCGTCTCTTCATCAAGTCAACGAATTACATGGTTTGGGATGTAGTGGAAGAAGGCCCCTACATTCCGGTTAAGAGAAACAGTGAAGGAAGACTAGTTCCGAAGGTGAAGTCGGAAATGACCGAGGAAGATAGACGGAAGATGCAAGTCAACGACAAAGCTCTACATATCATATTTTGTGCACTTGGTCTGGATATCTACTCAAAGGTTTCATCTATCAAAATCGCAAAGCAAGTGTGGGACGCTTTGGAGACGACTTATAAGAGCACTAGCGATATGAAAGAGATGAAGATCGGGTTGCTAAACTTGAGCTATGAGAATTTTAAGATGGACCCCGATGAGAGCGTCTCAAAGATGTTTGATCGATTTTTGATCATCTTCAATGGTCTTAAAGGATTCGGTGAAGTAATTCCTGAAAATAAGCTTGTAGAACTAATGTTTTGATATAATAATTGAAAAATGTTTTTGACTGATTTAAAAAGTATTTAAAACATTTACAAAGTCCAAACAACTTGAAATTGTGTTTAGGAAATTTTTCAAAAGGGTTTTTCATGTTTTCAAAGGCCAAATTATACAAACCTGTCCAGGTGTTTCGAAACACCTCAGGGCGTTTCGAAACACCTCAGGGCGTTTCGAAACAGGGGATTCCAGTAGCGATTTCGTTTCGAAACGTGTTTCGAAACGGGCCTTCCCTGGACTTGATTTTTGCCCAGCGTTTCGAAACGGGCTAGGCCGTTTCGATACGCCCATGTGGCAATGACCACAACGGTCATAAACCCCAACGGCTATCTTCCCAACTAACTTTTAAATGCAGGCGTTTCGATACGGGCTCATAGCGTTTCGATACGCGTTCCGAAACGGCAAGGGGGTGTTCCGAAACGGGTACCCTGACAGACTGCAACGACTCTTTCTACATTGAGGGTGTTTCGAAACGGCCTCGAGCGTTTCGAAACGGGGAGCTGCAGAACTGCATTTATGGTGGGAATAAAGTCCTCAACGGCTCCAAATTGATCCCAACGGCTAGTAACGGCTACAAACTCATTTGGGAGTATAAAAGGGACCTCCAAGCATCAAGAGAAGGCTAATGCTCATATTGTCAAACATCAAATGATCAAGAAATTGTCTTAGCACTTAAATTGTCAATTCTTGTATAGACAAACACTAGTGAGCCAAAATTGTCAAATTTGCTCAAGTGTTTTAGGTTTGGGTGAGTGCTTAATTGTGCAAACAAACTCCTATTAGAGGATTACAAGTTTGCTTTGTTTATCTCTTGTAAAGAGGGTTTCAATCAAGGCTTTGGGTAGAAAGCTTGATTGGTTGTAAGGGTTTCCTCCTAAGCCTAGAAAAGGGGACGAATCAATTAGTGGATTGATTGTGAAATCCTTAGTGGGGAGCTAAGGTAGTGGATGTAGGTGCTTGTTAGAAGACCGAACCACTCTAAAATCATTGTGTCTATTTCCTTTCTAGCTTCCTAAACCCTAACACCCAAATATCCACCTCTCCACCACTTGGTGAGCATAATCGGTTGAACGAATCGAGCACCACACATCTCAACAAAGCTAGTGAGGAAGCTTCTATACTCTCTCCCGGAGTCTTGGGATGGTAAGAGGACAACCATCATTGAAGCAAAGAATTTGAAAGCCTTAAAGCTTGATGAGCTTGTTGGGTCTCTTCTTACACACGAGATCATGAAGCAAGAAAGAGAGGAAGAGAAGAAGAAGGAAGCGAGAAGATTAGAGAAGCATGAGCTAGAGAAGAAGAAGAAGCTATGAGTTGCTCTCAAGGCCTCTCTACAAGAGGAGAGGTCTTCTAGTGATGAGGAAGACCTTGAAGAATTGGCCATGATAGCCAAACGGTTCTCACGATTCATGAAGTCCAACTGAGGGAGAAAATTTCAAAGAAAGATGGATTTCAAGAACAAAAGCAAAGAAGAAGAGAGGGATCAAATAATTTGCTTTGAGTGCAAAAAGTAGGGTCACATACGTTCCGATTGCCCTCAACTCAAGAAGAAGGGTTTTGAGAAGAAGAAGAAGCTCAAAGCCAAGCTTGCTACTTGGAGTGATGAGGAGTCATCCGAGGATGAGGAACATGGATTGGCAAACCTTTGCCTCATGGCTCTTGAGGAGGATTCCTCTATGGTAACCTCTAACTCATCTTCTTTTGATTTTACATTTGATGAATTGCATGATGCTTGTGATGAGTTACAAGAGGTATACAATGAGTTAGTTGAGAAGTATAAAGAGTCCGTTTTAAGAAATAAAAAGATCATTTCGGAATTAAATGCTAAAAATGACTTACTTTCTCAAGCTAACTTGAAATTTGAGAAAAAGATCTTAGGTTTACAAGATGAACTTAAATTCTTTCAAAATGAAAATGTAGACTTAAACAATCTTATTTCTCAATGCAATAGTGAACACCAAAAGGTGTTAGATGAGCTTAATGACCTCAAAAAGTCTTTCAAGAGTGTTGGTAATGTGAAAAATGAAATAGGTGAATCATCTAGATCAAACCAACCTAAGAAAAAGAACAATAACTATAAACAAAGTGGCTCCTATAGGCATAATAGAACTAAAAGAATTAGAAGTGTATGGGCTCCTAAGGAACTTGTCAAATCTAATAATGTTGATGCCATGTTGCCTTGGCTTCCTAAGGGAACCAAGCTTTTGGAAGCTAACACTCGTGGACCCAAAATGATTTGGGTACCAAAAATCAAAGTTTAACTCTTTGTTTGTAGGGGGAGCATTGCTACAAGGCCAAAGCACAAAGCCAAAACTCATGGTACCTTGATAGTGGATGCTCGAGGCACATGGCTGGAGACAAGAGTCGATTCATGGACTTAAAGCCTAAAAGTGGAGGAGTAGTGACATTTGGTGACAACTCAAAAGGCCACATTGAAGGTATTGGCTCCATAGGTAATCACTCTACTATACTCATTGAAAATGTTTTGTATGTCAATGGTCTAAAACACAATTTATTGAGCATTAGTCAATTGTGTGATAAGGGGTTTAATGTCTTGTTTGATAAAAATGGGTGTAAAATTGTTGACATTAAATCAAATAAAATAATGCTCATTGGTCATCGCATAGGTAATATTTATATGGTCCATCTAGATGACATTCATACATCCCATGCACGTTTTGTTGCTCAAGATGAAAATGATGCATGGTTATGGCATAGGAAACTAGGACATGCTAGCATTAGTGTTTTAGAAAAATTAGTTTCCCTAAATCTGGTTAGAGGTTTGCCCAAGATTAAGTTCTCAAATGATAAAATATGTGATGCATGCTCTAAGGGTAAACAACATAGATCATCCTTTAAATCCATTAATGATGTCTCTACTAGTAGATGTTTAAAATTGATTCACATTGATCTTTTTGGGCCTATTAGAACTATGAGCTTGGATGGTAAATCGTATGCTTTTGTACTTGTTGATGACTATTCTAGATTTACTCGGGTTCTATTCTTAGGTACAAAAGATGAGGCTTTAGAAAAATTCATCACTTTTTCAAAATTAACTCAAAATGATCTTGAACTTAAGATTTCTCATATTAGAAGTGATCATGGAACCGAGTTTCAAAATCTAGGTTTTAAAGAGTTTTTAAATGAAAATGGTATTAGCCACAATTTTTCGGCTCCTCGAACTCCTCAAAAAATGGGGTAGTTGAGAGGAAAAATAGGACTTTGCAAGAAATGGCTAGAACCATGCTTTGTGAAAACAATTTACCTAAATATTTTTGGGCGGAAGCCACAAACACTGCTTGCTACATTGTAAATCGAGTAATGATTAGGCCACTTTTAAAGAAAATATCATATGAGATTTTAAAATCTAAAAAGCCTAACATTAGCTATTTTCATCCATTTGGTTGCAGGTGTTTTGTTTTAAATAATGGTAAAGACAACTTAGGTAAATTTGATGCTAAAAGTGATAAAGCTATTTTCTTAGGGTATTCTTTAAACTCTAAAGCCTATCATGTATTTAATAAAAGAACTTTAGTAGTAGAAGAGCCTATTCATGTTGTTTTCGATGATAACCTCCTTCTGAGGAAGGGATCTTGTGATGATGATGATGTAGGAATCCTTGATGCCTTTGATGGAGGACAAACTTCAAAGGAGGATGAGATTCCAACTAAAGAGGAAGATGCACAAGATCCACCTCTTGAAGCCTTGAAGGACTTGACTCTTGCGGAAAAGGAAGTGAGCTACCCAAGGAAGTACAACTATTTCAAAGGTGGTGAAATCTTGGGTGATCCATCAAAGGGGGTAACTACTCGCTCCTCTTAAAATGCTTAATCATGTTGCATTTATCTCATGCATTGAGCCTAAAAATATTAAAGAAGCTTTAAAAGATGATTTCTGGATTATGGCATGCAAGATGAGTTAAATCAATTTGAGAGAAGTAAAGTGTGGACATTAGTTGAAAGGCCTAGAAATCAATCTACTATAGGAACTAAATAGGTATTTAGGAATAAACTAGATGAGAGTGGTAACATAGTGAGAAAAAAAGCTAGGCTAGTTGCTCAAGGTTACACTCAAGAAGAGGGAATTGACTTTGATGAAACTTATGCACCCGTAGCTAGAATGGAAGCTATCAGGATGTTTCTTGCATATGCATGTTATCATGATTTCAAGCTTTTTCAAATGGATGTCAAGAGTGCATTTTTAAATGACTTTATAAATGAAGAAGTGTATGTGGAACAACCACCAGGTTTTGAAGATCCAATTTTTCCAAACCATGTTTTTAAATTGTCAAAAGCTTTATATGGTTTAAAACAAGCTCCTAGAGCTTGGTATGAAAGACTTTCGAGTTTTCTAGTTATAAAAGGTTTTGAGAAAGGAAATGTGGACACATCATTTTTTATTAAAAAAATGGCAAAGATATATTAGTAGTTCAAATTTATGTTGATGATATTATATTTGGTTCTACTAATGAATTGCTTTGTCAAGATATTTCTAAGTTGATGCAAGGTGAATTTGAAATGAGCATGACGGGGGAGCTCTCATTCTTTTTGGGACTCTAAATCAAACAAATGAAGGATGTCATCTTCATCAATCAAGCTAAGTACATCAAGGATATGCTCAAGAAGTTTGGCTTGGAGAATGCAAAGCCTCAAACCACACCAATGAGCTCATCTACAAAGCTTGACAAAGATGAAGGAGGTAAGTGTATTGACTCTAAGCTTTATCGCTCTATGATTGGATCTTTGCTTTACCTTACCGCAAGTAGACCATATATATTATTTAGTGTTTGCTTGTGTGCTAGGTTTCAAGCTAGTCCTAGAGAGTCTCACCTTATAGCCATTAAGAGAATCTTTAGGTACCTTAGAGATACTCCTTGTCTAGGTCTTTGGTACCCTAGAGACTCAACCTTCAACCTTCATGCTTATTCGGATGTAGATTATGGGGATGTAAAATTGATAGGAAAAGTACTTCGGGAACTTGCCAATTCTTAGGTAGCATGCTCATATCTTGGTTCTCTAAGAAACAAAATAGTGTAGTTCTATCTACCACCGAAGACAAGTACATATCCTTAGGGAGTTGTTGTGCTCAAGTCCTTTGGATGAAGCAACAACTCTTAGATTATGGTGTTAAAGTTGAAACCATACCCCTTAAGTGTGATAACACTAGCGTTATATGCTTAACCAAAAATCCCATCCAACACTCTAGAACGAAACATATAGAAATAAGGCATCATTTCATTAGGGATCATATCCTTAAGAAAGATGTTGTTATAGAGTACGTTGACACCTTGAACCAACTAGCGGACATTTTTACCAAATCTCTAGACAAAGAGCGTTTTTGTCCCTTAGGAGAGAGTTAGGTCTAACTAGCCTACCTTGACCCTTTAGGACTCTTTATGTGGTTAAAATTGCTTGAATTTGTGAAAATGCATGTTTATGTGTTGTTGATCTTGATAGACACCATGCTTATAGCTAGGGGAGTATGCTTCTGATAGAATATGCTTAGACTTGCTCATTCATCATTTGCATTCATTTAGGAGGTGTTAAATTCGAGCCTTTTGTTGTTCTTAAAGCCAAAAATGCATTTCTGAGCATAGGGTATCGATACGGCCTTATGCGTATCGATACAAGTACTTTATTAGTTGACCAGACTGTATTTTGTCTAATATGGGTATCGATACAGTTAAACCCATTTCGATACGAGCTAAGATCGTTTCGATACGGATAATATATGTTTCGATACGGTCCCTTAACAAGCATTTCCAGGGAATTACCCTTTTACCCCCGTATCGATACACCCTTTGACGTATCGATACTCGATTGCGCAGACTGCTTATTAATGGCATTTAAAGAGTTTCACTTTTACCAAGATTAAAATTTCAAAACCCTAGTCGTTTTTACTCTATAAAAAGCCTCTCAATCCCTCATATTTTCACCACACAACTTAAAATCTCTTGAGGGTTTTTCAACATCAAACCAAGCTTTTAAAGCTTTCCATCAATTTGGTGCAAGTTCTTTTTCCATTTCTATCTATCAATATCAAGGTATAAAATTCTTTTTATCTTTTTATTTTCTTTGATTTTCGTTTTAAATTTTTCTTGTTTTGTTTTATTTTCTCAAAAACAAACTTTATCAAACTTTTTGTTTTTGATTTGTCTTTAAAAAATTTTTAACCTTGATTATTGATTTTCAATGGGTTGAATGAGAAAAATAATGCATACACACTGTTTTGATCTATTTCTCTAGAAAATGGCACCCAAAAAGAGAGCGCGTATTAGCGAAGTTGGTGAAGCATCCAATCCCGGAGATGGCACTCGCCCAAACTTAACTCTTATATATCAATGATGCTTTGGCACCACCGGGGAACTCACCTATTTTTGCACCTTTCAAAATTATAAAATCCGCCCGGAGACGGTAATTTCCATTCATTTTCTTAACTCGGAGCGCTTCAAATTTGTCTATTTACCTTTGCTCCAAGAATGGAAGTTCATGGATTTTATACAAATTCCCGGCCTTTTCTTTTTTAATTTGGTTTTGATTTTCTATGCTAATGCCAAGTGTGTTACCAATCCTGCGGGTGAAATTACTACTGTTAACTCTTATCTAATGGGTAAAAAGATCACCATAGATGCTCCATCTATTTGTGTTGTTTTCAAGTTAGAAGATGAGGGCATCAGAGATGAGAATTCCCTTGGTCATATCTTGGGAGGTTTCGTGACGGTTCTCAACACTCAAGATCGAATCCTTCACTTGATGATTACTTGGTGGTTTAGGCCTTCAAGAGGGAAATATTCTACCATCCGCCAAGTAGATGATTTTTTGATTCGGTGCTTCCGTCAAAGACAACAACCAAATCTTGCTTGCATTATGTTTGCGGAGATTGTCTATCTCGTGCAACACGGTCATACAACTCTTGTCACTTCATTCACATATGGGACGACTTTGAGTTATTTCTTCTCCCAAAAAGAGATTGATTGTTCTCACGACTACCCGACACCTCTCACCGATCCCATTGATGAAAGATCTCTTTCTAGGGGGAAGTTTCATTACTTCAATGCTAGTTGGCTTCGTCTCTCCGAGCTTCTTAGCGATGCGATTCTAGAAGAAAGTTCCAATCCTCAAGCTCCTCCTCCACCTTCTATGGATGCCCTTATGACCTTTCTCAACAAACAATTCACGGGCTTACACACGGGATATGCTTCCATCGATCAAGTGATGAATTCAGGGTTTGCCGCTATAGATACACGCTTTACAAGCCTTGAAGATCGTGTGAAGAATGTGGAGACGTGTCTCACTTTTCTTGAAGGCGGTCACAATTCGATGAACATCTCTCTTACCGCTTTTCATGATGAGTGGCGTCAATCTAGGAGGAATGATGATGTACATGAAGAGGACGATGAAGATGGCGATGGAGAAGAGTAGTAGATTATCTTTGCATTCCATTCATGTCATTTAGGATATCTCTTTATGCACTTTGAATTTTGTTCTTAGGATTAAGTTTGTATTCTAAAACCTATGCTTTGATTCTTGTTATTTGGATTTTATTTTGATGTTTTCTTTGTTTTGAACTTATTGTTTATCTATAATATGTTGCTTGGTTATTATTTATGCCTTTTGCCTATGTTTATCTATGTCTCTTATTTTTCATCTAACAAAAAGAGGGAGAGGGAACAAGCTCACTTAAAATTTTTAACTTAAACTTTACCTAGCTAACATTAAGGGGGAGTTGTTTTTCCAAACTTTTTCAAAAGTCTCAAAAATTTCAAGTTTTGGTTTTGTTATATCGAAAAGGGGGAGATTGTAAAACCTATGTTTGATTTTGATATAACAAAGTAGTTTAAGGAAATTGAAAAACTTGAAATAGATTTTTAAGTCTCTCAAAAGGTTTTAAATCAACAAGGCTTTAATCTAGTTTGAAAAACTCAAACTCCAAAATATTTTCTAAGTGTTCCAAGGCCAAACTATTGAAAATCGCATATGCGTATCGATACGCTTCTAGCTGCATCGATACCTTTTTACCAAACTTGGCCACTGGAGAAACGCGTTTCGATACGCCCCTTACCGTATCGAAACAGCGTATCGAAACAGATTGAATCTGTATTGATACGCTCTCTCTATAAAAACTGAAGGAGTTTGAATGGCGTACCGATACGGTGTCACCCGTATCGATACGTATTTAATGGAATTTTAAATTCGAAAGCCTTTAATGTTTTGACCGTTGGTGTCAGTTGTTAGGTAACATATTTTTAAAGTGTTGGTTGTCCCGTACCGATATGCCCTTTGCCGTATCGATACAGAATCTTCCAGTGAGCTTTGATGAAATAATTGTTTCGATACGGTCTTACCCGTACCGAAACACTTCCTTAACTCGTACTGATACGCCTACACGCGTATCGATACGCCCCTCTTGTAATTGTGCAACGGCTCTTTCTGTTTTGAGACAAGTATCGATACGAATCCCCGCGTACCGATACGGTAGGCTGCAGAAGTGCATTTATGGTGGAAAGAGAGGGTCCCAACGGCTATATTCAATACCCTAACCACCCAAATAGCTAGAATTACTGGAGAAGGTATAAAATGAAGCCAATTGAAGACTAGCAACAACTATTGCATCCAAAAGAAACATATTTACAAAAATCCAAGCTCAAAGTGCCTAATTTATCATTTCTTGTAAAATCCCAAATTGTGTTGTGTTTAATTCCAATCTTGTATTCCAATTTGGGTTGAGTGCTTGTATTTAAAGGGGCAAACCTGTATTGAGAGAGATCTTTCTTGCCTTAAATTCTTCTTTTTATTCTTGTGAGGGTTTGGTCAAATTTTGGGTAGAAAATTTGTCCGGCATTGTAAAGGTTTCCTCCTAAGCCTTGAAAAGGGGAAGAGCAATTAGTGGATTGTTGGAAAATCCTTAGTGGTAGCTAAGGTAGTGGATGTAGAGTTCATTTGGAACTTGAACCACTCTAAATTGCCTTGTTCTTCAATTTTTGCTATTCCACTTTCTCCAACAAATTTTAAAAACCCAATTCACCCCCTCTTGGCTTTGATCAATCCATTGACTGCTCAATGTTAAGTTTATATAAAAGATTGAAATTATAAAAATTAAAATAGATATTTAATTTTTTTAAAAAAAATATTATATTGTTGTGTTTTAAATTTTGTAGAGCTTGCAATTCCCTAGTAGTGAGGGCAATGATGAAGCTAATAAACTAGCTAAGGAAGGTATTTATCGAAGGCAATTATTATGGCAAATCACAACTCAAACATGACCAAACGACCATAAGCACACAATAGGTAAAACACTTGGGCACGTTCGACAAATACTTTCTTTAACTAGTTTGTCAACTTCACTGTTACTTGAAAAAACTTTTTTTAAAATCTATGACACAACAATACAAAATTTTAAATTTATCACTTTATAGCTTATGGTAGTTTTAATTTTATATTTTATAAAATTTTTAAAATTTTAATAGTATTTTGTTTTTAATATTGTAATAATGTATTTTATATTTTTGATATTTTAAAATTTTAATTTCTTAATTTTTATTTAAATACTAAATAAAAATAATGCAGCATCGAACTTACTAAAAAAATAATTTTACCCTTGAACTCCAAAAAAAATTAAATGTTGCCCCTCTACCACATCAGCATTTTGACGTTATCTGCCACATCAGCACCGTTAACTGTCATGTCAATACATTAACGGTCAACATTAGTCAAAGAGCTAAATTGATACAACTTGCGAGTTCGGGGACCTAATTATGTGTGATTTTCGCGGAGGGGCTTAATTGATTAGTTGGTACAAACTCAGGGACAAGAATACCCCTTATGCCTTTTTATTATAAAGTTGATATGCATTTCATTAATCATATTTAATTTTTTTAATAATAGCCATTGAATTTTTATTAAAACTATAGAAGATAACACAATTACAACGCATCTAAGAAGAAGAATAATGGGACTAATCTACCAAAAACTCTTACAGCCCCAAAACAAAGAAAAGTGAATACTTCTATAGAGATAAGCATACCATCAAAATTCAGAAGCTTTCCTTAATCTCTTTGTCTCTATCCAATCGAGACGCATAACAGGTGAAAAAGGAGTGGTGAGCGACCCAAACTATCAGGCAGAATGTTCCGCTACACATGATTGATTACATCTGCAACCAACCATCAACCGAGTGGGGATCTATCTTTGTAAGACCGCTGACAGAACCATAATCAGATATTAGCACCATGAAGATCTCTGTGCAAGTACCAACCGGTCGCCAAGGTATGCTGAAAATCATGCCACAAGGATAGATAAAAACAAACCACAAAAAACAAAGAAAAACGTGTCACAAGGACAGAGAAAAACACGTGCCACAAAGACAGAGTTTCTTATTAAAATATAAAAACAAGAAAAAAAATAAAAAACACCGACGATCGACAACCAAAAACTTATTGATTACCGATCGCCGGCTAATGAAAAAAAGTGAAGAAGGTACAACGGCGACATAGCTATTTGAGAGAAAAACTAGGGCACAGACTCACAGATATTAATCATATATGTAGTTTTTTTAAGAAGAAAAATGCATTCATATAATAAAGGTATAAACCATAATAGTTCATCATATACATAAGGTAGAGTATGTAATTGCATAATATATGATGATAACATATTTAATATATTTTTGTTTAAGCAGCTAACATGAGTTGGTTTACTTAATTAAGTGTTCATTAACACGTTGATATATATATGGGTTAGGATCCACTTACACCATGTAAAACTTAACTAGTTTTACACTAATTCATGGTCATTAGATGGGTGGAATGGATGGATGAGAGTAACTCCTTACTTTTTTCTCAAGTGATAATCTTCACATATCCTACATCTAATCTCATCCATCTATTTTACTCATCCAATGATCATGGATTTGTGTAAAACTAATTGAGTTTTACATAGTGTAACTGGATCCCATCCCTATAGTGTAACATGAATATTTTGTTTAAGCAACATTATTTTTTTTATAAATGTTGTGATTTTATTTATCTAGAAGAAACAAGTTGCTACATCAAATCAATACAACTATAAGGTGATTACAATGCAATCCCAGTCGTGGCACAATTGTAAATTAATCGAATCACTGTCAGCTATACATTTCTTCTGTCATGAACAATACCGTGTACAGTATTAAAAATGGTAAGAAAGTCTCTCGAAATTCCTTTCTTCCCAGATGCAATGCAATTTTTAAAATGGATACTACCAGTGATTTAACTTTCCATATCTCGCTCGCCTAACTAATTTTGGAATCCCAGTGTTGTATCTACCTTGCACAGCTGCAGAATAATCTTTCAAGTGCAGGTGGTTGCGACTCTCCCTATAGGTACCACACAATCGGCACTGTGCATCCACCACCATTCTCATCTTAATCAATCTATCTTTAGTGGGAAGTGTGCCTTCCAAAAAATTATAGCATGCTTCGGGATGAAAAAATAGAACCACACTAATCGATTCCAAGCAACTTTGTTCTTCCTCTCCCGTACCTCCTCCCAAACATCCTTAGTCTTTACCATTTCCATTACAGAACCGATCCTCCACTTCCTCTCTTCTTCATAACCCAATCTATCTCTTAATTGTCAGAAGTATGTACCCTTGAAGACATATTCTCTCGTCCAAGCAACCCACATTTGCAAGTAGATCAAACAAGCCTTATTTCAAGAGGCAATGCTCTTTAGAACAAGGCCACCCTCGGACTTCCCAAAGTAAATTTGCTTCCAACTCACCCTAGCTCCCTTTGTTGTAGCATCACATCCTTTCCAAAAAGAACCAACTGCATAATTGTTCCATTTTTTGTTTGACATCTTTAAGTAAGAGTAGTTGCCTACAACAATAGTTCGCAATGCTGAACAAGACTGCCTGAATGAATTGTAACCTTCCATCATAAGAAAGATTCCTATTAGCCCAAGTCCCTAGCTTTGCTTTAATCTTCCCGATCAGTGGCTCGCAATCCTTCAATGTTAGCTTCCTTCTCATTATAGGAGAACCCCTAAGTACCTCACAAGGAGTTTGCTAACCTTGAACCCAGTGGTGCTATAAATCTCATCGAGCTTCTTAACTGAAATACTAGAAGTGAATAATTTAGACTTAGCAATATTTAGTTTGAACCCAGAAAGTTCATAGAATTTTCCAAGTACAACTTGTACACCAAGAATAGAACCGAGGGTGCCTTTAAAAAATCAACAAATCATCAGAGATGTCACAGATTCACCCTAAGCAACATAGTTTTTTTTCCTGAATAAGTTTAAATAACTTAGTTATATTATATAATAATAGTACATAGTTACACATAAATGGACATTATATAAAATAGTTATAATATATTATAGGACACATATAGTTACTACCATAGTAATATCATATACATTTATATAAGTAACGCATTGTATAATATAGTTATATTATATGATAGATTATAGTATACATGATACAAACTTTATAGTATTACATATTACAATAATACACATTATAATATTAATAGTTATGCAGTGGAGTTCTAGACAGGACTGATAGGAGCGATCGTACAAGGCCCTCAAGAGATGGCTCAAAATATAAAATCTAAATTAAATTAAATTAAATATTTGTAAAAAAAATATAATTTATATATATAGTTATGTGTGTTAGAGTAATAGAGGTTATCTATTAGTTGGATCAGCCCAAAGTTGTTAAAATGGTTATTAGGTTGTTATAACCGTTTGGGCTGATCAGATCAGCTGTGATGGGCTATATATGCTTGAGCTCAATTGTTGTGTATATCAGACTTTGAATATTTTTCTAAAAAAATACGAAATTAATATTTCTTTTCTATTCTTTCTATTTTCTCTCCTTTTCTGTTAAACCGTTCATCTTCTACCTTTACTCTCTTCACCATTTTTGAGTTCGTAACATGGTATCAGAGATTTCCTTGAGCTTGACGGTGGTGAGTTTTGCTTTGAGAGGTTGTTGCTTTGAGGTGCGAGGTTTTTGATCATCGGAGCTAGTCTGGTCTTGCGGCTAGGGTTTCACGTTCGCAGCTGTGTTTCTTTCACGGTGTCTTCTGGTTCTTCACTTTCCATGCTGATCTGTTCAATCAGAGCCTGGTGTTTCGTTTTCCTGTGTTGCTCTGTTCAATCGGTGTGTGTGGTCCCTCAATCGAAGTTTTTCTCGCGGTGAGATCTATTCGACTTTTTCTTGTTCTGATTTGGCTGCATCATTCATTTTTCTTGTTCAATCTGAGTCTGGTGTTTGGTTTTTGGTGTTATCTGCTTCGTTTGTTTCGTTTGCTTCGTTTGCTTCGGTTGGATTGCTCTATGTGTTTGTGTTCCCTCTTTATCTGGTCTGTTTGTTTTGTTTGCTTCTGTCATGGCTGTTGAAGATACTAGTCAACAAGTGACAAATGGTAGCTCTTCTGTTAGTTCTGATAGCTCTGTGGCTCAGTCTAGGTTATTTGCTACTAAGAAAATTAATGTAGTTCTTGATGATCACAACTATTTGTTGTGGCATCAACAGGTTTTCTTGATCATTAAAACTCATAGGCTTCAAAATTTTATTGATCCCAATGTTACTCCTCCTGCACAATACATTAATCATAATAATCAAGTTTCTATTTATCCTTATTTTGAGGCTTATGAGGAGCAAGATGGTGCTTTTGCTACGTGGTTGTTGTCGACAGTTAGTGAGTATGTTCTTCCTCAGTTAATAGGTCTTAATACTGCCACTGAGATATGTAATACTTTGCATCGTAACTATAGTGGTAAAACTACTTCTCGGCTTATGTGCTTTAGGAGACTTCTTCATTCTCAGAAAAAGGGAGAGCTTAGTATGCGAGAGTTTCTTATGCATGTTAAGACTATTTGTGATAATTTGGCTAGTTGTGGTGAGATTATCTCTAAGCATGAGCATATCACAGTAATTTTGAATGGATTGCCTCCTGAATATGAGTCTGTTATAACAGTTCTTACTACTGGTACTACTCTATCTAGTGTTAGTTCTGTTAGGACTGTTCTACTCTATCTAGTGTTAGTTCTGTTAGGACTGTTCTACTTGATGCTGAAGCTCGACAGAATAATATTAATACTCATGTGGTTGCCTCTGCTAATGTGATTAGTCAGTCTGTGTCTAAAAAGTCTGGTGTTGTGCATGTGTCTAAACTTGTGGTTTCTGATAATAATATGGGTTCTGGAACTGTTCCAACAGCTCACTCTGATCAGTATGACTATACTGATAGTGGCTTTAGAGATAATAATAGGGGCATGGGGCGTGGTAGGTATTTTCGACCATAATGTCAAATATGCAGTCGAATGGGTCATCTTGCTGAGATATGTTATTTTTGATTTGATACAAACTTTAAGAATGAGGCCTCTAGAAACAATTTTAATAGTGGGAATAGAGGGTTCTCCTCAATTCAAGCTAATACTAGCACCTACACCCCTGTTTCCTTTGCTGCTCCTGGTTATTATATGCCTTCTTCTCCTGCTCCATTTCTTCCACAGTTTGTGCCTCTTGCTACTCCTTCTCCTGTGTCTTTTTGCTCCTCTGTACCCCTTGGTTCTGTTGTTCAGCCTGTATCTCTTGTTCCTACTTGTTCTACACCTAGGGGTCCCTTTCCTGTACAATCTTCTGGTTACACTCACTTTCCTTATGTTCCTATGCAAGGTCAGTGTTCTCCTCAGGCTTTTATTGCAACTCAGAGAGTGTAAATGATAATGTCTGGTATCCAGATTCTGGCGCCACACATCATTTGACAAAGGATTTCACTAATCTGCAAGTTGAGCAGGCTACTCCTTCATCTGGAAATGTGCAAGTGGGCAATGGTAATTTCTTACCTGTTAGATTTTCTTCTCAATATACTTTGTTGGGTTTGTCTAGGGATATTAGACTTAAGAAATTATTATTTGTGCCTGGAATTACTAAAAATTTTGTTTCTGTTTCTAAGCTTACTCAGGATAATCAGGTTTCTCTTGAGTTCTTTCCCAAATTCTATCAAGCTCGGGATCTGTCTACAAGGGAAGTTGTGTTGCGTGGTCATGAGTGTAATGGGCTTTATAAGTTTGATTTACCTGTTAATAAGTTTGTTGTTGACAATAAATGTAGTCTTCTAGATAGTCAGTCTAAATCTTGCTTTGTTAGTACTCAATCTGTTGAGTCTATTGTGTTGTGGCATCAAATATTAGGTCATCTTACTTATTCTAAGTTGTCGTATATATTGCATTCTTGTAATATTTTCTATTCTACTAATAAAAGTTGTACTGTTTGTAAGGCATGTCAATTTGGTAAATCTCATAAGTTGCCTTTCTCTAGTTCATTAACTGTTTATTCTACTCCTTTAGAACTTGTGGTTGCTGATGTGTGGGGACCAGCTCCCTTGCTTTCTAATGGTTTTAGGTATTATGTAGCCTTCACAGATGCATGTACAAGATACACTTGGTTGTATTTTTTGAAGCAAAAGTCAGAAGTTCGAAATGTGTTTGAACAGTTTCACAAGCAGGCTGAGAGGCAGCTGGGTGTGCAGCTCAAAGCTATTCAAACTGATGGAGGGGGTGAGTTTGTTGCTCTTTCTTCCTATCTTAAAACTCATGGCATTTTGCATCGTTTTTCATGTCCACATTCTTCTGAGCAAAATGGGATTGTTGAAAGAAATAATAGGCAAATAGTTGAAGTTGGTTTGACTTTGCTTGCTCATGCTACTTTGCCCCTATCTTTCTGGAATTATGCTTTTGATACTGTTGTTTTTTTAATTAATAGAATACCTTCTTCTACTCTTGCTAATAAATCACCTCATGAGAAATTATTTCACTCAAAGCCTGACTATAGTAGTTTTAAAGTTTTTGGGTGCTTGTGTTTTCCTTGTCTTAGGGCATTTAATCAACATAAATTGCAATTTCGATCATTTGCGTGTGTTTTTCTTGGTTATTCTCCTTCCCATAAAGGTTTTCGGTGTTTAGATAGGTCTGGTCGTGTCTATATTTCTCGTAATGTTCAGTTTGATGAGCTTGTTTTTCCATATAGTTCCTGGTTTCAGAGTTCTCTATCTACTGCCTCTGTTCCTTCTAAAACTCTGAATTTTCCTTTTTCTGTGTCTTCTGTTTCTACTGGTAAGTCTACTAGGTTTGCTTCTCGTTCACCTATTCCTCTGTCTTTGTCTACATCTCCTTCTGCTAGTTCACAAGCTCATCAGGCTTCTCTTTCTGTTATTTTATCTTCACCATCCTCTCCACATGTTCATCAACCACCTTTGTCTAGTATTGCTTCTCTTTCATCATCTTCTCCTATAAGTACACCTTTATCTACTACTCCACCACCATCTTCTGTAACACTCAGGTTTGGGGGTCGGGTGAAAAGTAATATTAAAATAATGTTTCGGGTTTCAGTTTCACAATTAAAATAATAAAATATTATTTTGGGCCTCGAGTTTTCAAAACAAATAATTTATGTTGGACATGTTTTTGTTTTAAAGCCCAATTTCATGGAATTTGGAAATTGAGTTGGCTATCCTCATTAATGGCAAAAGGGTAATAAAATGGTCTTCCAAATTAAAATCCCTTTTTGTTTAAAACACCCTTTCGTCATCTTCTTCCCTCTTCACTTCTTCATTTCCCACGACATTAGAGAGCTCTTCTACTCCATTTCACTATTCCATCACATCCTTTGCTCCTTGTTGGTGATTTTTGAAAGGTAATCACGTTTTTTACTTGGCCTTATCTTCCTCTTCATTTTGGTACCATTAGTTTTCATTAAAACCATGTATTTTGTATTTTGGGTTTTTCAAAGATTTTGTCAAAGGTTGAAGCTTTATTGTCTTTAACAAAAGCTTTTGATTTTCTAATGTTAGATAAGTTGTTTATAACCTATAAGGTCCAACATATGTGAATTTTAAAGAGTTTTATGAAGATTCTCGGATTTGGGTTTTAGAGGGGTTTTTGAAGGGTTTAAAGGTTGGTTTTGGGTGTGTTTGATGTTGGAAATTGAGGGCTGATGTTAGTGTGATAGTTAGGGGTTGTTTTGGGAGCATTTAAGTGTGTTAATAAGGTTGAAATCAAGGGTTTTGGGCTGTGCTTCATGGCTGCTCGGGAATGAGGATTTTGAGAGTTGTTCTTGGCCTGAATCTTGTGTTTTATGCTTGATTAGTGTTCCGGGTTGGCTACATTGATGTGTGAACTGATTTGAGGTTGTTTTGATTGTGTTGAGATGTTTAGAAGCAAGAACTTGTGTTGGTGAAGCCTCGGGAACAAATCCGGAATCGTTGGAAGCTTGATCGGCTAGTTTGTTGAGCTTGGAATAGTTGGTGAGTGGTTAAATGTTTTTAAAAGGTTTTCGAGTATTGGTTCAAGCTTGTGGACTAGGTCGGGCTTGGTAGACCCACCTAGAGTTGGGATTAGAGTGGTAGCCTAATCCCAAGCTTTAGTTAGAGACATTGGTTGAACTCTAATTGTTGTTTATGCCTCATGATTATTTGTGTTTGTGGTTGATATGTATATTGTGTTATACATGTTGTTGAGGCATGGTTTGGTGCATTGTTATATGCATGTGGTTTGGATTGTGGATTGTGCATGATGGTGAGTCATGGTGAGTACGTGCTAAGCACGGAAATTGGTAAGAAATGATGTTGTGAAAGATTATCGAAATGTGTAGTATTGGCACTAGTATGCTTGGGTACAATGATCGATCATTAGGATGTTTAGTGTGCACACGTGAGTCAAATACGTACGTGGTCTTGGTGATGGTAATCATCAAGATGGAGTACGGGTTCGCCCGGAAAACCTTCTTATATATGTTAGTCGGTGATGAGTGTAATCCCATCGACGGGGCATGAGGATAGGTGGAATCCCCTCCGCGTGAAACGGTGATGAGTGTAATCCCACCGTAAGGTAATGGTTGTGTTGGATGTGAGTTCCAACGTTTTATCCGCGTATTCGAGTCATAGCTAGGTGCCAATATGATTTGAGATGTGTTGCCAATATGGATTAATATATGTGTTTACATATGATGTGGTTATGGACTTGTTGAGCATGGCATAATATTGAGTTTATGAACATGCATCATTGATATTTTGGCTCTTGTGTTCTAAGGTAAGACCATGCATTTTACCTTGGTTGTTGCTCGTGCTTGGACCTTGCATTGTCGAGGTTCGTTTTAATGAGCTTACCCTCACTAAGCTTTATGCTTACGCTCTCTTTTGTTCAACAATGCATATCCGTAGCTCGTGGGTTGCTTGTGCGAGGAGAGGGCCTCCAAGTGTGCTTTGTGGTGCTATCTTAGCTTTCAAGTATGGACTTTTAAGTTATAAGGTGTATTAGTCTAGCAATGGGATATGTATTTATTTTCTTGAGCTTTTGATAGATGTGGATGTTTGGTTTAGGAGCATGTTAGACTCCTTTATATGTTAATGTTGGTTTGAATTTTGGATGCCTTGTTTTGTTTGTAAGCCATGTTTAAATTGTCTATCTTGAATGCTATGTATGAATCTTATGTGGTTGTGTTGATCTCTTAATGTATGGTTTTTATATGTTCGATGTGTGTTGTGCATGTTCGTATAGGATGTCTTGTATCTGGAGTAATGCTTGTGTGTTGTGTGAGGTTTTAGTTGTGTTTTGGGATAGCCTTGTGCCATAAACCAGCTAAAACCAATCTGTAGACAGAGGGCGTTTCGAAACGATTGGTCCCGTTTCGATACGGTCCCTTTGTTTTTGGCCAGACGTTTCGGTACGCTAGGGGGCCGTTTCGGTACGATTTTGCTACTGGAAATCTGAGATTTTGATGATAAATGAAAGTATCGAAACGATTCTTGGCGTTTCGGAACGATCTTTGTATCGTTGACCATGAGAAGTTGACCGTTGAGGGCGTTTCGATACGGTCCACCTCTATTTCGAAACGGTCTCCTCGGTTTGACTTTGGCCAGTTGACCTAGTCAAGGCGTATCGAAACACCTTATGGGCGTTCCGATACGGCCTGCTGTTTAAGATTAAAATGGGTTGTTTTATTTGGGCTGTTTGGTTGTTTACCTCATTGTTTCTTCCGCTGTTGCTTTTCTCACATAGGATTTAATATCTCATCTAGAAAAGATAATATAAATGAAGAAGTTTTCTTGGGTCGGTAACCAAAGTGGAGCCTTAACGGGTTTCGCCTCGGTTATCCCCATGTAGCCCACTCGGATCGGTCAAGCGTCTGGACCGGGACGAGGGGGTTACATCTTCAACTATAAGTCCACAACTTCATCATCCATATCTATCTACTACTCCATCTCCACTTCCATCTTTAACTATGAGTCCACCTGTCCATCAACCACCTCTATCTACTAATCCATCTCCACCACCATCTTCCTCTATAAGTCAACATGTCCATCAGCCACCTCTATCTACTACTCCATCTCCATCTCCACTTCCATCTTCATCTATAAGTCCACATGTTCATCAGCCACCTATATCTACTACTCCATCTCCACTTTCATCTTCAATTATAAGTCCACAGGTCCATCAGCCACTTCTATCTACTACTCCATCTTCACCATTGTCCCCTACTGTACATCCACAACTTCATCATCCATCACTATCTTCTCTTCCACCTTCATCTTCCAATGTACCATGTTCATCCGAGAACTCTTCTGTGCCTCTTAGTACCAATGTTCATCCTATGGTTACAAGGGGCAAAGCTGGGATATTTAAGCCTAAAGCTTTTTTATCTGAGATCCCTCTCAAGGAGCCTGATAATGTATATGAAGCCTTCAGGCATCCTGGGTGGACCAGTGCTGTTCATGCTGAACTGGCTGCCCTTAAGAACAATCATACATGGGATCTTCAACCTCTTCTCTCTAATAGGAAACCAGTGGGGTGTCGGTGGTTGTTTAAGGTTAAAAAGAACCCTAATGGCTCTGTAGAACGACTCAAGGCTCAGTTAGTTGCTAAAGGATTCTCGCAACAAGTTGGCACTGATTTTCGAGAGACCTTTAGTCCTGTTGTTCGTGCTGCAACTATACGTATTGTCCTTGCTACAACAGTTCCGCAACAGTGGTTCATTAGACAGATTGACATCAATAATGCCTTTCTCAATAGGCAACCGTCTGAGGAGATCTATATGACTCAGCCCCCTGGCTTTGAGGAAAAGGGTCCTTATGGTGAGAAGCTTGTTTGACGATTGAATAAGGCTCTTTATGGGCTTCGGCAAGCTCATAGGGCTTGGTTTGATACCTTACGTACTTTTCTCACTTCTAAGCTTGGTTTTGTGGCTGCCAAGACTGACACCTCTTTGTTTATTCGAGACACAAGCAAGTGTAAGATCTTGTTGATGGTGTATGTTGATGACATCATCATTACTGGAAGTCATCTGATAGAGGTGGATATTGTTGTTCAAAGCATCGATGCTGAGTTTTCCCTCAAGGATTTATGTGAACCAGGTTTCTTTCTTGGCATGGAAGTTCAGCCTTGTTCTGAAGTACTATTGCTAAGTCAGAAGAAATATGTGTCTGAGTTACTGGAAAGGACATGTATGCTTAAGTGTGCTCCGTCTCCAACACCTATGGTAGTTACTCCTAAGCTCACTGCTGATGATAGTCCTCCTTTTCTAGATTTGCATCTTTATCGCAGTGTGGTTGGAGCTCTTCAGTATGTGTGTTTGACACGTCCTGATATATCTTTTGTTGTTAACAAGGCCAGTCAATACATGAATGACCCATTTGAATCTCATTGGAAAGCAGTCAAACATATTCTGCGCTATTTGTCTGGTACTCTCAGCTATGGATTGTTCTTTCATCCTAGTGATGTTTGCTCTCTTGTCTGCTATACTGATGCTGATTGGGCCTCTTCTGCTGAAGATAGACGATCCACGTCTGGATTTTGTATTTTTCTTGGCTCCAACTCTATTACCTGGAGCTCTAAGAAGCAACTTGTTGTTTCACGGTCTACTTTCGAAGCAGAATATCAAAGCCTGGCTAACTCTGTATCTAAATTAGTCTGGATTGAGCAAATGCTTCATGAAATTGGAGTTGATTTGAAGGGCCTTCCTGTGGTCTGGTGTGATATCACATCTACTGTGTCCATGGCTGCAAATCCAACTCATCATGCACGGATTAAGCATGTTGAGATCGATCTGCACTTTGTCCGGGAAAGAGTTCTTGCTGGGCAACTTGTGGTCAATTTTGTTCCTTCCTCCGAACAAATTGCTGATATTCTGACTAAGCCTATTCCCCCTGCATCTTTTTCGCTCATGCGCAGACGTCTTGGTGTTGTTTCTTTTCATGAACTTCAAGAGGAGAAAAAAACCGGGAAAATGTTAGAGTAATAGAGGTTATCTATTAGTTGGATCAGCCCAAAGTTGTTAAAATGGTTATTTGGTTGTTATAACCGTTTGAGCTGATCAGATCAGCTGTGATGGGCTATATATGCTTGAGCCCAATTGTTGTGTAAATCAGACTTTGAATATTTTTCTAAGAAAATACGAAATTAATATTTCTTTTCTATTCTTTCTATTTTCTCTCCTTTTCTGTTAAACCGTTCATCTTCTACCTTTATTCTCTTCACCATTGTTGAGTTCGTAACAATGTGTGTATACAACAATTATCTAAAACTTAGGACATGCACAAAAATGACACATTTTAAGTGAAAATATTTCATTTTTAGATGTTTATAAGTCAATTTTTTGTTGGTCAGGATAATCTAATAATATTTTTGTATTAAGGTAATTTTTTTAAAAAAAATAAAACTTATATCTCTTATTGATTATAAATTAAGGGACGCATTTTAATAACTTCCACATGGCCCTAAAATCTTTGAACCTTTCCGTATCTTTTATAAATTACTAGAAATTTTATATAAATTTTATTATTTTTAAATTAAATTTTGGATTGAGTTAAATTTTTACAAATTGTATTCTGCTACCAGACTTAGTTTTTTTTCGGCTTTGATATCTGGAATATAAATATATAATGAATAGAATTCGGGTCTGGATAGTAATGAGTATGTTATTCGGGATTGGGTTTGTGATAATTTTTTTTTTTTTGAGATTACGATAAAATATTTTAGAATATGAGATTGGATTAATTTTAGAATTATGGGTATTACGTTTTTTAATTTAATAAAATATTTTTTTAATATTCAAATTTTAATAGTAGAAAATTATACAAAAGTAAATGCAGTCATATAATAAATAATAAAAGATTTTTATTATTCAAATTTTGTTTTTATATATAGATAATAATTTAATATACAAAATTCATAAAATAAGCACATTTTATTAAGTTATATAGAATATATTCAATTATAAAACAAACATTTGTATATTAATGGGTTGGCCCAAGTGATAAGCAGTTTAGAGTTGCTTAAGTAAATTTCGAGTTCGAAGTTTTATGCATGCAGAAAATTCTCACTAAGAGATTCACTCACCAAATTCAGGTGTACGACACGAATCGTTTTGAAATAACCCTAGTAAAACATTGAGATCGAGAGGGCAAGAAAAAAACAAACAAACATATATATTCAATATTTTGCTCTTTGTGAGGCGGAAATAAATTGTAAATGTAATATCATCGAATAAATGTAGAATTTAATGTAAAATTCAAAATTATTTGAATTTGTGCGTGTCATTCATATCCAAACCTATCCGAATCTAAAATAATCGAGTATAAAAAATTGAATTTGAAAGACTTTAACAGCTCGAGAGAATTCAAGTCCGGAAAAAATCCGAGCTTAAAAAAATCTTAACCGGAACTAATTCGAGTTAGAAAATATCCAAAACCATGAAATCAACTCAATCCAAACCCATCAATTGTCTACTCCGTCCATTATTACAGCAATTACATTTAAATAAAGAAAAACTACATATTTAGTACCTCAATTATGCCCACATTACTGTTTTAGTACCTCAATTATTACTTTTAGCAAAATGGTACCTAATGTTACTTTTTTTATTCTGTTTTGGTATCCGACCGTTAAAAACTAACAAAAATAGTAACGTGGCTTGGGCTAATAATAGTTTTAGTCCAAAAACTTATTAAATCTATCAATTTAGTCTAAAATTCTATAAACTTAAACATTATTTTAATTTTTGGATTAAAATTTTAAATTCCTTATTTTTTTCTTCTTCCAGTCGAACGTAAATTGCAATTTTACCCCAAAATTAAGATGATGTTTTAAATTAATGAATTTTGGAGTAAATTGATCATCTATATAAGTGTTTTGGACTAAAACTGTGATTATACCAAGTCGCGTCATTATCTCTGTTAGTTTTTAACGACCGGGGTACCAAAACATAATAAAAATATAACGTTAGGTACCATTTTGCCAAAAATAATAATTAAGGTACTAAAATAGTAACACGAGTATAACTGGGTACTAAATATGTAGTTTTCCGTTTAAATAAATACTAAATATTATTTTGGGATTGATAAATAAGACAAAGACCATTACATAAGTCACTCCTTAAGGCTTAAACGAATGTAAGGAAGATCTAGAGTGTCTGTTTGAAGTAAACTAAGGAGGTCACTAAATATAGTAACTTTATTGAAGAGTAGAAATGGCTTTTTATTGCAATTTATATTGTTTGGGTGGATCAAGAGACGCAAAATGCAAAGAGCGACTTTCCAGCGGTGAATCCTGGGTCGTTGAGTCCAACACTAACTTTGTAACCGTGGCCAAAGTAAATGCATCCATTGCTAACTGATGCCCCGCCATATATGGTGGCCCCTGTGTTATACGACCACAAGATTTTACCCGTGTTGGCATTCATGGCATATATCGGTCCTTGTCTAAATGTCGAACCGGCAAATAGGACTCCGTTTGCCACGGTCACAGGGCCATTGGCAGTACCATTAACAGGGTCAGCCGTTGACCAAAGGATGCTGCCATTTTTGGAATCCATTCCTACCCAACCGCCGCCCGTGGTGACCTTTGTAGATGGCTGCAAGGTGAAGTTTTTGCGATCAGAGTTAGCAATGTTGGTGTAGACTCTCTTTTCATCCGTGGCGGCTCCCCATGTTCCTCCGCCGGTGAGGCCACCAGGTCCAGCTTCATACATTCCAAATTAGCCAACTGAATTTAAGAACGGATGAAATGAACATGATCAAATATATTATTTCGCAAATAAACATTGAGGATATCTTACGGTGGACCATATAAGGTTGCCATTGTCACGGTCCAAAGCCCAAGCAAATCCACTTTTCTGAACAGCCACAGCAAGGTCTCGCTTAATTCCATTAACATAGGTGGTTAGCATCATTGGTGCTGCCGCAAAATCAGCACCTAAGTTGGGACCAGGTGGACACTTCGGGTTCGACACATTGTTGCATTCAAAAAACCAGACATCATAGCCTCCTAACTGATTGAACCACTTGATCTTTCCACTGTCCAAATCAAGAGCTAGAATTGAATCGGAGTGGTTTTCAGGCTCCACACATTCATCATTAGTAGCTGTGTCCGTTCGATTGTTTTGTCTCTCTTGGCACTCTCTTACCCTTTTAGGTGCCGAGTAGAGGTTCCCTGTGGCAATATAAATATGGTTCCTGCGGATATCGATTGACGGGCTGCTTCCCCAAACGGCAGCTCCGGCATACACCCCACGGCGGCCAAAATTGTCAGGCAACATGTAGGTTCGCCATAAGATTTTTCCAGTTCGGCCACTTAGCTTAACAAAACTTCCTCGAAAGATACAACATTGTTCAAAGCTGACTGTCTCCTCGTTTGAAGATGTGCCAACATAAAAATGCCTGCGTTTGTTTGAATTGAAACCGATCAGTCTACCATATTGCTTACATAATAAAATCTAATATTCATACATCGCTCAAATGACAAATGGTTACTCTTATTTCTATTTAAATTGCTGAAATTTTATGGTTTTAGTTGCCTAACTTCTTTCTTTCAAATTTCATACCTATCTAACTTACATCACCATGATTTTATGTTTGGAGGTTTGAATTTTTAGAAAGTTATATTTAGGGATGGTAATGAGTCGGGGACGATTTTGCATTCTCCAATGCGTCCTCAACACTTGTGACTTGTTAGTATGGTTTTGGGAATCCATATTAAACATTTCAGGGATTTTTTTCGTCCCTATTCTCATCCTTTATGTTCCCTGTTGTTTTCGGTTAATTCCCGTGCAAAAAAAAAAACTTATATTAAAACAAATACTGAACATTAAATCTCTAAAATTACAAATATAAATTTGATTTTACCAACATCAAACAAACATTTTCTCTAAAAGGAACATTGCAGCCTGCACTACCTTTAAAAGAAAATATGTAACTAATAATCTACAGTTCAAAATCAGTTTGTTCTAAAAGGAACTAGATTAGATAATATTTCTAATCAAATAAATTACATCTTTCAATTTTACTCGTACGATTCATGGCGAATTCCTGAAGTCACTGTCATTGTTGTTTTTTAAAACAATATGCAGTCAGGCCCGACCCTGGGCAGGGGCAACAAAGGTGCCCGACTAGGGCCCACCGCCGAAAGAAGTTACATGTATCTAATTATATTCGAATTGTATTTATTTTTAATGGTGTAATTTTTCTAATATTTGTTATTAGGGGATCACTTTTTTTCAATGTTTTTTTAATAAATGTTTATTTTTTTTACAATATTTATTATTAGGCGCCTATTTTTAAAATTCAACTTTTTTAATACTTGTTATTAAGGCCCGATTTTTTTTATTTGTTATTTTGGGCATAGTCTTAAAATTCTTTTTTTTTCCATTTTTGTTATTAGGGGCCCAATTTTTCAACACTTGTTATTATGGACCTACTCTTAAAATTATTATTTTTCGTTACTTGCTATGAGGGACAGAAATTTAAATAACGTTATGCAACCGCAATAACGACCGTTACATGACGATAGCAATAGTGGCAGAGCCAGGATTTTCTTATAGTGGGGTCATGAGTGAAGTACGAGGTATTGAGGTTTTCTATACCACTAGAATAAGCATTGTTGACTTCATACCTCAACAAATTAAGTGGGGTCAAATCTAATATTTCTTATGTAAAATTCTATATTACCTCATCGAAAACCACATACCCAACAAATCAAGTGAGGTCAATTGCACCCCTAATTTATATGCCTGCAACCACAATAAAACCTAACATAACAGTAAATATGACCCCAACCGCAATTTAAATTTCTAATTTAGAGCTATTTTTTATATTCGCCTTGGGCCACCAAAAGCTTAGGACCGGTCTTGACTGCAGTCTTTTCTTCTAACTAGGGATGGGCATTTTACACGACCCAGTAGAGTTCCGAACCAAACCGGCCCGATTGGGTCAAGTTTTTTTATTAAAAAATTAGGTTCGGGTAGAGTTTAGGGTGGAAAAAATCTGACTCAACCCAGGACAAATAGTGTAATTTTTCTTTATATTTTTAGGAATATTTGTAATAATACCCCCTCTTTATATATATTTTTATAATTGAGTCCTTAAAATTGAATTTTTTATTTACAATTTGGACTTTAAAATTATTTTTTTACAATTAGGTCTTTAAAATTGATTTTTTTAATAGGTCGGGTCTGGTTTAGGTATCTAAACTTCGGGTCGGGTAAAAGTTTAGGATAGTTATTTTCGGGTGGGCCAAAAACCTGATCTTACCCAACCCGTGCCCATCCCCACTTCTAACCTTTGCTCACTCAAAAATTAATAACTTTCAATATATAACTCGAAATCAATAACCTTTTGTTTTAAACGAATCTAGACCTTCGCATGGTTATAGAAATATAAGGTTCACTTCCTTATTTTTCTTGTAGAATTTTTTGGTGATTTTTCAAATTCACTGTTAAAATTTTTTTCTAAGAAATTTGTTGCTAAATTTTTATGACATTTCAACATTCAAATATTCATATAACAGGTTAAAAATTTAAAAATTTTAAAAGAGTGCGACCCACTACATCCCTACAGATATTTTTGCTTTGCTCCCACTCGATTTTGGATAAACCAGGTTGAAAATATTATTTTGTGGATTGAGTATAAGGAGAAAGGACTGACCCCTTGTAATAAGTTCCTGACATGGTGACGAGAGCTTTGTAGTGTTTATCGAGCTGGGTTAACCAGACAAGTCGCCCATCCGATCGTTTAACAGCAACAACATAAGCGGGTCCGCCAAGTCCGAAGATAAGCATATCATCTGCAATCACCGGAGTTGATCTCGACACTGTTATATTGGCGTCGAAATCGAATATAGCTCCCGTTGAATTAAGGCCACTCAGTTGTTGCAAATTTTTCTTCCAAACAAGACTTCCGTCCGATGCTTTGACAGCAAAAATGTACCCGTTCCAGCTGGGGAAATAAAGGGTTCCATCTTTATAAAAAAATAAATAAATAAATAAAGGGTTCCATCAGAAATTGCTGGCGTTGCAGAAATATCTCGACCTGCATTAAATTTCCACTTCAATCGTAGCCTTGAAGCTGTTCCAGGGCTTATCTTGGTTTCCTTGTCTGCATGTCTCCTGTTGAGCATATTTCCTCCATGGTTCACCCAGTCCTGTACAATATCACCTCTAACATACGAATTTCAGTATTTGTTCTAAGTATTACTATTTGAATAATTTGAATGTGGAATATAAATATGTGCTCGAAATTAATTTGTTTAATTTTTTTCTAGTTTTTTTTTTCCCACGTATTGCAGGGTAAGGAATGTAACAAATGGACTTACATTTGAACCTGTAGCAGCTATGGAGACCAGTAGAGAAAGAAGGCAGAGGGAGAGAAGGAGCTCCATTGAAGTTGAATTATTATGCTAATTTCTCAAAATAATTGACTATATATGTATACATATACATATACATATACATATACATATATATTATGTTATAATAAACCTCATTTCCGTAGCCCTGCAAACAATTATGTCGATTATTTATTACTTTATTTCATAAAGAAAATGTCAAATTTTGACTTTGGAACTGTGATAGGAAAATATTTATTTATTTTAATATACAAAAAAGCACCATTAACACTTTACACTTTAGGTGAAAAGTGAAAACTGAAATTTGGGTTTTGTAAAAAGAATTCACATTATCAATATACTTTTAGATCAAAGGTAAATTTATAACTACATTGAATTTTGTAGTTGTATTTTTTAAAAAATTAATAAAATATTTAAATATATATTATAGAATTTTTTGGGTAATATGTATGTCCGTCTTACGGTATATATTATAGAAATTTTAATTACATTTTGATTCAATTTTTCTATTCGATTTTAACTTCGAATACTTTGAAAACAAAATATAATAAAAAATTATTTAATAGTTAACAATAATAAATTAATAAAAATATTTCAATGTTTATTTTATTAAAATGATTTTTTTTAATTTTTAAAATCACTACACCAAGTTTGGTATATAGCGGCGTTTCTCGCGGCGTTTTTGAATTAAACGCCGCTAAATTTAAACATATAGCGGCGTTTAGGAAAAAAACGCCACAAAATTACACATTCGCGGCGTTTTAGTAAAAACGCCACAATAGCTCATACTTTAGTGGCGTTTTTTTTATAAAAACGCCGCAATAGGCGTCTTATTTAGTGTAAATGGTATAATGGGTTTCGTTTTTAGTGGCGTTTTTTTAAAAACGCCGCAATAAATGTTGTATTGGTGGCGTTTATTTTAAAAACGCCGCAAAAAATGTTGTATTGGTGGCGTTTATTTTTAAAACGCCGCAAAAGATGTTGTATCTGTGGCGTTTGGTTTTAAAAACGCTGCAAAAAATGTTGTAATAGTGACGTTTAATTTTACAAACGTCGGTATAGGTGAAACGGTGAGTTTTGAATTGAGCATTATAACTCGTACTGACTGAGAATCTGTGGAAAGAGAATGAACCACAACCCGCAATCCAGCGATGGGAAGCACGAAGACGACTCTGCCTCTCCGATTTCCTTGCCTCTCTCAAGGATTACACTCCCACCGTACCCTTTCTTCTTCAAAATCCAACTTCCTTTTAACTAGCAATTTCTTCTCTTTTCTTAGGTTTCTAACGATTTCCCAACCTTCGTTGTGGCAGATACCTGACGAATTGGTGGAGCATTACTTATCCAAGAGTGATTTTCAATCTCCCGATGTTCGATTGTAAGTACTTCTCCCCTTTTTGATCTTTGAATGCCTAAACAGAGATTTGTGGGAAATTGTTCCTTTCTTGGTTCTAGGGTTCCGAGAAATATTTCAAGACTTTTATCTTACTTTACCCGACTAGCTCTGCCTTGGGTTAGTTGTCTTTCGTTTAGTTGGTTCTAGGGTTCCAAAAAATTCAATCTTTAATATTGGTTATTGTTTCCCCTGGGTTAGCGTTGAAAAATTTTAAGTAATTTGAGCCTTCTTTTACAGTACACAAGATGCTTTGAGGTTCACATTGTCGATGTTTTAAATTATATCCCTTTTTGTTCTTTAAACTATGAATAACAGAAACTTTGAAATTTTTTGATGTTATATCAATTGGAAGTTATAAGAAGCTTTTGTTGTTACTCTGTACAATGTTTTTCTAATTCCTTCAGATGTCATTAGTCTCTGAATTTTCTTCCTAAAGCTACTACAATGTTTCGATTCCATCTTTTCCCCTAGCTTTCAACTCAATTCAAGTTATTTATGCTATCCAACCAGGTACGGCTCATGGGGTGTTTGCTTCACCTATGGTACATGGTTTGGGGTGAAAGGATTGGTGGCTGCTGGAAAGAGCTTCAATAACTCGTCTAGCATCAAGAAGGCCTGCGATTTTTTGCTGTCTAAACAGCTTCCCTCAGGTGACTGGGGAGAAAGTTATCTTTCATGTCAAAACAAGGTCAGGTTCATTAACTTGCCATGTGACAATTCATAATTTCTACTCAAGCATATACTAAACATCTGGATTTTGTAATCTCAGTTCCAATTTGGAGTGGACTTTGTATAATATTCATATAATATACCTAACTCGGGTATATTGTATAATCTCAGTTCTAAGTTGTGTATGTTGTTTACATAAAATTAAATGCTCCCATATACAGGTTTACTCGAATATTGAGGGCAACAAACCACATATGGTAAACACTGGCTGGGCTATGCTGGCTCTAATCGATGATGGGCAGGTAAAACATCATCCTCTACTGCAGTAACTTTTAAATGTTTAGATTGGTTTATGACGCTACAGTGGAACCTTTCATACGTATCCGTAACAGCAAATCATGAAAAGTTCTTGGTAATTTATGTGTCTGTATGTGTTAGTCTAGAAAATGTTTCAAATTGAATGAAACCGAAGCCTTCCTAAACACCTAAACTGGTCATATTCTATTTCTATTCATATTCGGAATGATGATTGTTCCTTCATGGTGCACCATCATCATGCATTTTTTATACATATGTTTTTTGATTTGTTCTTAGTTAGACCATAGATGAAGGGAACTTATAATGGGTTTTATTATTCTATGATCAGGCTTAGAAATTCATTTAAGCCTATGCTTGCATCTTTTTATTTTCAGGGAGCTCAAGTTTCTATGACTAGCCCTGGATTTTTTGTCTATGAGCTTTATGCACCTCGCGAACTGATCCCATTTTGGAAGAGGTTAGTCTGACTTTTGTGAAGTTGTTATTGGACTAAATTTAAAAATAGTTCTCCTAAAAGCACCTGCAGCACTACTTTTGAGCCGCTATGTTCTAACGGGATCGATATTGGGGAATGAGGAGATGCAGATAATTTTTTTTGAAACTGGTCCAAATTTCAAGTTACAGAACATGCAGTTACTTTATGATGCCATAACCGTCTGAATTAACCGTCTTGCATGCTTTATGCTATTTGTTCTATCTCAAGTGTATAATGTTAAAACACCTTACTTTATGATGCCATAACCGTCTGAATTTAAGATGCATTGTAGAATGCATTGTAGAGATCCACTGAATCATTGTCTAGTTATAATGCGAAGCTGGCATATGCAAAATGCATTGTAGAATTTAAGATATAGACTTGTAGAGATCCACTAAATCATTGTCTAGTTACATTTCAGTTTCTTGTTTGCAGCTAAAGAGTGCCTATGCCATTTTGCTAAGTTGAGGAAATCTGGGTACTCAAAGATCATTTGATTATATGCAAATTCTAATGATTTGATAATTTTTTACTTGAGTAAGCTCTCTTGTATTTTTTTTTTGATCCAAAGTTCTCTTATCTTCTTATCAATCTAGCATTATTACAAATCTAATTGACTCTTTGATGACATACTTATGGTAGAAGGCATATTGATTGTTTTAACCATCTGAAACTACTATTAACTTCTCATATCTAACTTTTTTTGGTATAGGGATTCGAGATGATGGTCGGTAGTAGTGTTGACCAAGAGCTAGTGGATCGGGAAAGAGAGGCATAGGAACAAAATATGTAGAGGGATTAAACTGTGACAAAATGTACTTTTTGTAATGAAATAAATATTTTGTTTAACCAATATTTTAAGTTAATTGTGATAATATATTTTTGGGATGAAATAAATATTTTATTTAAATTTTGAATCTGTAATTTACATTTTTTTGACGAAATAGAAATAGGGAAAATTTAATTTTTATTATTATTTCATTTCCCCTACAATCAAGCTTAGCGGCGTTTGGAAAAAAACGCCACTAAAAGTCAGGCTATTGCGGCGTTTGTAAAATAAAACGCCACTAAAGGTCAGGCTTTCGCGGCGTTTGAAATATAAAACGCCACTAAAGAACAGTCATTCGCGGCGTTTGTGTTGACAAACGCCGCTACAGAACTTGACTTTTTGTGGCGTTTGCATAAACAAACGCCACTAAAGAACAGTAACTCGCGGCGTTTGTCTTACAAACGCCGCTACAGAACTTGACTTTTTGCGGCGTTTTTTTACCTAAAAACGCCGCGAACTATTGCAGCGCTGCTTTAAGCGGCATTTCTTGCGGCGCTTTTTTAAGCGCCGCGAAAGTTTTTAGCGGCGCTAAAAAACGCCGCTATAGGGTTAAAAAAACGCCGCTAAAGAACTGTTTTGTTGTAGTGAATATTTCCAGTGATTCTTTCGTTAAATAAAAATTATATGTTCATGTATATCAAAAATAAAATATACGCTAAATTATTAATTTCATAATATTTATGGATTAATTTATTTTTATTTATTATAAAAAAATTATATAAAATTCTAAACATATTAATTTATGGCTAATGATTAAAATAAAAGTTCCATGTTAATTTAAATAAATTTTTTTGTCTAATTTTCATAATAATCAAAGGATGTTTGATTGACTCTCGATGATGGTTAATTTCATATAGATAAGAGAGTCTCTATTGCATGAGTTACATGTCTTTTTTTATCTTTTCTATATATATATATATGGCTTTAAACTTACAATATTTGGATGATCTTGGCGACATCACGCTTACCTTGCATTATGATGATTTTTGAGAAGCATGTTAATAAAATGTAGCAAATATGCTTGAAATGTATAACTAAGACTTCTTAGAGCCTTTTTTATGCACTTTAGTTGATCATATAAGGCTTCTAGATGTATTTCTGCTGTAATTTTTCAGCATTTCGTGCCGACGATATCGATACAATTCATACTGTACTGGTACTGTATTCATCGAGTACCGATATGCTACCTTGCATACTGGTACGAACAAACAAAAAAGGATAGTCTTGTCCCTATATCATGCCTTTTGTATGCTTAATTGATTTAATTTTAATATATGACATGCTTATTGAATTTATTGTTTTAGTTCTATTTATTTATATGAAATTCAATAAGTCTCGTGAACGTTTGGACTAACATTTGATATGCTTATTAAGGGGGAGCCATTTTTTTTTATTTTTCTTGAAAAAATTTTATGTCATACTTTCCATTGTTATTATGAACTTCAATGTGATTTCAAATTTAGTCTGGAATTATTTTTAATATAACATAAATAACAAGAGATGTGTTGATAAATTCAATTTAAAAAAGGAAAGAAGGGCTAAAATATTTTTCTAAAAAATATTCTCTTTTTTCTAAAATTATTTTTCTAAGGGGCTTCTTCAAAAATAAAATTTCAAGGTGTTTTGTTATATAAAAAAGGGAGATATTATTGAGATAAATATACTGATATAACAATTTAAGTAAAAAATATTTTTGAACTTATTCGAATATTGTAAAAATGCTTCAAAGTTCATTCAACTTGAAAAATGTGTTATTCTAAGTGTTTTTTGACTTATACAAATATTCTTAATATTCTCATGTGTCAAAAATACAAGTACCAAACCCTCGGTACAAAAAATAAGCCTTCTATACCAGTACGGTTATGTCGCGTACCGATACACAATGCTTTCCATAAATCCAAATAGGCTAGTCGGTATCAATATCGAACTATCAGTTTCAATACCCAACAATGCGTACCGATACCCATCTGCGTGTATCGATTCTTCAGTACCGATACTTCCTGTCATATTTGCAATGGCTCTTTCTACTTGAAACATGTATATATACGGTAAGACACGTACCGATACCTATTGCTCTATAACTACATTTATGACTATAAATCAGTTCCCAATATCTCTAAACAACCTTCAACGATCACAAGCTCGTTAGAGGATTTCAAAGGGAGCTTCAAGTTGAAAAAGATTAACAAGAAAGCCAATGTCAACATTCAATGTATAGAGAATTTATTTTTGAATCTTAATTGTCATATTTCTTTTAGAAAACAATTGTGAGCTATAATTGTCACATTGCTCAAGTTTTTAGGACTTTGGGGAAAGTTTAAGTGTGCAAACTATTTTCCTTGTGAAGTTTTCATTTGTTTGATTTATTAGTAATTCTGTTTGAGAGAGGTAGACAAGGTTTTGGGTATAAACATTATGTTTGTGTAAGATTATCTTTTTTTTTTTGTTTCAAAAGAAAGACAAAACTAGTGAATTTGTTGAAATCTTTAGTGGGAGAGCTAAGACAATAGATGTAGATTTTGGTTAAAAAGTAGAACCACTCTAAAATTATCGTGTTATATTTTTAGCTTAGCAATTTTCTTCCATCAATTTTTATAAGCCAATTCACCCCTCTTAGAAATTCAGTTGAAGTATTCGACCCCAACACTTACATCTTTTAGAGGATCCCAGTTATGTACCCAATTGTCTCGCCAAAAATTCATGTAACCCCCTACCAATTTGCCATCCAGTTCCTTGTTTCACTTCACTCCACACGTTGGCAATTCCTTTCCATAGTCAAGAGCAGCTAAGAGAGTTAAGACTATCTGGCAATTGCTCCACTATTATGTACTTCAACCGAAGGATACACCAAAGTTGATCAGATTACCTAACAAAAGAATAACCTATTTTCTTGAGCAGTGCTTCATTTTTCTGTCTCAAAATTTTAAAGCCAACCCTTCCAGGTTGTTTCGGATGGCACAACCTCTTCTATTTAATTAGATGAATCCCTCTTCTCTAGTCAGTGGTACCCCACACAAAGTTCTGAATGATCTTCTCTATCTCTAAGCACACTTTTAGGTACAACCATTGATCGCATAACATAAGTTGAGATTGAAAACAAAATTGCCTTAGCCAATTCAACTCGGCCAGCGAAGTAAAGGGTTTTCGCTTTCTATCCCGCCAGCTTATCTCTCATATGAGCCACCAAGTATTGGAACATGGCCTTAGTTACCCATCAATGGAAAAGTGACACACCAAGGTAAGTTCCAAGTTTGTCAATATTGGTATAACCTAGTCCCTTGCTAGTAGCAACCTTTATGTTCACTTCGACATTTTTAGAAAAATAGACTTGTGTTTTAGAAAAACTAACTCAATGACCAGAATGTGGACAAAAATCACATAAAACATCATGAATGATTGTCAACTATCCCAACTCACCTTCAGAAAATAGTACAAGATCACCGGCGAAGAAAAGATGAGAGATCAAAGGGCCCTCCCGAACTAGCAGAATGTGTTTCCATTGTCCCTGAGCTACTTTCGTAGAGATCGATTGTGCTAGCCTCTCCATACTCAATACAAATAAATAAGGTGAAAGTGAATCACTTTGCGTATTCCTCTAGTGGTCGAAAGCACATTAGAAAATCCTCTATTCAAAATCAATTGCATAAACATCGAGAAAATACAGCGCATGATTACCTAATTTAGTTGGTTAAGGATCCCAACATCGTTGTTAAGTGTGTGAAAGTAATAATTTTCTACCTTTTTCATTTCAATTATTGCTAGACTTAGGTTCATTTAGGTTGCACATCTAGTCATTCAAGCATATTTACATTGTTTTCTTTCTTGTCATGCTTGCTGATTTTTAATTGCTTAGTTGGTGGAAAAGGTACTGCTTTGGTATGTGTTTTGATGTGCACGGGTTAATTGCCTGAGCAAGTATTGCCGCGACAATGAAGGAAAAGAGGAGGCTGCCGATTGATCCTGACCGAGCAGAACCTAGCCGTGTTGTGCGATGCTGAGTGCACTTGACCGGGCGAAGACGACCGAGAAATCACCACCAGGCCATTGCAGCGACGAACTATGCCGAGCCATTGCGCATGCAATTCATTGCCAAGGAAATATGATAAGTGCCCAAAAGTCCTGTATTTTGACCCCTTTTACATGGCAATTATCACTCAACCTACACCCATTTGAGCTGCATTATGGTCCTTCAAGCATGGATTTCATCATTTATGCCTTTGATCCTTATATTCTGTTTATCCTATGGAAAAGTTACTATTTGATACATGTTTGATGCTTCTGCAGATTTGCACGATGCGAGGGCAGGATGATGTCGCGACGACACTAGAGGACAAGGGAAGAATGAGACAGAACCAGCTAGTAGCATACCCTGATCGAGCCAAGCCACAACAGATAGCTTCTACTCAAGGAAGTTGATTTATGATGAAGCCTTGCGGAGCAGAACCAGTCACAGACCCCAGAATGCCTTGCCGCGGCCGTGTATTATTCAACCCGCTGGAGGAAAAAATACGCAAAATGGTAGTCAGTTTGTAGAGCTTTAAACGATGGATTTTTCTACACACTTTGCGTGGAAATTGGAGCTCGAGAAGAGGACGAAAACATGAAAGGAAGGATAAAGTTGGACTTTTGGCTAAAAATTTATATTGTATTAAATTAAAGAGATTCAACTCTTTAATAAAGTTAAGTCCAACTCCAACTTAACTTCCTCTCCAAGAAGGATTTGTGCCTACACCTTTCCCTATATAAAGAGGCTTGCCGTCATCACAAAGAGGAGGATGAGAGTTCGAAAGAAGAATCGAAAGGGGGAGAGCTTAAGGTTTAGTTTGTATTTTCTTTTCATTCATTATGTTCTAATTTTCCTTAGGGTTAGGATTAATTTTGTTTTGTAGTTGTGTGAAGACTGTTGTATTTTGTTTAAGTTCTTAATGCAATTAAGTTAATGTTTTCTTATTCTTGGCTTTAATCGTTCTTGCATACTTATCGAGAGAGAGTTTGTGGGATTATCTATTTGTTCAATATCGAGAGAGATGAACTCACGAAACGATTAAGCACGGTTTTCATCCCACGTGGTGTTAACTAACTCGGCCTAGAGATAGGTTAAGAGTTTCAACGGCTAAGAGAAGCGTGTGATTTGTTGGTGTTTGTCTTTGGTTTACGCCGAGAGGTATGGTCAGAGTTCAGCCATCAACATTGTTCCGAGCTTAGAGATAAGGAGGAACCATTCAAGGATATTTTGCCGAACCTTAACAGCATCTGCTCGAGAGAAAGAGATTCCCGCGACAGAGAATCAACCTTTGCGGCCGCGGTAGGAGCTTAGGTTACTGCCAAGGCAGTTTGGTGTTGTAGCATTCAAGAACAGAGACAAGTCAATAGGATTCCACACTAATCCGACCCATTTTCTCAACTCTGATCTTCTATTTTTATTTCTAGCTTATTTTAGTTTTAGTAATTTTAGCTTATTCAAACAACCCAACTCATATGTGTTTTTACTTTAATTGTTTTGCACTGCGAGGAAGTAAGACCAAAAGGCTAGCTCAATCCTCGTGGAGACGATACTCGATATACTTATTATTATATTACTTGAGACGTGTACACTTGCACTATTGTAGGGCACTTTTACACGAGCATCGAGTTTTTGGCGCCGTTGCTGATGATTGGAAACTTTTACTTTTATTTTCTTGTAATCTTTATTTTTTCTTTAGTTTATTTATTTTTGTTTTAGTATTAATAAAACTTAGATCAAGAAACCGAACACTCTTACCTAAAGCTTAGATGAAAGATTGTAGCCGCAATGCAGGAACCTGAAGATCGAGGCAACAACCAAGGTGCCCCAGCAAGTAAATGCCATTGGGCAGCCACCTACCGACGGGTAGCAACTTGCAGATGGGCAGCAGAATATCCCAGCAGGCAATGGAGACAACCTGCTATTGTACTTCGCACCAGTACGAAACCCCACTGTCCGAGACTACCTTGAAGAGGACCTGAACGGATTAAACCCTGGAGTTGTTACCCAAGAAATCGTAGCCGCCCACTTTGAACTGAAGCCCGTAATGTTCAACATGATCAATACCATGGGGCAATTTGGCAGCTCAGCAACTGAAGATGCCAGACAGCACCTCAAGTCCTCCCTCCAGATTTGTATCTCGTTTAAAATACAAGGAGTACATGAGGATACTCTGAGATTGAAATAGTTCCCCTATTCACTGAGGGATAGGGAAAAAACCTAGCTCAACAGTATCCCAGCAGGATTAATTGGGTCCTGGAGTGATCTATGTCGTGATTTCTTAGCGTGCTTTAATCCTACAAATTTAACTGACAAATTGCGTAATGAAATTACTTCTTTTCGACAAGCTGATGACGAGTCCATGCACGAGGCTTTGGAGCGATATAGAGAGCTATTACACAAATGCCCCTTGAACGGATTATCATTGTTGATGCATGTGACCATGTTCTACAACGCGGTTAATATGACAACTATGATGATGCTCGATGCCTCGGAAAATGACATACTCTTAGACAAGGAATCAGAAGAAGCCATGGAGATTCTGAACAGGACGACAAAGAATGACTATCAGTTCCCAACGGCCAGAAGGGGAGGAATCTGACGTCAACCCACAGTAAATGACATAGGGTCCTCGGACTCATTTTCATCTCAAATCGCCACCTTGACAAAGTTGGTTCTGAAATTGCAGTCACAAAACAATCAATAGGAAGTCAAGGTAATAGAGTTATTTTGCAAAAACTGTGGAGGTAACCATGCTTTTTCTGAATGCCCGCAGAACCCAGAGTCAGCTTGCTATGTTGGAAACTTCAATCGCAACAACAACCAGATGTGCAACAATTACAATCCAGCTTGGAAAAAAAATGTCCCAACCTCTCATGGAGCAACCCCAATAATGCACTCAATCCGCAAAATAAAAATGCTCCAACAACAAGATTCCAACAAAACATGCCTCGGCAGAACATGCCGCAGCAGCAGCCCATGCCGCCGCATCAGCCAATACAGTCTAGTTCTCTAGAAGACACTCTTCATGCTTTTATGATTCAAACTAGTGCATATATGACTAATACTGATAAATTCGTAAAAAATAAACTTTTATGGACCGGACACAGATGAGGCTGCATAACAACGAGGCAACATTTAAATCCCTGGAAACTCAAGTGGGGCAAACCGCACAAATTCTGAACACCCGGCCAATTGGAGGCTTTCCTAGCAACACACTAGCCGCTAAAAAGACATCATACGAACAATGCAAAGCTGTAACCACCAGGAGTGGTGTCTAAGTACAGGGGCCTCAGAACAAGCAGACAGCACCAGAGAAATCAGAGGAGTTAACTGCCACAACACAGACCAAAGAAAATAGGGTCGCGGTAGCAACCAAAAATAACGTTGCGCCGAAAATACCTGTGGCAGCGCCCATGAAAGAACCTAGAGACAACAAACTAGCTCCACCATTCTCACAAAGACTAAAACAACAAATGCAAGAGTACCAGTTTAAGAAGTTCCTGGACATTCTAAAACAAGTACACATTAATCTTCCTTTGGGGGAGGCAGTCAAGGAAATCCCAAACTATGCCAAGTTCCTCAAGGACATAGTGTCAAAACAGAAACTTATTGGGGAATTTGAAACGGTGGCCGTAATGGAGGAATGCATGGCCGCATTAAACCACCGAGCTCTGCCCAAGCTAAAGGATCCCGTAAGTTTTCTCATATTATGCGCAATCGGGAATCACTACTAGGGGAAGGCACTTTGTGATCTAGAGGCAGACATAAACATCATGTCGAAGTCAGTCTTCCAAAAATTGGGGATTGGGACGGCCAGACCGACAACGATAATGCTATAGCTTGCTGATGGATCACATGTACAACATGAAGGGAAAATTAAGGACATACTGGTAAAAGTCAATCAATTTATTTTCCCTACTGACTTTCTCATTCTAGATTGCGATGCAGATGAAAGAGCCCCACTCATTCTGGGACGACCACTCCTTGCTACCAGAAGGACAATAATTGATGTTGAGAAAGAAGAGCTGACAATTCGAATCAATGACGAGCATGTAAAACTTCACGTAATACACAAAAGAAAACATGTGAAGGATTCAGAAAAATGTCAAGCACTCTAGGCCACAAGGAAACCAGACCTCAACAAAGAACCAACCTGTCCCGACATAGAAGCTACACAAGGCCGCGGCGAACACGTAAAACTCTGCCAGGACAACTTCCGCGACACATTAACGGGAGATCTTGGACATCAGTTGCTACCTCACGAGGAAGCCCATGTGATAAGGGATAAGGAAATAAACACTTTAGGAGATGCATCCACATGAACTCCTTTAGTGTTCTAATCTTTTCTCTCAATTTATTTTATTTTATTTTTAGTTTTTTTTTTGTTTTTAGTTGTTAGCTTTCAATTTTAGTTAATTGCAATTTTCTACATTTTTTAGGAATAAAATTTTACTTTTTTTATTTTTAGGATGGAGATCAAGAAAGGAAAAAGAGATGAACAAACGACTAGGAGAAAACCGTTAGCTTCTGCGGCATTTGCCGCCAAATGAACCGTAAGAGCCGCAACGGCTAGTTGTTAAGAGGCAGGATCCGCAATGGGCAGAAACAGATCATAACGGCTAGAAGCGCCGTGGCCGAGATTTGCTCTCCAACGGCATGATATACCGAAACTCTATATAAGGGCCACTATTCTCCTTTATTCTTCACTCTAACATTCTCTTCCACTGCCTTGCAATCTTCAAAGTTATTATTTTATTTTACTATCAACCACATACTCTCAACTCTTCTAAATTTAAGATGGCAATCCGAGGGTGAAGCTCTAGCCATGCCGCCGCACAATCCTATACCCGTTTCTCACCGCCGGGAGTCGAACATCGATTAAAGAAATATTTCATCTCTCTGCAAGTGTGGGAAGAAGAAGGCTTCCAAGTTTCTGACGAGCCCAACCTCGACATCGACCACTATCTATTCAATGAGATCAACCATCAGAAGTGGTACATATTTTGCCTTCAACCTACCCGGGCCAACATCACCATAGTCCGAGAATTTTATGCCCACAGGCCTAGTGACGAAACGCTCTTCATACACGTAAGAGGGAAGGCAATAAGGGTTGATGCCGATGCCATAAACCAATTTTATGGTCTGCACATTGAAATAGACGAGCACACGAAAGTCTTGGAAGCACTCACATAAGAAGACTACCAACAGATCAAAGAAGAGCTTTGCTATGCCGGCACGACATGGAAGGCCGGGGCACACTGAGGGTCAGTCCATAGGCGAAGCCTCATACCAGAAGCGAAGCTATGGAACAAGTTCATTCACCACCGCTTCATGCCAACCTCCCACAACACTGCCATTGATCGGCCCAAGCTTGCTCTTATCCATTCTATTATGCATAATTGAAAGATTAATGTTGGTAATCTTATTTTTCAGGAAATCTACAAATGCGCGCAGAAGGATAAGGGCCACTTTACTTTCCTTCGTTGATCATTGGCCTGTGTAAGAAAAAGGAGGTGCCCGTAGATGAAGCCGACCCAGTCTAGGGCACGCTAATGCAAGGCATTGCTGGGGTAACAACCTCAGCAACTATCCCAGAGACACCCCAGACGCACGCCCCAGCTGCAGTAGACCTTCAGCAAATTCTACAGAAGCTGGAGGAAATTGACCAACGCCAACAACTGTTCATGACGCACACGAGGGACTTCCATGCCTCAATTATATAGCTAATCCAGAAGAATTTTCCAGACCAGAAGGTTCAGTTTCCACCCTTCCCTAATGTCTTCACCACCACCTCCGCCCCTGAGAAACGAGAAGAAGCAACCTATGCCGCCACACTGCCCCAGCATCCCAAGTACCCACTGCTGTGGCATCCGATGCTCCTTCTGCCACAACGCGCAAAGGCAAGTGCAAGGTTGGCCTGGACACACCTTCCAGATCTCCATACCACGTCGCCTCTAGTTGGTCCGACACCGCTCATTCTATCAGTCAGTTCTTTGAGGAACTAAAATGCAAGGCAGCAGTCGTGGAGGAAATTTGACTAGACTTCGAAGATAAGGAGGTTATGGCGCCGACATCAAAGCCCACCCCACTATCACGCATCCAACCACCTCGAGAATCCAAATGAGTCAAGCACATGACATCCAAACCGAAGAGGCTGATCTTGTAGAGCGAAAGTGACGAGGAAGATGAATCTTCCAAATCACCATCTATTTAAATTCCTCTTCTTTTTGCCGTTTGTTTTTAATGCCCTTATATTGTGTGTGCTAATTTTTTCTATCTTAATGTATGAAATGTAAGCATTGAGGGCAATGCTTTGTTCGAGTTTGGGGTGTAGGTTCAGTTGCCAAGGCATGGCCATGCCACGACAGTATAATATAATTGCCATGCAGTTTTGTTCTTATACTTGTCAAAATTTATTTTTTCACTACATTTCCTTAACCGAATTTTGCTTATGCCTCGATAGTACTTTCTATTAACTGCCTTAGTTTAGTTTTAATTAAATCTTCTTACTTGGCAATAGAACTCTCTCTTCTACCATTGTTTAGAATTGTTTAGAGCCTTTATTTTTAGGATGCTTAAAGGAAGATAACTTAAGATCACACTATGAGATTAGAACTTTAAAACACCTTTGTGACTTGCATAATTTAAAGAATTCTAGTACACTTAGGACATAGACTATCTTAGAAAGAAAATTGGGTAAAAAAGTTAGAGATGCCTAACACTGGCTCTAGCTTAAGGAAGCCCTAGAGGTGCCCAAAACCGGCTCTAGGCTAATCACTAGAGGTGCCCGAAACTGGCTCTAGTAGGTTAGATTGCTAAAAAAATACCCAATTTAAGTAGGTTAATGCTTAAGTGTTTGCTTAGAATCCTTATAATCATCTTGTTCACAATGCATGCACACACTCACAAATCTTATAGTTTGATTCTAGGGAATTCCAAAGGCATCCAAAGACTTAAAAGTCGAACGTTATTTGCCATGGTTTGAAGAGAGAAGAAAAAGTAAGACCAAGGAGACGGTTTATGAAAATAAAGGTTTGACAATTGATGGATTGCAATGCTTGAGGACAAGAAATAGTTCGAGTTTGGGGGTGTGATAAGTGCCCAAAAGTCCTATATTTTGACCCCTTTTACATGGAAATTATCACTCAACCTACACCCATTTGAGCTGCATTATGGCCCTTCATGCATGAATTTCATCATTTATGCCTTTGATCCTTATATTCTATTTATCTTATGGAAAAGGTACTATCTGATGCATGTTTGGCGCTTCTTTAGATTTGCACGATGCGAGGGTAGGATGATGTCGCGACGACACTAGAGGACAAGGGAAGAATGAGGCAGAACCAGCTAGTAGCATACCCTGATCGAACCAAGCCACAACAAAAAGCTTCTACTCAGGGAAGTTGATTTATGATGAAGCCTTGCGGAGCGGAACCAGTCACAGACCCATGTCGAGGCATCAGAATACCATGCTGCGGTCGTATACTATTCAACCCGTTAGAGGAAAAATAGGCAAAGTGGTAGTCGATTTGTAGAGCTTTAAATGCCGATTTTTTCTACACACTTTGTGTTGTAGCTGGAGCTCGAGAAGAGGATGAAAACATGGAAGGAAGTATAAAGTTGGACTTTTGGCGAAAAGTGTATATTGCATTAAATTAAAGAGATTCATCTCTTTAATAAAGTTAAGTCCAAGTCCAACTAATTTCATCTCCAAGAAGAACTTGTTCCTACACCTTTCCCTATATAAAGAGGCTTGTCGTCATCACAAAGGAATGGAGGAGAGTTTGAAAGAAGAATCGAAAGAAGGAGAGCTTAGGGATTAGTTTGTGTTTTCTTTTCAATTATTATGTTCTAATTTTCCTTAGGGTTAGGATTAGTTTTGTTTAGTAGTTGTGTGAAGACTATTGTACTTTGTTTAAGTTCTTAATGCAATTAAGTTAAGGTTTGCTTATTCTTGGCTTTAATCATTCTTGCATACTTATCGAGAGAGAGTTTGTGAGATTATCTATTTGTTCAATATCGAGAGAGTTGAACTCATGAACTGATTAAGAACGATTTTCATCCCACGTGGTGTTAACTAACTCAACCTAGAGATAGGTTAAGAGTTTCAGCGGCTAAGAGAAGCGTGTGATTGGTTAGTGTTTGTCTTTGGTTTACGCCGAGAGGTATGGTCAAAGTTTAGCCATCAACAGTGCTCCGAGCTTAGAGATAAGGAGGAGCCATTCAATGACGCTTTGCTGAACCTTAACATTATCAGCCCAAGAGCAAGATATTGTTGCGGCAGAGAATCAACCTTTGCAGTCGCGGCATGAACTTAGGTTGCTTCCAAGGCTGTTTGTGTTGTAGCATTCAAGAACAGAGACAAGTCAATAGGATTCAACACTACGACGCATTCTAATCCGTTCCATTCTCTCAACTCTGATTTTCTATTTTTATTTCTGGTTTATTTTAGTTTTAGTATTTTTAGTTTATTCAAACAACCCAACTCATCTGTGTTTTTACTTTAATTGTTTTGCGGTGCGAGGAAGTAAGACCAAAAGGCTAGCTCAATCCCTATGGAGACGATACTCGATATACTTATCATTATATTACTTGAGACGTGTACACTTGCACTATTGTGGGGCACTTTTACGCGAGCATCACAATGCCCTGTCAATTCCCGACTAGGGAGAAAAAGAGCAAAGTGGTAGGCGACTTGAAGAGCGTAAAGAGCTGAATTTTTTGGAGATAAATTTCGTGAAGATCGGAGCTTGGAATTGCATAGAAAGGTTAAGGGAGATTAAATTCCATGAAGATAGGAGGATTTTTAGGAGGAATAAAAGAATAAAATAAGAGAGACTTATTTCTTTTATTGTCTTTAGTTCCAACTTAACTTCTTCCTCAAAGATTACTTTGACCTACCCATCCCCTATAAAGAAGAGGCCAAGCCATCCATTGGAAAGCGACTAAGGAGGGGAGAGACGCAAGGATTGAAGATCGGTTGAAGACCAAGGCTACCCCAAGTCCTTCTATTTTTCTTTCTTGTTTGGTTGATGTTCTTGCTGGAAATTAATCTTGTGTTGTTCCTAATCCCAACTATGAACTAAACATTCTTAGGCTAGGGTTATTTTGTTTAGTGGTTGTGAGAAAACTTTTGGATTTTGTTTAGGTTTTTGTTATGCAATTTAAGTTCAAGGTTTGCTTATTGTTGGTGTTTATCTTTACTTGCAATTGAATCGGGAGAGGAAATTGTGATTGCATCCATTTATCTAATATCGGGAGAGTTAGATTCAACAAACGAATAAGCATGGTTTTTGCCCAAATCGGTGAAGACTAATTCGACTTAGGAATAAGTACGAATTTCATCGTCTAAGAGAGGCGTTAGATCGATTGATATTCACCCTTGGTTCACGCTGGGAGGTATTATCAAGGCTTGCACATTGATAGAGTTTCGACTTAGGGATAAAAAGGAACCATTGAAGAACGCTTTGCCGAACCTTGAAGGTTGTCGCCAATTTGCCCAGGCAGTAGCCGCTTTCATTGCCCAGGAAACCGCCTTACCAATTGCCCAAGCAATCACTTTGTGCATTGCCCAGGCAATCATATTGCCCTTTGCCGAGGCAATCATTCTGCCCATTGCTGAAGCAATTCATCATCCTCTTTCATGCAAAACCGAGACAATTTCATTCGAATTCCACACTACGACGCAATAATCCGGCCTATTCTCTCATTCTATCAACGTATCTCTTAATTTTACTCGCTTATTTTAGTTTAGTAGTTTATTCAACCCACAACTACTACTTGTGTTTTTACTTTTTCAGTGCGAGATGATATATTCTTGAAGTAGCACCAATCCATGTGGAGATAATATCTTTCTATATTATAACTTGCGACATGTATTACTTGCACAAATTTTGAAGCACTCAAATCACGCAACAAGTTTTTGGTGTCGTTGCCGGGGTTTGGCAATAACGACTTTTTTTATTTTCTTGCACTTTTTTTCTTCTAATTTTTATTGTTCAGTTTCTAAAGGGTTAACATAATTTGGTTTTGCATTGGTTTAAGACCAGGGAAAATCTAACAGCTCTAGAATATCCTCTTGACCCAGAGATTGAATGTACCTACCGTAGACTTAGACAAAGACTGAGAGCAGCAATGGGAGATCAAGTCTGCAATGTGAATGGAAACAACAATCAGAATGCCAAAGTAGGATATGGAGTGATCTTAGCACAGAACTTAACCATATGAGATTATTTAGAGAAAGATCTCAACGGACTAAACCCAAGAGTTGTCACACCTGCAATCGAAGCTTCCCACTTTGAATTAAATCCAGTAATGTTTAATATGATCAATGCAATTGGTCAATTTGGTGGCTTGGCAACTAAAGATGCCAGAGAACATCTCAAATCTTTCATGGAGATTTGCAATTCATTCAAGCTACAAGGAGTTCATGAGGATGTTTTGAGAATAAAACTTTTCCCATATTCACTGAGGGATAGGGCAAAAACTTGGTTGAATAGCATTCTAGCCGGATCTATAGGATCTTGGAATGACTTATGTCGTGATTTCCTTGCTCAATTTAATCCTACAAATTTGACTGATAAGTTATGTAATGAAATCACTTCTTTTCGGTAGGCAGATGATGAATCTATGTACGAGGCTTGGGAGCAATACAAAGAGTTTTTACAAAAATGTCCCTTATATGGATTCCTGTTGTGGTCACAAGTGACGATGTTTTACAATGCAGTAAACACACCGACAAGGATGATGCTAGATGCTTCAGAAAATGGCATACTCCTAGACTAGCCACTAGAAGAAGCAACAGAGATCTTGAACAGACTTGCTAAAAATGATTACCAGTTCCCAACTACCCGAAGAGGAGGAGTCAGATGCCACGCTACAATAAACAAGCTTGAGTCATCGGATTCGATTCTCTCGCAATTGGCTACCTTAACCAATTTGGTTAAGAACATGCAATGACCAAGCAACATACAGGAGGTCAAGGTAGTAGGTTCATTATGTGATTTATGTAATGGTAACCATGATTCTTTTGAGTGTCCACAGAACCCAGAGTCCAGTTTTTATATTGGAAACTACAAATGAAACAACAACATGATGTCCAACACTTATAATTCAGCCTGAAAGAAACATCCAAATTTCTCATGGAGCAATCCTAACAATGCCCTTAATCAGAACAATCAGAATTCTCCAACATTGAGATTCCAACAGAACATGCCTCGGCAATCGATGCTGCATCAACCGATGCCGCAGCAACAATCAATGCCATCCAGTTCTTTGGAAAACTATCTAAATGCTTTCATGTCTCAAACTAGTGCATATATGGCTCATACTGATAAGTTCATAAAAAATACTGATGCTTTTATTGACAAGACTAAGATGAGAAAGTAGAACCATGAATCAACTTTGAAATCATTAGAAACTCAAGTTGGACAATTCGCTCAGATCCTGAATTCGAGACCGACGAGTGGGTTGCCTAGCGACACTGAGGTTGCAAGGGGAACAACTCATGAGAAATGCAAGGCAATCACCACGCGAAGTAGAAAACAACTCAAGGAACTCCGAGTTAATGAAATAGAGGAGACAGAATCAAAGGAGCCGATTGCCTCGGCAATGAAAAACAACATTGCCACGACAATGCCCAACAACATTACCTCGGCAATTCCCAACAACATTGCCTCAGCAATGCCCGATAAAACTGGCCCGACAATGCTAGACAAAGAGACCATAGAAAACAAGAAGGCATCTAAAGGTCCTAATTTAACGCCTCAAATCAAATTCCTATGCAAGGAACGAATTGAGGACATTCAACTTCCACCAATGTTCCCACAAAGGTTGAAACAGCAGAAACAAGAATACCAATTCAAGAAGTTCTTCGACATCTTGAAGTAAGTCCACATAAACTTGCTTTTCGTAGAAGCAATTGAGAAAATGTCGAACTATGCCAAGTTCCTTAAAGACATTGTCTCAAAGAGAATAAGAATATGGTAATTCGAAACCGTTGCTGCGACAAAAGGATGTATGGCCATGCTGCACAACCGAATGCCACCTAAGTTGAAAGATCTCGGTAGTTTCACCATACCATGTGCGATTGGGAATCACTATGTCGGGATGTCATTATGCGATCTTGGAGCAAGCATAAACCTTATGCTAAAATTAGTCTTCTACCGGTTGGGGATAGGGAAGGCAAGACCTACTACAGTGATGCTACAAATTGCGTATAGATCCTATGTTCATCTAGAGGGAAAAACTGAGGATATCTTGGTAAAAAGTTGATAAATTTATTTTCCCTGCTGACTTTATTGTTCTGGATTGTGAAGTAGATGAGTTCACACCGATTATCCTTGGGAGGCCATTCCTAGCTACAGGAAGGACCTTGATCAACGTTGAGAGAGGGGAACTCACCATGAGAGTAAATGATCAGCAAATCAAGTTGAATGTTTTCCACACCCTCAAGCAAGCCAAAGACCCAGAAGAATTATAAGTCATCCATGCCACAACCGAGTTCAATTTTGAAGTGGAGAAAGATTGCCTTGGAAATTTCCTCGACAACTGTTGTGACGATTGCCTCGGCAATAGTTTTGACGACTGCCTTAACCTTGAACAGCAGAACGTCGATGAGCAGGAAGAAGCCAACTAGATAGCTAGTCATCTAGGTAAGTATTTCGAACCACTAGATTACTCCGGGGAGGAAAGAAAGATCAAAAAGCCCTCTATCGAGCAACCTCTTGTTCTTGAATTGAAACCATTGCCAGGGCAATTGAAATATTTTTATTTGGGAACTAATAACACATTTCCCGTAATCATCTCTTCTAAGTTACAGCTTGAATAGGAGCAAAGATTGATCGACATGCTAAAGATGCACAATAAGGCAATAGGATGGGCAATTGCCGATTTGAAGGGAATTAGCCCAGCAGTTTGCATGCATAAAATCCTTTTGAAGGATGATCATAAACCGACCATTGAGGCACAAAGAAGGCTGAACCGAGTCATGAAAGAGGTGGTAAGGAAAGAAATCATCAAATGGCCCGATGTCGGTATCATCTATCCTATCTCTGATAGTACATGGGTAAGTCTGGTACAATGTGTACCGAAAAAGGGTTGTATTACAGTGGTAAGTAATGAAAACAACAAATTAATCCCAACTAGGACTGTGACCTGCTAAAGGGTTTGCCTGGATTACTATAAGTTGAATAAAGCTACTAGGAAAGATCATTTCCCTTTACCTTTTATTGATCAAATGCTTGACCATCTTGCAAGTAAACCCTTTTATTGTTTTCTTGATGGTTATTCAGGTTATAACAAAATTGCCATAGCACCAGAAGACCAAGAAAAGACCATCTTTACATGCCCATACGACACTTATGCCTTTCGAAGGATGCCATTTGAATTATGCAATGCCCTGACAACCTTCCAGCGATGCATGATGACAATTTTCTCTGACATGGTAGAAGATTTCCTAGAAATCTTCATGGACGATTTCTCTATATTTGGAGATGATTTCGACACTTGCCTAGGCAATTTGGAGAAAGTACTCAAAAGATGCGAGGAATATGACTTGGTCCTAAATTGGGAGAAATGTCACTTTATGCTGGAGAAGGCATAGTTTTCGGCCACAAAATCTCATCGAAAGGAATTAAAGTCGACAAAGCAAAAGTTGATATGATCGAGAAACTACCACCACCAACTTCTGTCAAAGGAATTTGTAGTTTTTGAGACATGCAAGTTTTTATAGAAGGTTTATAGAAATTTTTTCAAAGATTACTAAAACTTTGTGTAACTTGCTTGAACAGGATAAAGCCTTTGGCTTCGATGACTCATACATCAAAGCGTTCGAGACCCTGAAGCATTAACTTGTAACCGCACCAATCGTAGTCCCACCAGACTAGACATTGCCCTTTGAACTTATGTGCGACGCAAGTGATTTTGCATTAGGATCATTTGTAAAGTGCTCATTAGTTCTATATTTTGTGCGCATTCCATCTCATATTATTGGTGTTCCTAAGTACATTTTACGCATAATTAGGTTCATGCATTGCATATTCACAATATTTTTTAATTTGCCATGCTTTTATTGATTATCTTTTATTTGGTAAGGAAAATATGATGTTTTAGTTTAGTTTGCATTTTAGGGCTAGAAATTGTTAGGAAGAGGATAAACCAGAGGAGAGGATACAGAGGCAGCAGATCAGGGAGCTATATTGATGCAGTTCCAGACATAGAGAACCGCTACCGAGAACCTGATGCCACCACACCTGCCGCCCAGGGCAGCAAGCTGGGGAATTGGAAAATTGGAGTGCGATCTTTAGAGCAGAAAATCTTGATTCTAACGATTCCATCCACTCAATTTTCTGACGCCTGGAGCAGCGGACAAAGCCACTGAAGGAGGAGATCAAGATGACTTGCAGTGCAAGGCAACGAGAAGGAGTCCACATTCAATTCAAAGAAGTTAGAATTAAAGGTTGCATTTAATGCAAAAGCCACTTTGAAGACTTCTACTCCAAGGAGGACTTGGCCTAGCTAATGCCTATATATACTCGACATATTTTGTAATTGTATACATCTTAGGTTTTCCTTTGGGCATAGTCTAGGTTTTCTTGCCGCCAACAATGTTCTAAATTTTCTCTTGGGTTTGGGTTATGTTTGTAAACTAGTGTGAGAACGATTGTTTAGGAATTAAGTTTGTATTTGCAATAAAACTTCAAGGTTTGCTTATTCTATGCTCTTCATAGTTTTCATTTAAGTTCGAAAGATTAGTTGTTAACTATCTATTTGTTCGGTATCGAGAGAGTCGAACTCACAAAAGAGATAAGTACGATCCTCATCCTAATCAGGTGTTGATCAATTCGACCTAGACACAGGTGTGAGTTTAACGCGGCTAAAAGAGGACGAACCAAGGTTGCTGTTCATTGACAGATTCATGTCGACGAGTATCATCTGCAGTGGGAAACAACAACATTCCGACTTAGACATAAGCGGAATCACAATCGAAGCGTTCTGCTGAGCCTTGAATATCCTGTCGGACTTATCGCCGAGCTGTTTATCCATTCCACCTGCTGAGGCAGCGAAAGTTGTCAAAGCTTCTATCTGCCGTAATCCGCCGAGGCAGCACAGTCTGGCAGTGTAGTACAACTTATCATATTCAACGCAGTTCCACACTAGGGAGAAGCATAACCTGGCCCATTCCATCATCCTGATCTCTTTTATTAAATACTTGTGTTTTTATTTTACTTTTTATAAACTAAAGTTTACTTATGCATTTAATTTCCCTTGTGTAGGAACTGCAACTCGAATAAGCTATCCAATCCTCGTGGGAGACGATATCTTTTATACTATAACTTGACAAGAGTGTGCACTTGCGCTCATATTTAGAGAACATCTAAACGCTCTACACAGTCCTAGGCCAACGAACAGGTAAGATCTTTCATGTGATCTACTATGCTAGTAAAACTCTTAATGAGGAGCAAGTGAACTACACCACCACCGAGAAAGAGTTACAAGATATAGTATTCGATTTTGATAAATTTCGTTCATACATGATCGGAACCAAGGTAATTATTCATACTGGCCATTCAGAAATTAAGTACCTATTTGCCAAGAAAGATGCCAAACCTCGTTTAATTTGTTGGATTTTACTTCTACAAGAGTTTGACATTGAAATTAAGGACATGAAATGTACCGAGAATCAAGTTGTCGACCACTTGTCCCGGCTAGAACAAGGAGAAAATAATTCCGCAAACACAGAAATCCAAGAAGAATTCTCGGATGAGCAACTACTCATTGCCCAGGCAATTTCGACCAGCATTGTCACGACAACCATTACCCCAACAATGGCACAAGGGATTGCCTCGGCAACAGCCATATCACTAGCTTCAACAACACCATGGTATGCTGATCTTGTGAATTTCTTAGTTAGTGGTATAGTACCTTATAACCTTACTCACCAAGGGAAGAAGTAGTTCCGACATGATGCTAAGCATTATTATTGGGACGAGTCTTTTTTGTTTAAACAATGTGCAGATCAGGTTATAAGAAGGTGTGTCGCAGAGGAAGAACAACAAAATGTGCTCGAGCAATGCCAGTCTTCACCTTATGGAGGCCATTTTGGAGAGACAAGAACTGCAGCCAAAGTCTTGCAATTAGGATTGTATTGGCCAACGCTTTACAAAGATGCCCAAGAATTTTACAAACAATGCGATCGTTGTCATCGAACATACAATATCTCAAGGCGACACGAGATGCCCTTACAAAACATCCTTGAAGTCGAACTATTCGATGTTTGGGGAATTGATTTCATGGGACCTTTTTCGTCTTCATGTGGGAATCTCTACATCCTTCTTGTCGTTGACTATGTATCAAATTTTGTTGAGGCAATAGCAACTCCAAACAACGATTTCAAAACTGTACAAAAATTCCTTCAGAAAAACATATTAACACGGTTTGGAATGCCAAGAGCAATCATCAGCAATGAAGGCAAGCACTTCGATAACAAGCTAATTGCCAAGGTATTGCAAAGATTTGGAGTGTCACACAAAATTGCCACGACATATCACCCACAAACAAATGGGCAAGATGAAATTTCAAGCCGAGAGTTAAAGAATATCCTTGAGAAAGTAGTCAACCCTCTCCCAATGATTGGTCTCTTCGACTTGATGATGCACTTTGAGCCTATCGAACAACATTCAAAAACCATTAGGCATGTCTTCTTTCCGACTTGTCTACGGCAAAAGTTGTCATCTACCGGTGGAAATCGAACATAAAGCTTACTGGGCAATCAAAACTATGAATATGGATTGGGAGAGTGTGGACAAAAACGACTAATGGACCTCAATGAGATAGAGGAGTTCCGTGACTTAGCTTATGACAATGCAAGAATATACAAGGAGAAAACTAAGCATTGGCATGACAAGAAGCTATTTCCGAGGCAATTCTTGCCCGAGCAATTAGTTCTCCTTTTCAATTCTCGGTTGAAACTCTTCCTGGGAAAATTGCGATCAAGATGATCCGGATGTTTTGAAGTTGTCAAGCCATTCTTCCATGGTGTTGTTATAATCAAGTCCATAAAAGATGGCCATGAATTTGAAGTTAATGGACAAAGATTAAAACACTACACCGATACACATGTCATGCGCGATGAGGAAGTGGTTACTTTAGGAGATGCATGACCATGCTCTCCTTTAGTACTTTTAATTTTTGTTTTTATTTTATTTTTCTACATTTTATTTTATTTTTAGGATAAGGAGTAATTTTTATTTTATTGCTAATAAATATTTTCTTTATTTTTACTTTTTAGGAAAGGAATTTAAAGTGAAGAAGAATTGGAAAGAAGATTGGAATCATAGACAATGCCTACTTTTTAGTGAGATATGGGCTGATTTTTAGGGATTTCAATCCCACATAAACTTCACCTTTTACCCAAATTACCCCCAACTCTCCCTTAACCGGCCGACTAACCCCCTTCCATATGCATTACTTGCCGCCCACTCAAACCACCACCATTAGAGATCTCAAATTTGATTTTCAAATTTGCAATCATCACACCCACCCTATTAAATACCCCTCCCTATAACACTCAACAATCACAATCTTCTTTGCTATCTTTCACTTCAAACTTCCAAGATTTTATTTGTTCTCTTCTTTTGCTCGACCGATTCTCACAACACCATCATGGCTTTGAAACTCAAGACTTTGAAGCACCCATAATCAAGCCAAGAACCGACCTTCAAGAAGTATGCAACAACCGAATCAAGAAAAGATAACTCAAGAAGTGTGCAAATCGAAAGGTATGGGAAGAGTAAGGCTTTTTCTACAACTCCTCCCACACGAATTTTGGTTTGGAACCCTTCCTCTTCCGCTCGATCGACTACCAAAAGTGGAAAATCTTTTGCCATCAACCGAAAACGAGCAACGTCTATTAGGTTAGGTAATTCTACGCTCACTCACTGAACCCAAACAATCTGTACATGTTCGTTCATCACAAAGCAATCCCCTTTGATGACAATACCATCAAAACCTTCAACGAGATTTACGTGAAAAAGGATGAACATCAAGAGTTCGTTGACAATCTGACCCCGGTCGATTACAACAACATACTTGAGGATCTCATCACCGCTGGCACAACGTAGAATGAGGGAGCATTTAGAGGCACGGTAAATCGCCAAAGGCTTAAGCCCGAGGCAAAACTTTGGAACAAATTTGTGAAAACATGCCTAATGCCCACCTCACACAACACCAAGGTTGATAAATTGATACTTTTGCTCATTCACTCTATCTTGCACAATCGTATTATCAATGTTGGTGTTATAATATGCAATGAGATGTTTGTTTGTAGCCAAAAAGAATAGGGAACTCTCTACTTCCCATTCCTAATAACCGAGTTGTGTGAGGAACACCATGTGCCTAGTGATCCAACGGTTGAGAAGATGCCTCAACGGAAGGGATGGGCAAGAGAAAGATACCTCTAAATCATGGGAATAACCAAAGTTGAGCCACAATCAATCGTTGCCCAAAAGATTGCTGAGGCAACCTCTTCGGGCAATGAACCGGCAATCTCTCCTACTAATGCCAAGGCAAGTGGACCGACAACACCAACACTTGAACAACTTACCAACATGATCCAACCACTTGCCAACTGAATCGAAGCCATGGAGAAAAGGAAAATTTCTTTCATGAGGTATATGAAGGATTACAACAATGCCATCATCCGAGTGATCCTTGAAAAATACCCTGATAACTCGTTAAGGTTCCCAATTTTCCCTGCCAATCTCATTGCCTCAGCAATGCCTACTGCCACTTCCTCTGCAATGCCTACTATCATTGCCTCAGCAATGCCTACTACCTCGGCAATTCCGACTGATGATGCTCCACCAACACGTGAGAACAAAGGCAAGGCACCAGTGACCGAACCAAGCCACACCAAAACATGGTAATTTAGCTTTTATTTTTCTTTTCATTATTTTTCATCATTGAAGACGATGACCCATCCGAGTCATTGTAATTTTCTTTCTTTTCTTGCATTTAGCTTTTATTTTTCTTTTCTTTATTTTTCATGTAATCATGCATTGAGGGTGATGATTTTCTCGAATTTGGGGGGGGAGTACTTGTTCTTAGTTTAAGATCATTGTAGTGCATTCATCCTTAAATAGTGCATTTATGTTGCATATGTACTTGCCATACTTTTAATTAAATCAAAGTGCCAGGACTTGTTGAATTTCTAATGATAAATCTTAAAGTAGCATACCTAATCGAAAGAACTTTAATCTATGGATTTCATGAAAAAGACTTAGAATTTACTATGATGCTAAAAGATTAACACAATTGTGGCTTGTTGATTGAAAGAGACTTAGTGAACTTAGGTTGCTTAAGATTTTGGGTAAATTAAAAAATTGAGATTCTTGCTAGAGGTGCCCGAAACCGGCTTTAGTAGTAATGAACAATAAAAAATCACTAGAGATGCCCAAAATTGGCTCTAGTTGACTAAATTAAATAAGAAATTGTTGAATTGCAAGAGGTGCTCGAAATTGGCTCTAGTGAAAAATAAAAACAATTGCCCCGAAAATGAAATTGACAAAGACCTAATGTTCACATAAGACTCTTGATAAATCAACTTGCACACAACCTTGCACACACATGATCACATGCATTATAGTTTGGTTCCGGGAATATTCATGCTGTCCGAACACCCATCCTAATTTGTACAACGATTTTCAAGATTGAAGGTAAGTCCGAAGCATGTTTCTTTTGATTAAATTCTTGGCAAGTAATTGTTAGCTTGCATTGCTTGAGAACAAGAAATAGTTTGAGTTTGGGGGTGTGTTAAGTTTGTGAAATTACTAATTTTCTACTCTTTTTCATTTCAATTATTGCTAGACTTAGGCTCATTTAGGTTGCACATCTAGTCATTCATGCATATTTGCATTATTTTCTTTCTTGCCGTGCTTGATAATTTTTAATTGCTTAGTTGGTGGAAAATGTGCTGCTCTGGTATGTGTTTCGATGTGCGCAGGTAAATTTCCCGAGCAAGTATTGCCGCGACAATGAAGGAAAGGAGGAGGGTGTCAATTGATCCTGATCGAGTAGAACCGATCCGTATTATGCGATGCTGAGTGCACCTGACCGAGCGAAGACGACCAAGAAATCACCACCAGGCCATTGTCGCGCCGAACTATGTCGAGCCATTGCCCATGCAATTCCTGACTAGGGAGAAAAAGAGCAAAGTGGTAGGCGACTTGAAGAGCGTAGTAAAGAGCTGAATTTTTGGAGATAAATTACATGAAGATCAGAGCTTGGAATTGCTAGGAAGGTTAATGGGAGATTAAATTCCATGAATATAGGTGGAGTTTTAGGAGGAAGAAAAGAATAAGATAAAAGAGACTTATTTCTTTTATTGTCTTTAATTCCAACTTAACTTCTTCTTCAAAGATGACTTTGACCTACCCATCTCCTATAAAGAAGAGGCCATGTTGTCCATTGGAAAACGACTAGGGAGTGAGAGACGCAAGGATTGAAGATCGATTGGAGACCAAGGCTGACCAAGTCCTTCTAGTTTTCTTTCTTGTTCGGTTGATGTTCTTGTTGGGAATTAATCTTGTGTTGTTTCCAATCCCAACTATGAACTAAACTTTCTTAGGCTAGGGTTATTTTGTTTAGTGGTTGTAAGAAAATGTTTGGATTTTGTTTAGGTTTTTGTTATGCAATTTAAGTTCAAGAATTGCTTATTCTTGGTGTTTATATTTACTTGCAATTGAATCGGGAGAGGAAATTGTGATTGCATCCATTTATCTAATACCGGGAGAGTTAGATTCAAGAAACGAATAAGCATGGTTTTTACCCAAATTGGTGAAGACTAATTCGGCTTAGAAATAAGTAAGAATTTCAATGGCTAAGAGAGGCGTTAGATCGATTAATGTTCACCCTTGGTTCACGCTGAGAGGTATTATCATGGCTTGCACATTGATAGAGTTTTGACTTAGAGATAAGAAGGAACCATTGAAGAACGCTTTGCCGAACCTTGAAGGTTGTCGCCAAATTGCCTAGGTAGTAGCCGCTTTCATTGCCAAAGAAACTGCCTTACCAATTGCCCAAGCAATCACTTTATGCATTGCCCAGGCAATCGTATTGCCCCTTGCTGAGGCAATCATTCTGCCCATTGTCGAGGCAATTCATCTTTCTCTTGCATGCAAAACCGAGACAGTTCCATTCGAATTCCACACTACGATGCAATATAATTTGGCCTACTCTCTCATTCTGTCAACTTATCTCTTTATTTTACTCATTTCTTTTAGTTTAGTAGTTTATTCAACCCAAAACTATTACTTGCGTTTTTACTTTTTCAGTGCGAGACAATAGATTCTTGAAGTAGCACCAATCCCTGTGGAGACAATATCTTTCTATACTATAACTTGCGACGTGTATACTTGCATAAATTGTAAAGCACTCAAATCATGGAACAATCATCAAGTGTTTCTCTAATGAATCCCCACTCTAATCGATCATACGCTTTTTCCAAATCCATCTTGATGGTCGTCCATCACTTCTTTCATTTTTTTGCCTCATGGAATGAATTATCTCTTGCACCACAATGATGTTATCAGTAATATTTCGTCATGGCACAAAACTAGTTTGATTCAACATGATCCACAATGGAAGATATAGTTTCATTTGATTTACAATTATCTTGGATACTATTTTATAAACATATGTGCATAAACTAATAAGGCAAAATTGTTGGATAGTTTACAGTACCTGAACTTACAAGATTAAGACAAGTAAAGTTGTAATGAGCCATCCCTCAAGTATATATGTTGCAAAAATATAACTTTACTTAAAATATTTCAAAGAATCCTACATCTCTCTTTTATATTATTTATTTTAAGTTTAAATAGAAAGACTTGATATTGGGCTTGTAAGAGAAAAATATGATGGTGATTGCACGCACATGAGGTTTGGCCAAGAAGTCCTCAATTGAAATTGAAACCAACCAATTTCCTCATGTGCATGAACTAGAGGCTCGATCCATTTTTTATTATTTTATTATTATTATTAAAATTTATTTTAACCATTCATTTTAAAATGAAAGTATATTCTTTTTTAACCATTCATTTTTCTGATTAATTTTAACCATTCATTTTAAATAAAAGTATCTTTATTCTTAACCATTCATTTTATTTTTGACTAATTTACCCTTGACAAATGGATATTTTTAAATGCCCTTTTTGGGCATGCATGGTACTATAAATACCATGCAGACATGCCTTCAAAAATGATCTAAAAGTAGAATCATCTACTTACTTTCTTCTCCTCGCTCTCATTTTAAACATGTCTTAAAGCTGAGTATTCATTGGTTCTATGCTCTTTCTGTTGCCTGCTTCGGCAGAAGTTCTTATTGAATCCTGGAGGGTATGCATCATCGCGAAATATCCTTAAGGACAATGTCTAGTGCACGCCTCAAGCAAGTCTTAGTTCAATACTTTTCCGGTTTACAAAACATTTTTTCTTAAAATATTAAGGATATTACATGATGCCTCTTTAAATCGAAAAAATCTACGACTTCTTAACAAAGATTTTTGTTGCTGTTGGTGTTGTTGTTGTTACGTTGTCCGTGCAGTACTCTGATGAGTCAGCTTATTGTCGTGTTGTTGTGTGTACATTCATAGTTCAAACTCAATGATGTTAAATAGGTATGTATTATCTATGAATTTTTGTGAATGCTTTTAAATAATAATTTTATTTATCTATGCTATAATATTGGATTATTAAAAAAATCTTATGTCCAATATATATTCTTACAATTTTTTGTATGTTGAGCTTTAAGCATGATTGATTTTGGTTATAAACTCAAAATAATATTTTGAGAAAGGAGGAAAAATGAAATTATTTTATATGTTGTAAACTCCATAATTGATTGTTGGGATAATGCGAAACTGCATGTCTAGGATTGGTTCTATCAAAGACTGGGTATTTAAGAGTGCTTTGTACACCACCTCTCTTTCATAGGAACCTACCTGGTGCATTATTCATTGACTATACCCACGATTTTATCTCCAATTATGCTGACACATTGAGCCACCATATAACTTAGTGCAAAAAATTCAATGAAAAATGAGTATCTCGTTAAACCACATATTTATTTGGGTGAAACAGATGTCGTTAATCCTCTTAAGCCAGATTTTAATTTGGTTGAAACATATGGAATAATGGAAAATGAAAATCCTGTTAAGCCAATTAATTTGGTTGAAGTAGACGAGATAATTTTGTGGTCATTTCTCAAAGTTAATATTTTTACGAATACAAAAGAGTGGATGATAGACAATGGAGCTACTAGGCATATATTTATGTCATACCCCCTTGCGGAGGAAGGATAAGCAACTGTCTATCCTAGAGAACGTTCGAAACTGCACAAGTATTTTAGAAGGTAAGGTATTATTCAAAGAAAAAAAAACCTTAACGTAAGTTTCCTTCAAATGTGACGAATTGAGAATATATTTTTTGAAAAGGGTTTTGTAACATGTTTATTCAATATTAGGCATGTTATTTATATTTCTTGTCTGATTAAATGTCACGATGATCTATGAAACATGTTAATGTGATAATTTGTGTTATTATGTGTAATCACTAATTTTGTCCGGGGTGTTAACCCGTTTTTATATTTTGTCAATCTTTGCAATAACATGCGTTGGTTGCTTTATCTATTTATTTAAGAATGTATGTTTAAAACCAAAAAAACAATACTAGTGTTACTTGTTAAGTATTAACATACTTATATTATGCTAGTGACATATATACATGTTTATCATTATGTTATTATCGAATTGAAAACCCCAAAATATTATTAGATTATAGTCTTTATGTTATTATATAATATCATCATCATCATCATCATCATCATTATTATTATTATTAAGCTGAAAAAAGAAAGAGGAAAATTATATCTATATACTAATTAATCTAGAACAAAGCCCAAATTTATTAATAAAACAGTCCATTACTACAAATATTAAAACCCCAAAATAATTTTATTAAATAGGCCAAAAAAATTAAAACCCTAGCCCTAATCTGATAAAACAAGAAAAAACCTAATTTCCTATCTCATATGTGCAGCCGCAGCATCCTGAACCGTCAGATTTGGAAGGGAGATCAAACGGCCCAGATCAAGCCTCGGATGGAAACCCTAGGATCCCTTCAAATCCCTCAGCGCCACATCGATCACGGTCGTCAGATCCGATGGCGCACCAACGGTCCGGAACAACACATAGAAGGTTCCAAAGCTCATATGCGCCTACACGCGGCTCTTGGAATTCCAGATGGGCACGTACATGTCATTCCGCCATCCACATGGCTCCTACGCGCGCTGGTCGACCTTCCAACTTTGCCTCCACATTGGTCGAAGGATCCAATAACCCGCCGCCGCCTCACCTTTGATTCGCCACGTCGACAGCCACGCTGGCCAGAAGCCATCTCTCTCTCTGGTCCTCTCTCCTCCAACGATCATCCACATGCAAATGAACAACAAAATCCAAATCAGAGGTGCATGAATCTGGCCAAAATAGACAAAGATCAACCAATAGCAATTTTTTATTCTGATTTTTAAGTAAACAAATTTGTAATTTTCGGTTACAAAAGCCGAAACCAAACAATGTAAACCCGAAGCTACATTGGGGAAATTTCAGAGAACAATCGGTACAAAAGTAGTCTTCTGAGGTATACCCTCTTTCTTTTAATTTTCGAAGCATATCATAAACGAAAAAAGGGGTCTAGGGTTTCAATTACCTTTGTCGTTCTCGTCTTCCCGCACGTCGGTCAGCCTTCCTTCGCCGATAATAAGCGCCATCTGGCAATCGAAAAGCCGTGAAAGGTGAATCGGTGGAGGGGCGATCAGTAATGAGCACTCAGTTATAAAAAAATGATTTTGGTTTTAGTTTTTTTAAAATAGGGACGTCCCTCATCGTTTTGAAGGGTCTAATTTTAGATTTGGGTTTACAAAGTGAAAATGAGTGTTTTAAGGGTGTTTGGGAGTTCGCTGGCCACCGATTAGCGACGATCGACATTCTAAATTTTGACGTCGAAAGAATGGGGAGGTGTTTGAGAGGGATTTAGCAAAAAAGGGTTTAAAACGAATCAAACACGCTTTTATATTGCTTTAACAATTTAAAATCAGTATAATTCCTTCATAAGCCCTTTCGCGTCGCGCTATTCTCGCACAAGGGTTTCCGTGTTTTTAAATCGCGCCCTTGGTCCTTATGGTTTTTTTAACATTTGCAATTTCGTCCGTTCTAAGCTTAATCCAATCTTAAATGGTTTAATCACCCCTTGAGTCCCGGGAGTCTATTTCGGGTTCGAATTTAGTCCTAATTCCAGTGTTAAAACCCCTTGTTCATGCATATTTAATTTTAGTTCTCTAATATGTTATTATTGTTGTTTGTTCTTGCATGTTGATATTGTTATTATTCTTTCCCTAATGTTGTAGATCTATCTAATTCGAGGTTTGTTGTAGATATTTATGTTATGTGGTTGTTTTTTAGTCTTGTTTGACATCTTATGTTCCTTTATATAGTATTTTTTATAATGTATAATTTATACATAATATAAGGTTTTTATATAGTAATATAGTTTACACATAGTATAAGTCTTTTTTATATATAGTTTCATATGTAATATATAGTTTATATAATATGGTTTATACATAATAAGTTTTATATATAATATATAGTACGTATGTAGTATATAGTTTTATATATATATGGTTTTAATATAATATATAGTATATATATAATATAAGGTTTCCTCATATAATATAGTTTTTATATAATATATAGTTTTAAAATATATACTTTAATGCATGGTAAAATATGATGTTTTAATGTGTTGTTTATATGTGACATGCATTTTTAATTGTCATCCATAAGCCCCCTAATATTTTGATTGCAAGGTAATTAAAACTTTAAAAAGGAGATATTTATTAATTTCGATATTTGCGCCGTAACAGTCTTGCTTTAATGGATGTTGGCCGAATATTTGGATTAATTTTCACCGTCCAAAGGTAAACATTAATTTAAAATCGACAATATCATGACATCATTCCTAAAATGCTTGCATCATGCATAAAGGAGACGTACTAAATTCGAACCGTAAATTAACACGGCAGTCAGACTTATATGATGTCGGCTTAATCCATGGTCCGATGTATCATCATCCTTATTAATTAAGTGCCTAATTAATTCTAAAGAAACGATTTGATAAAGCCTATACAATTAGAGTCAGATTTTCAGTTAAGAACATCTAATTAAATTCACTTTAATCTTTAAATAATTTCCATCGATTGAAGGTAACAAATATTTTGGTACCGATTTCTGGGCGCGATGGGGGGTGCTAATCCTTCCCCACACGTGCCAACTCCCGAACAATTTTCAAAATGAATCTCTGGTTTTTATGTTGTCCGGCCTACCTAAGTGGCCGGTAGCGACTCCAAGATTTTATCGTTTTTCAAAACTCGAATTATTTTCCGAAAGAAATTCCTCTTTTAAAAAAATCATTTTCAAAAAGTGGGATACTTAAAACTTTCCTCAAAAAAATGTTATTACAGTTTGACGACTCCACTAGGGACCGAATTTTGTTTTACATAACAAAAAGAGAGTTAAGCCAAGAAAATACTTGTTGCCTTTAATCGATGGAAATTATTTATATCTTAGTTTGAGTTTAATGAGGTTGTTCTTCCTTGATAATGCGACTTAAATTGTACAAGCTTTGATAATTGGTAGCCTTCGAATTAATTCTTTATTTAATTTCTAAGGAGTCAGCGACATGTGCTGCATCATGATCATCAAGCTCTATATCCGAGCTCTGACCCTTAGGTGGGAGTGAAACGCCCATACCCACGTGAGTATCCCTCCACGGGTCGGTAATTCACTTCTGGAATCCACACCTTTGACATGTGAGCACTTCACGTCATTAGGTCGTGCTTTCCCTCGAACCGAAACCAATTCTCAAGCTTGTAATGGGCCAGAATTGGGGTTCTTGTTGCCTTAGTAAGTAATAAGATAAGTTCGGGTACCCTTGTTAGAACTGAACCCTTGCGTGAGAATCTAAGAAGCCCACCCCATTATAGTCATGCGGATAACCGTAGAGCCAGAATTCATGTTGTAGGTTTTTCCTTTATCTGTCTTGTTTTTGGTTAATTGCTTTTCTCCTTGCGATTAATTTTGCTCACTTAATTATTTACTTTTTTACTAACACATTCATTCTCAATGTTCTTTTACTTGTTTTGTTTATTTGTTGTGCATATTCATGACATTTTCATATGAAGTGTTGATTCGAGAACAATCCAAAATTGAAGGCTTTTGTAATGGGAGAAAGAGTCCATCATAACGTGTTGAAGAATCCAAAAGTTCAAGATTGATCAGAAGACGAGCAACAGCTAATCCGGTTACTAGTGGAGAAGGAATCTAGTTGTGTTTTATGTGGTAGATATTTCCTTTTCTCGTTGTAATGAGAGTCGATCTCCATTGTGGAAAGTTGTTTAATGAGGATGTTCGTCGATCAACACTTTTTTGCATTATTCCTTGCATACTTATCTTTAAATTATATCATTTTCATTCATATGATACATTGCATACATTAATCAATCATTAAGTTAATTACGAGAAATATCATGGTAGAAAGTGAAAGTTTAATATGCAATCATTCCTCATTCATACGTTACCCGTTTTCAAACCCGAGCAATGGAAGAGAGATTACCAAGGTAGAGAAAGGGAAAAAGGACCTCGAAACTCGTTTGGATGGGGTCATCAAGAATATCAGCGATCAGATTGCACAGTTGCAAGCTTCTATTATTGCTAAGATGACTGACCTGTTATTGGAGATGAAAGGTGAGGAAGGAGTTTCTATGGATAGCTCAAACATTTAAGGACACAAGGGTACCGCATCCTGTGTGAAGGATCAACCAGAAGTGCCAAATCCCAGAAAAAGAGTCTACATTAATCTCGCGGGAGTTTCTGCCAACCCCGCTATTGGAACACCTGTTAGCCGCCACGGGGGAACCTCAACGAATCACCTCATTGACTTAGGGGCGGGATATGAGGATGAAGTGGAGAGGATTAAGGCTGAGATGGAAGAGAAGCATGAGGAGAGGTTTTGCTTCTTTGAAGAAAGATTCAAGACCTTACAAGGGACATATGAACAAGGGAATGATGCCAGTGATTTGAGCCTTGTAACAGATTTAGTCCTTCCGTCGAAATTCTAAGTTCCCGATTTTGAGAAGTATGATGTAACTACTTACCCCTTAGCTCACATTACTATGTATTACCGGAAGATGGCATCTTTTATAAAAGATGAGAAGCTACTTATTCAGTGTTTTCAAGACAGTTTAACTGGTTCCGCAACCCGTTGGTATACTCAACTTAGTCGCGTCGACATCAAGTCATAGAGAGATCTTTCAAAAGCATTCGTGGGTCAGTACAAGCATGTAACTGATATGATTCCAAATTGGCTCATGCTACAGGGTTTGGAAGAAAAGCACAATGAGAGTTTCCGTGAGTATGCCCAGCGTTGGCGAGACGTGGCAGCCCAAGTGCAGCCCCCACTTCCGGAAAGTGAAATTATTCCTTTGTTTATGGACACTCTAAAGGGAGTCTTGTATGATCGCTTGATAGACAATCCCTCTAATAGCTTTGCGGACATGGTCATGACGAGAGAACGTATTGAGGATGTTATAAAGAAAGGGAAGATAGTAGATCCCTATAGCGCAACCGCCCACAAGGGGCATGGGTCCCAACTTCATATGGTGGGTTCTCGCCCAAGCAACCAGTCTTATGGCCACTACCATAATCAAGCATCCTGGTTTGCAAACCTTCTAACTCCGATTCAGTCCAAAGCAAAGGATCCTCCCTATCCCAAAGGTTAAGATGTCAGTGTCGTATGTGACTACCATGTGGGAAGCACGAGCCACACCACAGAGAATTGTGGGGCACTGAAAAACAAGGTGCAAGCTATGATCGAGAACGGTCTTTTGACGTTTTGAAAAGAAAGAATGAGAACATGACTTTTGGGAGGTGCTAATAGCCGGTCTTCTTTAGGAGTTTGTGTGTTTAAGTTTCTTGCATGTTGCATTTTCTCTCGAAGTAATGCATAGAACAAACATTGCTATCATTTGCCCAAGATAGCAATGATCTTTTTTAAGGGCACTTGTTATGTTTGCGGATTTTCTTTCTAATGAAAAAGCATTTTGCTTAACATACAATGACCTTGAAATCATATATATGTATATCCCTCCTTACCTTCGTAGGTCCTCGGATATCACATGCATGATGTGGCATTGATTCTAGTGAAAGAGATTGATCAAATGTTGTGATAACGATGAAGTGTGATTTCACACTCTGTCCGCTCTGGTCGGTAAAACGAGAGAAGCAAGATTACTATTCCTTCAATGATGTTCGATGATTAGGAAATATCATAGGAAAGTTCAAATATAGTTGCTTGAATGTGCCTGAAGAAAAGAGGAAAAATAGACTATTTCAAAATAAAATGTTTTTAACTTCAGAACTTGGTAATAAGCAATAACGAAAAAGCACTACAATTTTTGAAACCTGGTAATAGGAATTTTTGGAAATGAGTGTGGAATTTTATGGGCACTCCTCTGAAGCCTGAAACTCTTTGCTTCATGAGTGATGGTAATATTTTCAAAATCATGACCATGCCGAGTAACTCGGGGTATTGTTGTATGCTCCACCATTTTCCTCGAGACAGAGGATTGTGACGAGTTGAATTCCCCTAAAAAGGGGGGAGAAAATGAATGAACAAATTGAATAAGTCCCGGAAAGGAATCCTTGAGGACACTGACACAAAATCAATGCTAATCATAAGCACACACTTACATATAAAGTCCTTAGAATGACATGTTCCACGCTCCATGGGCTAAAAAAAGTCGAAAGTTTAAACATACATATGAATGGAGAAATATGATGAGAACTAGAAGGAATAGTAATTGAACAGATCAAGAAAATACCATAATCACGAGGATGAGCCGAGCAATTTGAGGGGAGTTTCACAATTTCAAATATCACCACAACATTCAAAGTCTTCATAGACACAAGCTATGCTTGAAATGATCACTAGAATGTTGAATCTAAGACGCTCTTACATTTGATATCCGGGACATCCTATTCTGTTTTTTTCTTTCAATCAAAATTTTGGTTTCAAGGTTCTGTATATTAATCTGAAAATCCATTCTTCATTAGAATGACGACCAGAAAATTGATATATTTTAAACAAAGAAATTTACTTTTATTACTTCAGAGAGAAATGTATCACCGTTAGTGAGGCCCAAAATTGAGGGGCACTACATGAGGTGGGATGATGAAGTGCCATTGAAGTTAATTTGTCATGAAGGGGCATCATTGTCTGTGGGTAACAAGGGTTTTTGCACATAAGAGTTTAAATCAGAATAGATGAGAGATGGCGTAAGGCTTGAAAGAACTTGATTAATAATTCTGAATACGACCGAGGTCATTCTACTCGAATATTTGAACGAAGAATGGGCAACGCAAGTTTGGGGGGTAAGTCTTGTCAAGACATGGGATTGATGAGTGGTTGTAGTCCCAAGATGATGACCACCGACCCTAGAGAACGGAGACGAGCTAAATCCATGCATCTTTGCATTCTCATGAACACACATCTCTGCACCATGAAATATGCTCATACATCATTGATAGTTAGACATCTATATGTTGGGAGCATGCTAACTCATATCGTCATAGCATTTTGTCTATTTTAAACAGGCTTTTGAGAAAGGATGGATCTACAGCACTGCGAGAGGAGAAGTAGATCTCGCAAAATCAAGAGCTCTTCGACTTGTATAGTGAGAACTTCCAAAGGTCTTTCAAAACAAATTTCTCAATTCCTTAAAACCCTAGATTCCTAAATTCACCCCTTCCAAAAGGACGTTTTCCTCAAAAACTAATTTCTTCAATTCACCCCTTTCAAAAGGACGTTTTCCTCAAAATTTAAATTCCTCAATTTGACCCTACCAAAAGGATATTTTTCTTAAAAATAAAAATTTCACAATTTTATACTTCCCAAAGGATGTTTTTCTCAAAAATCAAAAATTCTCAATTTTATCCTTCCCAAAGGATGTTTTTCTTAAAATTCAAAATTCTCGATTTTAACCTTCCCAAAGGATGTTTTTTCTTAAAATTCAAAATTCTCAATTTTATCCTTCCCAAAGGATGTTTTTCTCAAAATTCAAATTTCTCAATTTTATCCATCCCAAAGGATATTTTTTTTCTTAATACTTCGTTTGTTTTCACCGTTTCGGGAAATCAAGTTATTTGGATTTGTTCTCTGCCGCTACGGAGGAATGAATCATCTGCAAACTGGTCCGTCCATTCCCGCTCCAAGAGGACATGCCAATGCTACCCACTTTGTTTCTACCGCTTCAGAAAAGCAAATCACTCGAACAGGGAAGTTGGACAAAATTAGTGCTTATGGTCTTTGCTATATTCTTATTCCACGAGGCTAAGCAAAGATGGGCACTTGTAATCACTAATTTTTCCTGGGTGTTAACCCGTTTTTATATTTTGTCAATCTTTGCAATAACGGGCCTTGGTTGCTTTATCTATTTATTTAAGAATGTAGGTTCAAAACCAAAAAAAAAACATTACTAGTGTTACTTGTTAAGTATTAACAGACTTATATTATTCTAGTGACATATATACATGTTTATCATTATGTTATTACCGAATTGAAAACCCCAAAATATTATTAGATTATAGTCTTTATGTCACTATATAAAATCATTATCATCATCATCATCATCATTATTATTATTATTATTATTATTATTATTATTATTATTATTATTATTATTAAGCTGAAAAAAGAAAAAGGAAAATTATATATATATATATATACTAATTAATATATAATAAAGCCAAAGTTTATTAATAAAGCAGTCTATTACTACAAATATTAAAACCCAAAAATAAAATTATTACATAGGCCCAAATAATTAAAACCCTAGCCCTAATGTGATAAAACAAGAAAAAAACCTAATTTCCTATCTCTTTTGTGCAACCGCCGCATCCCGAACAGTCAGATCTGGAAGGGAGATCAAACGGCTCAGATCGAGCCTCGGATGGAAAACCTAGGATCCCCTGAAATCCCTCAGCGTCGCATCGATCATGGTCGTCAAACTCGAGGGCGCACCAATGGTCCGGATCAACGTGGAGAAGCTTCAAGAGCTCCCACACGCCCACATGCGGCTCTTGGAATTCTAGATGCGCGCGTACATGATGTTTCCCCATCCACATGGCTCCCACCCGCGCCGGTCGACCTTCCAACTTTGCCTCCATGTTGGTCGAAGGATCCAGTAACCCGACGCCGCCTCACATTTGATTCGCCACGTCGACTGCCGCGCTAGCCAGAAGCCATCTCTCTCTGGTCCCCTCTCCTCCCACGATTATCCACAGGCAAAGAAACAACAAAATCAAAATCAGAGGGTGCATGAATCTGGCCAAAATAGACAAAGATCAACCAATAACAATTTTTTATTCTGATTTTTATGTAAACAAATTTGTAATTTTTGGTTATATAAGCCGAAACAAAACAATGTAAACCCGAAGCAACATTGGTAAATTTTCAGAGAACAATCAATACAAAAGAATTCTTCTGAGGTATACCCTCTTTTTTTTTTATTTTCGAAGTATATCATAAACGAAAAAAGAGGTCTAGGGTTTCTGTTACCTTGGTTGTTCTCGTCTTCCCGGGCGTCGGTCCACCTTTCTTCGCCGATAATAAGGCATATGGCAATGGAAAAGCCGTGAAAGGACGTTCCTCGTCATTTTGAAGGGTCTGAGTTTAGATTTGGGTTTGAAAAGTGAAAATGAGTGTTTGAATGGTGTTTGGGAGTTTTTCGGCCACCGATAGGGACGACCGACGTTCTAAATTCCGACGTCGAAAGAATGGAGAGGTTTCTGAGAGGGATTTAGCAAAAAGGGTTTAAAATGAATTAAACACGCTTTTATACTGCTTTAATAATTTAAAATTGGTATAATCCCTTAATAAGCCATTCCACATCGCGCTATTAACGCGCACAAGGGTTTTCTTGTTTTTAAATCGCGCCCCTGGTCCTTATGGTTTTTCAAATGTTTGCAATTTCGTCCGTTCTAAGCTTAATCCTATCTCAAATGGTTTAATCACCCCTTGAGTCTGTTTTGGGTTCGAATTTAGTCCTAATTCCAGTGTTAAAACCCCTTGTTCATGCATATTTAATTTTAGTTCTCTAATATGTTATTATTGTTGTTGTTCTTGCCATGTTGATATTGTTATTATTCTTGCCCTAATTTTGTATATTTATCTAATTTGAGGTTTGTTGTAGATATATATGTTATGTGGTTGTTTTTTAGTCTTGTTTGACATCTTATGTTCGTTTATATAGTATTTTTTATAATGTATAGTTTATACATAATATAAGGTTTTTATATAGTAATATAGTGTATACATAGTATAAGTCTTTTTTATATATAGTTTCATATGTAATATGTAGTTTATATAATATGGTCTATACATAATACATTTTATATATAATATTAGTCTTATATATAATATATAGTACATATGTAGTATATAGTTATATATATATATAAATATATATATATATATATATATATATATATATATATATATATATATATATATATATATGGTTTTAATATAATATATAGTATATACATAATATAAGGTTTCCTCATATAATATAGTTTTTATATAATATATAGTTTTAAAATATATACTTTAATGCATGGTAAAATATGATGTTTTAATGTGTTTTTTATATGTGACATGGATTTTTAATTGTATTTCACAAGCCCCTAATATTTTGATTGCATGGAAATTAAAACTTTAAAAAGGAGGTATTTATTAATTCTGATATTTGCACCGTAACAGTCCTGCTTTAATGGATGTTGGTTGAATATTTGGATTAATTCTCACCGTCCGAAGGTAAACATTAATTTAAAATCGACAATATCATGACATCATTCCAAAAATGCTTGCATCATGCATAAAGGTGACATACGAAAGTCGAACCGTAAATTGACACGGCAGTCAGACTTATATGATGTCGGTTTAATCTATGATCTGATGTATCGTCATCCTTATTAATTAAATGCCTAATTAATTCTAAAGCAATGATTTGATAAAGCCTGTACAATTATGGTCAAAATTTCAGTTAAGAACATCTAATTAAATTCACTCTAAACTTTAAATAATTTCCATCGATTGAAGGTAACAAATATTTTGTTACCGATTTCCGGGCATGATTGGGGTGTTAATCCTTCCCCACACGTAACCAACTCCAGAACCCTTTTCAAAATGAATCTCTGGTTTTTATGGTGTCTGTCCTACCTAAGTGGCCGGTGGCGACTCCAAGCTTTTATCATTTTTCGAAACTCGAATTTTCTCTAAAGAAATTCCCCTTTTAAACAAATCTTTTTCAAAAAGTGGGATACCTAAAAGTTTCTTCAAAAAAATGTTATTACATTATGGTTAATATGACATGCTAATAATAATATAACTTGTAAAATGTGCTGATTGTCTATGTGAAAATGATTAGAGACACATTAAATAAATATTTTTTGAACTGTGGAGGTATTTTTTCAAATTTATGCTTTTAGTTCATAAGAAAAGATAATTGGCTTTAAAGTATTAGATTGCATGTTCATAGTGTTGCATACATGCTTTATGCTTTAGATAATAACATATTTGGTTGAAATAAAATTGTTGAACAAACAATGGCTATAATTTATGTCAGTTTTAGTGATATGTGTTTTCGGGTAATATCATATATTATTTCAGGAATAAAAAGATGGGTAAGATAAAAGAGTTGCTTACTTTGTTTAATGACTATAATGGAAAATAAATCATAATTTGTGATCTATCTCCTCTTATAAATTGGTGTATCATTAAATTGCACGATTGTTTCTTTTAATTCATCTATGATTCAAACTGATTAAAACTTGATTGTGAAGATAATGAGTTGAGAAGATTTAAACGAACTAGATCTATAAATCTCTTTGAAAGAATTATTTTTATGTGTACTTGGCTAAAAATGATTCAAATTTCTAGAACAATTTCTTATTACAAAGTTTTTCTTTTGAGAAAAAGTGGTTATTGTTGAACGTAACTCTTTTTTATGACATTTGTAAATTAGTTGTTTACTTCATACAACATATCGTATCAGTTACAAATAAATTATTTTTACAAGGAAATTTTAAGACTGTTGATTTTATAAATATATATTGCAAAACTGTAACCCCCTTAGCCCGGCCTAGACGGTTGACCCGAACTACGAAGATTACACGGGGAAAACCAAAGTCAACCCGAAAGTCAACCTTGATTAACGACCATTTTTTTATTATTTTTAATCTTGTATAAATGCATGATAACCCTATGTGTATTCTTGAAAATAACAAACTCAAAAATCACAGCAATCGGATAACATTTAGGGACTCAATTGCACAACATACGAATTTAGGGACCAAATTGCAAATTCTGAAAATTAAGAAGACTTAACCAGTTTTAAAGTTACCATAATGAAATTAATCATATTTCATGCTTCTCTATCAAATTTCATCTCAAACGGACATCACAAACTCAGCCAATCGCATATACAAAGATTGGGACCAAAACGTGAGAGTTTCAAAACATTTAACCATCAGATTCAGTGCCCAACGGTCAAGTGTTCCGAAACGGGGAAGATCCATTCCGAAACGCGGAACCGTTCCGAAACTTGTTGCGGAACAGGGCTTGACAGTGGCAAATCCGTTTCGGAACAGCTCTACCTGTTTCGAAACGCCATGGCCATTTCAGGCCACCTGTTCCGAAACAGCAGCACCCGTTCCGATACGGGCTGCCCAGAAATGCAGAATTTTGCTGGTTTAACAGACTTTTGACCCACCAAACACAATCATATGACCTCCATATCATACACACAAGTCATCAAACACTTAAGGAACATATTAGCACCATCTAATCTCAATCATGGCATCATTCAAGGAAAATCCCAATTCTATAGGCATGCATCCTATATTGAAAATCATGCAACCATCAATTCACCAAAACCAAATACCAAAAGGCCATTTACATGTTCCAATCATCAAGGCATTAACCAAACTCAGGGAGTCCAAAACATCTCCCAAAAACACAATTAGGTTCCCATTGCCAAATGCCAAAAGCTAAAAGTGTTGTGAAAATAGTCACCATACATGAGCTCAAGCTTTCACTTAGATCCTTGACCTCCTTGCTGCCCTTTAAACACTTCAATGCTCTGCATTATTGGTTTAAGAAAGAGAGAGCGTAAGCACATAGCTTAGTGAGGAATGCTCAATTAAAACATCACAATAATGCATTTGCAAAAACACCTTTTCAAGGCCTTTAATTTCAAAACAACATTTATCATGCAATTATGCATACAAACCAAGCATCTCATGCTTCAAATCATCAACATGTCATATCGGCTTTCAAGTGATAATCCATAACCATTTTACAACTCAAAACACAATCGGATACGCGGATTACAAGCGTTATCCCATACGCTTCATACACACTACCAATATCAAGGTGGAGTATATGGTACAATCACAACCCCTCAACACCCGTGATGGAGTATACGGTACAATCACAACCCCTCCACATCACTCATTGGTAGTTGTATAACATCACTAACGAGAACACGGGACACACAACACAAGATCCACACATGGACTTTTAACCACCATTGTGATCTTAACACAAGATCCACTCATGGACTTTTAATCACCATGGTGATCTTAACCATCTCGTTAGTGTACTTGGATGGAGTTTACGGTACAATCACAACCCCTCAACATCCAAGGCGACTTTATTCACGGTGCACCCAATCCTATAGCCGGCTAACTATATCCGATTCAAGTACTTTAAAACCAACACATCACTTGCCAATATACATCATTTATCATCATTAATCAACTGTTTTAAAGCATTTAACAAAGCCATTAAATAGTCATGCATTACAAAGCATCAAACCACATTTATCATTGTTCAAAACAAGGATCTCTTACCTTGAGCATCCTTCAACACATGGCTTAAAAAACCAGCATCAATCATGCTAAAATATGCTTTCAAAACAGAATTTAAACATGCAAATAAAACACATTGCATTCAACCATCTCATTGTTCATCAAAAGAGAGTTTTTTGGAAAACTTACTCTTGAGCTTAGCTAAGTTGTTTAGACTTAAACTAAGCTCCCATAACCTTCAAACATTGGTTTCAAAGCTGAAAACCAAACTTCACTCACCGATTCCGTTTCGCAAGCTTGCCGAAACACCAATCAAGCTTCCGGATCAACACCACAAGGATCCGAAGATGCCTCCCCTGTTTTAAACACATCAAAGCAGAGGATTAATGCATCATCATGCATTAATATCTTCAACCAAGACACCTAAACTCGCTGCTCTCATCAACACTCACATTTCGGCTACCAAACACAACCGAAATCACATCCAAACACCTCTACAACATTACCCAGCGAAGATCCATCAATTCCAATCATACTTATACATCAATTAACATCCAAAAAGGATCTAATCACGTCCTTATACCTCCAGCTATAGCAGGGCATCAAAACACCTCAAAAACCACCATTAACTCAAGCAAAAACTTAGGAAAATCAACCTATCCAGGATTGCATTGATTAAACCTCAATTACATATCATTTATACATCCAACAAAAATCAAAAAGACATCTCAAAACACAGCCCAATCATTTAGTACGAATTTAATTAAAATTAAATCCAAATCTTGCATTTTAAGCCAAAATCAAGAACACAACATTAAAACCTTTAATAAAACTCAAATCAAGGATTGAGAACTTGGGAATTTCAATAAAGAACTGAGTATTTAGAGGAGAAGGACGTTCATACCTCTAAATGTGAGTTTCTCCTTGTTTAAAGCCAAGATTCTTGAAAATCCAATAAGCAAATGATAAGGATTTGGTGTAGGAATGATTAGAGATCAATTAGAGATTGAAATCTCATTTTTAGATGTTAAAATCAGAGGAAAAATGGCTGGGGAAATGTGTTTGGCTGAGAGAAAATAGAGAGAAAATGAAGTGGGAAAATTTTTAACAAAAGTTAGTTATGAAAACCAAAATATCCATTTCCCTCTTTTTCCTTTTATTAAATACCATTTAATAAATGTTTAATATTAAGAAAAATCTGGAGAAAACTCTTCTTGGGTAAATTAGCTCCTTAAAGATTCAAAGTTTCAATCCTTTTAAAACAGTCACCAACTTTTCAAAAATTACATTTTAGTCACTAACTTGAAATGTCACATTTCGAAACCTCATTTTGTAAAATTGATTTCACCACTCTCTTATATATAATAAAAGAGGATTTTTAGATATTTTTCTATATTTTTAATGCATCCCGAACTAGGCTTTCCCTAAACCACCTTTTATATTCGAACCGCAATCCGACCGGTCCGATTCAAACCCAAAACCTCTAAGCCCAAAATTGGGGTGTTACAACTCTCCCCCCTTAAGAAATTTCGTCCTCGAAATTTACCTGAAGGAAAGAGGTACGGAAACTGCTTCAACATGTCATCCCTTCGTTCCCACGTGGCTTCTTCAACACCACGATGCTTCCACAACACCTTTACCAACTCAATGGTCTTGCCTCGAAGAGCTTTACTATCCGAATCCAGAATCTTCACCGGTTCCTCATCATAGGTCAAATCCGGATTCAATTCCACTTCTTCCACAGGCATCACATGCGAAGGATCCGATCTATACTTCCGAAGCATAGAAACATGAAACACATCATGAATCTTTTCTAACTCTTGCGGTAACCTCAACTTGTACGTAACAGGACCCACACGCTCAATCACCTCGTATGGTCCAATGTACCTAGGGCTCAACTTACCCTTTCGTCCAAACCTCATCACCTTTTTCCAAGGCGAAACTTTCAAAAACACACGGTCACCCACCGCATACTCAATCTCCTTACGCTTCAAATCCGCGTAAGACTTTTTCCGATCAGAAGCTGCCTTCAAACGCTCACAAATGAGCTTCACCTTCTCGGTGGTTCCTTTCAACAAAGCTGGCATCGAAACCAACTTCTGACCCGTTTCAGCCCAACAAAGAGGAGTCCTACACTTCCTCCCGTACAAAGCTTCATAAGGTGCCATTTGAATACTTGCCTGATAACTATTATTATAGGCAAACTCCACCAAAGGCAAATGTTTCTCCCAAGAACCCTGAAACTCAATCACACAGCACTGCAACATATCCTCCAACACCTGGATAACACGCTCAGACTGTCCATCCGACTGTGGATGATAAGAAGTACTGAAATTCAACCGTGTACCCAAAGCCTGATGCAAACACTGCCAGAAACGCGATGTAAACCTCGGATCCCTATACGACACAATCGACTTTGGCACACCATGCAGCCGCACAATCTCAGCAATGTACAGCTCCGCAAGCTTATCCAAAGTGTACGTAGTATGCACATGCAAGAAATGCGCACACTTCATCAAGCGATCCACAATCACCCACACCGAATTCTTCTTCGATGGCGACAAAGGCAAACCAGACACAAAATCCATGGTAATCCTTTCCCACTTCCACTCAGGAATCCTCAACGGTTGCAACAACCCTGAAGGAAACTGATGCTCAGCCTTAACTCGCTGACATACCATGCACTTGCTTACAAACTCAGCAACATCTTTCTTTAACCCCACCCAATAGTACTCATCATGAAGATCACGATACATCTTAGTACTACCAGGGTGCATAGCAAAAGGACTACTATGACCTTCAGTCAGAATAGCACGCCTCAAATCAACATCATTGGGCACTACTATCTGACTCCCAAAACATAAAACTCCATCATCATTAAAACAAAAATCCGATGGCCTACCCTCCGCAATATCCTGAATATGTGGCACCAAAGAATCATCCAACAACTGCCTTTCCTTAATCAACTGAACCAAGGATGGTTTCACTTGCAACTCAGCCACAAGACCACCATCACAAGAAATGCTCAAACTGGTAAACATAGCCCTCAACTCAACAGCTACCTTCCTACTCAAGGCATCCGCTACAACATTGGCTTTACCCGGATGGTACTCGATCGTCAAATCGTAATCCTTAAGCAACTCCACCCAACGTCGTTGCCTAAGATTCAACTCTTTCTGAGACATCGGATACTTCAAACTCTTGTGGTCCGTGTACACCGTACACTTCTCACCATACAGGTAATGTCTCCAAATTTTCAAAGCAAAAACCACCGCAGCTAACTCAATGTCATGCGTAGGATAATTGCGCTCATGCACCTTCAACTGCCGTGATGCATAAGCCACCACCTTACCCTCTTGCATCAATACACATCCCAAACCAACGTAGGACGCATCACTATACACCACAAACTCTTTCCCTGATTCAGGTTGGGCCAAGATAGGAGCTTGCGTCAAAGCTGTCTTAAGCTTCTCAAAAGCCTGCTGTCTCGCTTCCGTCCACTCATACTTAACATCCTTCTGCAACAACTTCGTCAAAGGTGCAGCAATCTTGGAAAACCCATCCACGAACCTTCGATAGTATCCTGCCAAACCCAGGAATCTACGGACTTCATGAACAGACTTAGGAGGCTTCCAATTCATCACTGCCTCAATCTTCTAAGGATCAACTCGAATCCCCTCAGCAGAAACCACATGACCAAGAAACACAACTTCTCTAAGCCAGAACTCACACTTGCTCAGCTTGGCATAAAGCTGATTCTCCAACAAAGCTTGTAACACAATTCTCAAATGCCCTTCATGCTCCTCCTCAGTACGAGAGTACACGAGAATGTCATCGATGAACACCACGACAAACTTATCCAAATATTCATGGAATACTCTATTCATCATGTCCATGAAAGCTGCAGGAGCATTCGTCAAACCAAACGACATCACAAGGAACTCATAATGCCCATACCTCGTTCTGAAGGTTGTCTTTGGCACATCTACATCCTTCACCTTCAGCTGATAATACCCTGACCTTAAGTCAATTTTATAGAACACTGCCGCTCCCCGAAATTGATCAAAAAGATCATCAATTCTCGGCAATGGATACCGATTCTTGATAGTCAACTTGTTAAGCTGACGGTAATCAATACACATTCTCATAGTGCCATCCTTTTTCTTCACAAACAAGACCGGTGCACCCCAAGGCGACACACTCGGACGAATGAAACCACGATCAAGCAACTCCTGAAGTTGCGTCTTCAGCTCTTTCAACTCTTTAGGTGTCATTCGATAAGGAGTAATGGACACTGGAGTTGTGTTTTCATACAGCTCAATCCCAAACTCCACTTCGCGATTAGGAGGCAACCCAGGCAACTCCTCCGGAAACACACCAGGAAACTCTCGCATTGTCCTGATATCTTGCACTCGTAACTCCTTAGAGCTATGATTCATCACAAAGGCTAGGTAGGCTTCACAACCTTGCCTCAGCATCCGACTCGCTTCCAATGTAGACACCACATTGGCAAGAAACTTCACATTCTCACCAACCACCACCACCTCATAATCGTCCGCAAGCTTCAACGAAACTCGCTTATTCTCGAAATCCACAATAGCTCAATGCTCAACAAGCCAATCCATACCAAGGATTACATCAAAAACCATAGAAAGGCAATTCCATAAGATTAACATGAAAAACATGATCTTGCACAACCAAGGGACATCTTCTATAAAGCTTTCGCGTCACAACAGTCTCACCAAAAGAACTAGTTACACGCATACCAACATCCAAGGACTCAACAGGCAAACCAAGCAATTGAGCATGCTCACGCAATATGTATGAGTGCGTAGATCCAGAATCAATCAAGGAAAGTAATGACAAGGATTGCAAAGTGAAAGTACCTGCGATCACATACGTGTCATTCCTCCCCTCTCTCTGAGCATACACTCTGGCCTGGCCACCACCCTCAGGCTGAACAGCTACAATATGAGCCACATTCCTTCCACCATCCTCCCTGCGCTGGAAGTTACCACGGCCGCGCCCACGACCTCTCTGTGGTGCAACCACTCTAGGAGCACGTCCCTGGCCACCACCGGCCAACAGAGGACACTCCCTCCTCATGTGATCCGCCGAACCACAGTTCCAGCACGAGTTACCGGCCACCACAACAGGAGCCTGTACCTCCCTCGCTGCTCGAGGACAATCACGCCTCAGGTGTCCACGCGATCCACATGTCCAACATGTGTTCGGATCAGCTCTCGCCCTGTCTCCCTGAACAGGCGCACCTTGCCCTCCACCACCACGCCTAGCCGAAGACTGATACTTCCGATCACGTCCTCTCTTGTTCCGTCCGCCACCGGAACTATACTCAGCAGCTCGCTTGCCCACACTAGGACCAGCACCTCTAGAAGATAAACTCAAATTCAACTCAATGTCCTTTGCTCTACCAACCAGCACATCAAAGTCAGTATACTCAGCAGCCAGCATATAAGTCTTCACCTCCGTCACTAAACCATAACGGAAACGTTCACACCTCTCCCGCTCATCAGGGATAAGCTCAGGTGCGTACTGACTGAGTCGGACAAACTGAACCTCGTACTCAGCCACTGTCATGCTTCCTTGAGTAAGAGACATGAATTCCCTTTTCTTTTCATCCAGGTATCGCACACCCAGATACCTCCTCTTGAACACGTTCAGAAAGAACGTCCAAGTCACATCAGCATCCTCCAATCCGGAGATAGTGGTTGTCCACCAGGTATACGCACCGTCATGCAACAATGATATCACACAACCCAGCTTCTACACATCATTGCAGTTCATTTGTCCCAAAATTCTCTTGGTACTTTCCAACCAAGACTCAGAACCTTCAGCAGACAAACCCCTGAACTCAGTCCCTCCCAGACTACGCAAGCGTTCCAGAGGTAACCTAACATTATCATCTCCCTGATGCCCAGCTCCTTGAGCTCCAGCTACCGCCGCCCAAAAGGCTCCAGCAATAGCTTGTATCAGCATTGTCATATCAGGAGCAGCTTGCCCCTGCCCAGCTTCAGGTCCAGCGACCCCAGCATCAGCACCAACACCAGCTCCCTCACCCCCAGCACCACCACCACCAGGTGGAGGAGGTAAATCCACCACGTTTTCAGCATTCTCCTCGTTCTCATTTTGAGCCATAGCTCGCGTATTAATCCTCGTCTCTCTACGAGGTCCCATTCACTAAACAATGCAACCACAAATGCAATAAAAAAAAATCAGGCTCAGCAAGGTAAGCAATCCAAGTACTCAAGCTCATTTCCAATTAAAACAAACCATTTCATTAGCTTTGATTTGGCAATGGGTCCCACTAACATGCTTCACCAAAGCACGCACCACAATTGTAACATTCTTACAATTCATACATCATACTTTCACACAACAAGCATACAAAGCAATCATACACATATCACCCACTTAATCATTCCCAATTACTCGAGAACTCAGCTCTGATACCACCAAATGTAACCCCCTTAGCCCGGCCTAGACGGTTGACCCGAACTACGAAGATTACACGGGGAAAACCAAAGTCAACCCGAAAGTCAACCTTGATTAACGACCATTTTTATTTTTAATCTTGTCTAAATGCATGATAACCCTAGGTGTATTCTTGAAAAGAACATACTCAAAAATCACAGCAATCGGATAACATTTAGGGACTCAATTGCACAACATACGAATTTAGGGACCAAATTGCAAATTCTGAAAATTAAGAGGACTTAACCAGTTTTAAAGTTACCATCATGAAATTAATCATATTTCATGCTTCTCTGTCAAATTTCATCTCAAACGGACATCACAAACTCAGCCAATCGCATATACAAAGATTGGGACCAAAACGTGAGAGTTTCAAAACATTTAACCATCAGATTCAGTGCCCAACGGTCAAGTGTTCCGAAACGGGGAAGATCCATTCCGAAACGCGGGACCGTTCCGAAACTTGTTGCGGAACAGGGCTTGACAGTGGCAAATCCGTTTCGGAACAACTCTACCTGTTTCGAAACGCCATGGCCATTTCAGGCCACCTGTTCCGAAACAGCAGCACCCGTTCCGATACGGGCTGCCCAGAAATGCAGAATTTTGCTGGTTTAACAGACTTTTGACCCACCAAACACAATCATATGACCTCCATATCATACACACAAGTCATCAAACACTTAAGGAACATATTAGCACCATCTAATCTCAATCATGGCATCATTCAAGGAAAATCCCAATTCTATAGGCATGCATCCTATATTGAAAATCATGCAACCATCAATTCACCAAAACCAAATACCAAAAGGCCATTTACATGTTCCAATCATCAAGGCATTAACCAAACTCAGGGAGTCCAAAACATCTCCCAAAAACACAATTAGGTTCCCATTGCCAAATGCCAAAAGCTAAAAGTGTTGTGAAAATAGTCACCATACATGAGCTCAAGCTTTCACTTAGATCCTTGACCTCCTTGCTGCCCTTTAAACACTTCAATGCTCTGCATTATTGGTTTAACAAAGAGAGAGCGTAAGCACATAGCTTAGTGAGGAATGCTCAATTAAAACATCACAATAATGCATTTGCAAAAACACCTTTTCAAGGCCTTTAATTTCAAAACAACATTTATCATGCAATTATGCATACAAACCAAGTATCTCATGCTTCAAATCATCAACATGTCATATCGGCTTTCAAGTGATAATCCATAACCATTTTACAACTCAAAACACAATCGGATACGCGGATTACAAGCATTGCCCCATACGCTTCATACACACTACCAATATCAAGGTGGAGTATATGGTACAATCACAACCCCTCAACACCCGTGATGGAGTATACGGTACAATCACAACCCCTCCACATCACTCATTGGTAGTTGTATAACATCACTAACGAGAACACGGGACACACAACACAAGATCCATACATGGACTTTTAACCACCATTGTGATCTTAACACAAGATCCACTCATGGACTTTTAACCACCATGGTGATCTTAACCATCTCGTTAGTGTACTTGGATGGAGTTTACGGTACAATCACAACCCCTCAACATCCAAGGCGACTTTATTCACGGTGCACCCAATCCTATAGCCGGCTAACTATATCCGATTCAAGTACTTTAAAACCAACACATCACTTGCCAATATACATCATTTATCATCATTAATCCACTGTTTTAAAGCATTTAACAAAGCCATTAAATAGTAATGCATTACAAAGCATCAAACCACATTTATCATTGTTCAAAACAAGGATCTCTTAGCTTGAGCATCCTTCAACACATGGCTTAAAAAACCAGCATCAATCATGCTAAAATATGCTTTCAAAACAGAATTTAAACATGCAAATAAAACACATTGCATTCAACCATCTCATGGTTCATCAAAAGAGAGTTTTCCGAAAAACTTACTCTTGAGCTTAGCTAAGTTGTTTAGACTTAAACTAAGCTCCCATAACCTTCAAACATTGGTTTCAAAGCTGAAAACCAAACTTCACTCACCGATTCCGTTTCGCAAGCTTGCCGAAACACCAATCAAGCTTCCGGATCAACACCACAAGGATCCGAAGATGCCTCCCCTGTTTTAAACACATCAAAGCAGAGGATTAATGCATCATCATGCATTAATATCTTCAACCAAGACACCTAAATTCGCTGCTCTCATCAACACTCACATTTCGGCTACCAAACACAACCGAAATCACATCCAAACACCTCTACAACATTACCCAGCCAAGATCCATCAATTCCAATCATACTTATACATCAATTAACATCCAAAAAGGATCTAATCACGTCCTTATACCTCCAGCTATAGCAGGGCATCAAAACACCTCAAAAACCACCATTAACTCAAGCAAAAACTTAGGAAAATCAACCTATCCGGGATTGCATTGATTAAACCTCAATTACATATCATTTATACATCCAACAAACATCAAAAAGACATCTCAAAACACAGCCCAATCATTTAGTACGAATTTAATTAAAATTAAATCCAAATCTTGCATTTTAAGCCAAAATCAAGAACACAACATTAAAACCTTTAATAAAACTCAAATCAAGGATTGAGAACTTGGGAGTTTCAGTAAAGAACTGAGTATTTAGAGGAGAAGGACGTTCATACCTCTAAATGTGAGTTTCTCCTTGTTTAAAGCCAAGATTCTTGAAAATCCAATAAGCAAATGATAAGGATTTGGTGTAGGAATGATTAGAGATCAATTAGAGATTGAAATCTCATTTTTAGATGTTAAAATCAGAGGAAAAATGGCTGGGGAAATGTGTTTGGCTGAGAGAAAATAGAGAGAAAATGAAGTGGGAATTTTTTTAACAAAAGTTAGTTATGAAAACCAAAATATCCATTTCCCTCTTTTTCCTTTTATTAAATACCATTTAATAAATGTTTAATATTAAGAAAAATCTGGAGAAAACTCTTCTTGGGTAAATTAGCTCCTTAAAGATTCAAAGTTTCAATCCTTTTAAAACAGTCACCAACTTTTCAAAAATTACATTTTAGTCACTAACTTGAAATGTCACACTTCGAAACCTCATTTTGGAAAATTGATTTCACCACTCTCTTATATATAATAAAAGAGGATTTTTAGATATTTTTCCATATTTTTTATGCATCCCGAACTAGGCTTTCCCTAAACCACCTTTTATATTCGAACCGCAATCCGACCGGTCCGATTCAAACCCAAAACCTCTAAGCCCAAAATTGGGGTGTTACAAAAACATTTTACTTAAAACAATATAGATTTTTTTTGATATTTTTACTCGAATTACAAAAATTTCTTAATTGATGTTTTTTCTAGTTTCAACTCACAATTTTCATCAGCCAAATAGATGTTAAAATCCTATTTTTAGTTATTTAAAAGTATATATTGGACAACCCAAAGAATGCATTAAATCAGGTTGTGAAATTAAAGTTCATAAATTTCTCAAATCATTATATGTCTTGAAATAAACTTCCAAAATTGGGAATGTGAAATTCAATCAAGTGATAAAGTGAAAACCATGACTGATTATTTATTTGTGTTGATAGCATGTTTTATATACCAATCTAATTGACGAAGTTTATGTGATTATTATGTATTAATTAAATGTCTATCGTAGTATTTATTATGTGAGACTGAGAGGTATCTTGCTTTAAAATTCGATATGAAAGACTTGGATAAAGCACATGTCTTATGGGTTATTTAAATAATAAGGAAGTGTGGTAGAAAAATGCTATCACAAGAACATTGTAACACCCCGAAATTCGGTCTAGGCGAAATTGGTTTCCGACGATCAGAAATCCTACACCGTAAAGTTCCAAAATATTGTTTCAACCTGACCATGTAGCAATTTGTCGATATCGAACTCTAATTGAGTCAATTCCTTGTTCAAGGACCTTATTGAATAATATTGAAACCTGTTTAGTGATTAATTGGGAAAAATTGGAAGTTCAGAGGCAATAGTATAAAGTATGGAAATTAGAGGGACTAACCTTGCGATTAGCCGCCCCTCAAATAAAATTACCGCCTACGTGGATGAATTGGATGAGCTTCCTTCATGTGAAGGAAAGCCATCGGTTCATTGTATTGAAGTATGATAAAAGAGAATTGAAAGAAAAGCTTACCCGATTGTTAATTAAAGCAAGCACCTCCCTTAAAGCTATCGTCTCCTTCAACCTAAGCACACACCTCTTTTAGAGCTTAGTTTAAAGCTTAGTTTCTTGAATTGTTACAATCAAAATATTGTTATTGATCGGGTAAGTCTATCCCCTCAAACAATCATTGAATTCCATGGATGTATCAAACTCAATCACAAGTTAGGGTTTGACTATACGTGGTTATTTTAATAACTAATAGCTATATTGAGTTAGATATAGATTTTGATATCGTTATATTGATTACGACATTGTAAAATTGTTTCTAACATATTCCTATTGATTTCCATAGCTTAAGAAGTTGATAAAGAATATCCATCGAATTCACCAAGGGCTAGGAACAAAGGGGTTATCATCCTCGTTTTGCATCTCAATTTTGGAGAACATTGCAGGAAGCTCTGGGCACTAGAGTTAATCTTAGCACAACCTTCCACCCTCAATTTGATGGCCAGACAAAAAGGGTAATTCAGGTAATTATCGAAAATCATCTTCATCAAACCTTTGAGAATGAATATCAACATTGGATACTCTTCTATATAGATTTTGGAAGACATGCTTCAAGCATGCATCATTGACTTTGGTGGATCTTGGGAGAAATCCTTACCTCTCATCGAGTTTTCCTACAATAATAGCTATCAAACTTCAATCCAAATTGCTCTGTATGAAGCATTGTAAGGCAGACATTGCAGAACTCCATTGTGTTGGTTTGAACTCGGTGAAGGCAAGATATTAGGCCCTGATTTACTTCGGGAAACCTAAGAACGTGTTACTATCATCCATGATCGCTTGAAAGCCACCTTTGATCGACAAAAGGCCTATGTTGATCTTAAATGAAGGGATATTTGTTGGGCTTTTTAGGCACGCTCGAATCGATCACCGAAACCGTCAAAGAGGGTTGTAATTGTTTGGTGGTTGAATTGGCTAAAACCAAAAATAGTAGACAATATTTGCACGATGATTTTAGAGTGGTTCGACTTTCTAACCAAAGTCTACATCCACTACCTTAGCACACCACTAAGGATTTCCCAATTCACTCAACAATGAATTCTTCCTTTTGAGGACAAAGGGTAACCTTACAACCCTATCTTTTCAATGGCTAAGATAGAACCACTCTAGTTTTTCTCTCAAGGCTAAACTAGAACCTCTCCTTATACAAGGGTAGAAAGTTGTAAACAAATAAACCTCACAAGGTGGGTGTTTACGAGATTGAGCTCACAAGAGTGTAAAGAATAAAAACAATGAAAACACTCTCTATACAATATTTACAAGAGAAATGAAGGAAATGAAGACTTAAACTCGATTTCTCTTGAACATTTAGCTTGGATCTTGTTTCTTACCATCTTCAAGTGTCCTTGGGGTGTTTATATAGTGTGGAATGAGATTATAGCCGTTTATGGCCGTTGGAGATGTTTCGGAGCCGTTGGGGATGCAAAATAGCCGTTACCTACAAAAAGTTCAGCATTTACAACACAAGGGATCGATCCCATAAACCAGGGGATCGATCCTTTTTCAAAAAATATGACCGTTACAGTCAAGGGATCGATCCCATAAACCAGGGGATCGATCCTTTTGCACTTGGAGACTGGAAGCAGAAATTGAACGAATCTGCCAACAAAGGGATCGATCCCTTTTTCCAGGGGATCGATCCTTTTTGCCTTGGAGACTGAAAAAACAGCTTTAGTGCAAAAACGGATCATACATGTTTTGAAAAAGATCGGCTACAGTTAGAAATCATTTGAAACATATTTTTCAAGTTTTTAAGGACTTTTGAATTATTTTTGAAATCTTTAAACAAGTCCAAAAACATTTTTCACATAATTGTTATATCAAAATATATCTCAACAATCTCCCCCTTTTTGATATAACAAAACTTCTTTGAAAAATTGTTTTTGACAAAAAGCTCCCCCTTAATTTTTCATTTACTTCTCCCCTTTTTGTTATATAAAAAATAATTCAAATCTTTATAGTACATAATAACAATGGGGTTTATGACCATTGTGGTCAATGCCACGTGGGAGTATCGAAAACGGTTTAAAAACTTCCCTAAACATAATTTCAAGTTGTTAAGGACTTTAGAAATGTTTTAAATTCTTTTTAGATTAGTCCAACACATTTTTCAATTATTATATCAAAACATTAGTTCTTCAATCTCCCCCTTTTTGATATAATAAAACCAACTTGAAAAATTGTTTGGGATTCTCCCCCTTTAACTTCAAAATTGTGAATAAGAGATTAAGGATATGAAATTAAGTAAAGCTCCCCCTTATTCATTTGGAAATTCAATTTTTCAAATCATTTCTCCCCCTTTTTGTTATATCAAAAAGAATTTAAAATATTTTAAGTTCAAAATAACAATGGAGGTTTTAAAAATTTGATTCGATTAAAAAATTTGTTTTAAAATTTGGCTCCCCCTTACTCAAGCATTCCATTTAGTTTTTAGCACAAAACTTGACACTTAAAGGCATTGAATTTCAAAATAAAATCAAATTAAGAGCATTTGAAATTCAATTTATCCAAGTCTTAAAATTTTTTTATGCAAACATATGAATGAAACCATTAGACTCATATGCATAAAATTTTCAAATAATGTCATGCTTGTTTAGATATTTGAATAAAAGCTCAAATGCATGAACATTAGAAATTAGATAACCAAAAAAAAATAAAAAATAAAAGCATTAATTTCAAGTTGGTTTTATTATATCAAAAAGGGGGAGATTGAAGAACTAATGTTTTGATATAATAATTGAAAAATGTGTTGGACTAATCTAAAAAGAATTTAAAACATTTCTAAAGTCCTTAACAACTTGAAATTATGTTTAGGGAAGTTTTTAAACCGTTTTCGATACTCCCACGTGGCATTGACCACAATGGTCATAAACCCCATTGTTATTATGTACTATAAAGATTTGAATTATTTTTTATATAACAAAAAGGGGAGAAGTAAATGAAAAATTAAGGGGGAGCTTTTTGTCAAAAACAATTTTTCAAAGAAGTTTTGTTATATCAAAAAGGGGGAGATTGTTGAGATATATTTTGATATAACAATTATGTGAAAAATGTTTTTGGACTTGTTTAAAGATTTCAAAAATAATTCAAAAGTCCTTAAAAACTTGAAAAATATGTTTCAAATGATTTCTAACTGTAGCCGATCTTTTTCAAAACATGTATGATCCGTTTTTGCACTAAAGCTGTTTTTTCAGTCTCCAAGGCAAAAAGGATCGATCCCCTGGAAAAAGGGATCGATCCCTTTGTTGGCAGATTCGTTCAATTTCTGCTTCCAGTCTCCAAGTGCAAAAGGATCGATCCCCTGGTTTATGGGATCGATCCCTTGACTGTAACGGTCATATTTTTTGAAAAAGGATCGATCCCCTGGTTTATGGGATCGATCCCTTGTGTTGTAAATGCTGAACTTTTTGTAGGTAACGGCTATTTTGCATCCCCAACGGCTCCGAAACATCTCCAACGGCCATAAACGGCTATAATCTCATTCCACACTATATAAACACCCCAAGGACACTTGAAGATGGTAAGAAACAAGATCCAAGCTAAATGTTCAAGAGAAATCGAGTTTAAGTCTTCATTTCCTTCATTTCTCTTGTAAATATTGTATAGAGAGTGTTTTCATTGTTTTTATTCTTTACACTCTTGTGAGCTCAATCTCGTAAACACCCACCTTGTGAGGTTTATTTGTTTACAACTTTCTACCCTTGTATAAGGAGAGGTTCTAGTTTAGCCTTGAGAGAAAAACTAGAGTGGTTCTATCTTAGCCATTGAAAAGATAGGGTTGTAAGGTTACCCTTTGTCCTCAAAAGGAAGAATTCATTGTTGAGTGAATTGGGAAATCCTTAGTGGTGTGCTAAGGTAGTGGATGTAGACTTTGGTTAGAAAGTCGAACCACTCTAAAATCATCGTGCAAATATTGTCTACTATTTTTGGTTTTAGCCAATTCAACCACCAAACAATTACAACCCTCTTTGACGGTTTCGGTGATCGATTCGAGCGTGCCTAAAAAGCCCAACAATTGGTATCAGAGACTCGTCTCCATCGAAGGACTAACATCCAGGAGCAAAGATCCAACGCTCGTAGTCCACCGTACAAGAAAATGGCAAGCGGTACTACAATGATCTCATTTGAAGAAGGCCGCTCTATCACGTGTCCTCCTCTCTTCAAAGGAGAAGGTTACTTCCAATGGAGCAACATCATGAAATATTTCATCCAAGGATTCAACCTTGACATTTGGAAGATTATCATAAATGGACATTCGGAAGCTCCTAAGAAGAAGAAGAAAAGGAGTGTCAATGACACAAAGAAGGACCATCTCAATGCAAAGGCTATGCACATTCTTCTCTGTGCCCTAAGTGAAGAGATTTCCAAGAAGGTCTCCCCATCCAAAAGTGCCAAAGAAATTTGGGAGAAGCTTGAGAAATTCTATGGGAAAGAAGAGAAGAAAGATGATGCTTCATCATGTGCAATCCTCCCCTCAACACCTAAGGTGGATGGTGTTTTGGCTCTCGATGAGCCCGAGGTATCTTCTAACTCAGATGAATTAAATTCACATTCTTTTGATGAGTTACAAGATGCATTTAATGAATTATATTTGGAATTTGAGACCATGAATTCCAAATTTAGGAAAATGATTTCAAAACTCGAAACTGAAAATGATTTTCTTTTAAAAACAAAAATAGATTTTGAAAATCAAAATGAAATTTTGAAAAATGATTTAGAATTTTCAAAAACAAACAAAGATGTTTTACAAAAAGAAAATCTTGATTTAAAGGTTAAGCTTGAAAGCTTAACAAAAGAAAAAGAAATCATTTTTAATAATTCATTTCATCCCATAATGACAAAATGCTCACATTGTCATTATCATGGTCATTCTTTGCATACTTGTCCTATAAAGAAGAAAAAATCTTATAGGATTAGACAAGTATGGGTTCCTAAGGGAACTAGAGACATCGAGATTAATGTTAATGGATCCAAAGCAATTTGGATACCAAAATCGAAATAAATGTCTCTTGTAGGTGAAACATTTTTCACATAATTGTTATATCAAAATATATCTCAACAATATTTAGTTCGAAGTGCGTGAGAAAGCCTTTCTTAAAGTTTCACCGTGGAAGAAAATTATGATGTTTTGTAAAAGGTGGAAGTTGAGTCCCCGATTCATTGGACCCTTTGAAGTCATCGAGAGAGTTGGCCTCATGGCATGTCGATTATTATTGCCCTCATAACTGAGTAAAATCCATGATTTCTTCCATGTATCAATGCTTCAGAAGTACCGTTCCGATCCTTCGCATATCATCGAACCCAAATTCGTAGAGATTCAACCAAACCTGTCATACGAGGAAGAACCGGTTTAGATTCTCACAAGAGATTCCAAAGGCTTCGTAACAAATATGCATCGTTAGTTAAAGTGCTCTAGAGAAGCCATACCGTTGGAGAAGCTACCTTGGAACCTGAGGAGACTATGGAATAGCAATACCCTCATCTCTTCGGTTCAGGTAAAATTCGAGGATGATTTTTTCTTAAGGGGGAAAGTTGTAACACCCTGAAATCCAGTCTAGGCGATATTGGGTTTCGACGATCAGAAAACCAACACCGTAAAGGTCAAAAATATTGTTTCGACCTGACCATGTAGCCAATTGTGTCAATATCGAACTCTAATTGTGTTAATTCTTTGTTCAAGGACCTTATTGAATAATATTGAAACCCGTTTAGTGATTAATTGAGAAAAATGGGAAGTTCGGAGGCAATAGTATAAAGTATGGAAATTAAAAGGACTAACGTTGCGATTAGGCCCTCCTCAATTAAAGTTACCGCCTACGTGGTTGAATTGGATGAGCTTCCTTTATGTGAAGGAAAGACATCGGTTCATTGTATTGAAGTATGATAAAAGAGAATTGAAAGAAAACCTTACCCGATTGTTAATGAAAGCAAGCACCTCCCTTAAAGCTATCGTATCTTTAAACCTAAGCACACACCTCCATTAGAGCTTAATTTAAAGCTTAGTTTTCTTGAATTGTTACTATCAAAATATTGTTATTGATCGGGTAAGTCTATACCTTCAAACAATCATTGAATTCCATAGATGTATCAAGCTCAATCACAAGTTATTGATCGGGAGACTATCCATGGTTATTTTAATATCTAATAGCTATATTGAGTTAGATATAGATTTTGATATCCTTATATTGATTACGATACCTTCAAACAAAGGGGTTATCATCCGAGAGACATAAAAGCTTCGGATTATCGAGGTGAGTGTAGTCGGAGTCTCGAGATTAGGCGAGAAGCCTTCCCGAATTCATTGTTATTAATTTTATTGATTTAGCTAACCTTGCTCTGAGGGATATTGCACCCAAATCATTAGATGGATACATTGGTAAGCATTCGTCAGTATAACAAAACACATTGGACATTGGTATTGCTATCGTCATTGTACATTGCTATTGCTATTGATATTGTGTAATTAAATCATCAATCATGAAAATTGGCATTGAAATCATTGAATATTGATATAGGTAATGTACATTGTGAAGGAACATTGATATTGAAACATTGTTTATTGATAAATTCATTAGAAACATTGAACATTGTAATTATCATTAAACCTTGGTTGTTAATGTTGTTACTGGACCTTGGATTCGAAAGGACATTGGATACAGTTGGCATGCCATAGAATTCATGAGCTCAGTGTACGAGTGGACTACGGTCCTAATGTTACGGCCTATGTTGATTTGGGGAGGCGGAGGGATGTGTTATGTGATTGGTCATATTGGCGAGGTGGAGGGACTAGACCATACATTGATCTGGCGAGGAATAGGAATTCGTGTATCCACTATCATGCTTCAATCCAAGGGTTAATAAAGAATATCCATCGAATTCACCAAGGGCTAGGAACAAAGAGGTTATCATCCAAGAGCCATGAAAGCTTCGGATTATCGAGGTGAGTGTAGTCAGAGTCTCGGGATTAGGCGAGGAGCCTTCCCGAATTCATTGTTATTGATTTATCTAACCTTGCTCTAAGGGATATTGCACCCCAAATCATTAGATGGATACATTGGTAAGCATTGGTAAGTATAACAACAAATATTGGACATTGGTATTGCTATCGTCATTGTGCATTGTTATTGCTATTGATATTGTTATAGAAGCATCATAATTAAATCATCGATCATGGAAATTGGCATTGAAATCATTCAATATTGATGTAGCTAATGTATTTGTGAAGGATCATTGATATCGGAACATTGTTTATTGTTAAATTCATAGGAAACATTGAACATTGTATTTATCATTAAACCTTGGTTTTTAATTTTGTTACTAGACCTTGGAAAGGACATTGGATACAGTTGGCATGCTATAGAATTCATGAGCTCAATGTACGGGTGGACTACGTTCCTAAGGCTATGACTTATGTTAATTTGGCGAGGCAGAGGGATGTGTTATGTGATTGGTCATATTGGCGAGGTAGAGGGATGTGTTATGTTATTGGTCATATTGGCGAGGCGGAGGGACTATACCATACATTGATTTGGCGAGGCGTAGGAATTCACGTATACACTATCTTGATTCGATCCAAGGGTTAATAAATAAATATGAAAAAATTGATGTTGAATATGAGCATTGAATTGTGATCATAGACTAATCTCATTGATATTATTGAGTACTTGAATTTGAGGTGCATACTATTGATTTAGATGTTGCTTATGGCTACCTCACTTAGACTATGCAAGTCTAATGTGTTCACTTTTCATGCATTTCAGGTTAAGGGATTTACCATTGGAGATCAGAGAGGTTGCGGTGTTGCGCAAGTCACAAGCTAAGTTAAAGTAATGTATATCAAACCTATAGAATCCTAGTAGGGGTGGCAAAGTACTTGAACTAATTAAATAGGGCTCTTTGGACATGTATGTTTTGCGCTTGAACCATATGGTGCTTAAGGCTTATAATGCCCTTGTAAAATGGCCTAAAAGTGACCCAAAAATACATATATGACTATTAAAGGTGAAAACATAGTAAACGGATTCTAATGACCCTGAATTTGGCATGCTAGTAGTTTATGACATTAGAATATTTCATGGAAAGTCTCATTGCATTTGGATTTTGTTTGATGGGTCAAATTGTGTAAAAACTAGCAAAATTTTTGTCATTACAGGTCAGGCGTATCGATATAGGTCATGGTGTATCGATACGGCCTTGCTTAATTGGCTAAGCTGAAATAGGGCGTATCGAAACACCTTGATGGTGTTTTGATACAAAATTTGGGAGTGAGGTATGGAAAATATTTAATTGCATCGATACGACCTTTAGGGAGTATCGAAACGATCAACTTTTGGTCAAATCATATCGATATAGTCCTACTAAAAAAGTTCAACATTGGTCAACCTGTATCGATACATGGTGATGGTGTATCGATACAAGAATGGGCAAAAACGAATTCAGGCTTAATTTTTATACACTCTTATTGAAACAACTTAAGGCGTATCGATACAGGGCTAGTTAAATTGATTAAAAGTCATAGAACATGATTTTACTTGTTTTATAAATTGGTCACCGAATATCGTATAGCTTAATTTGATTAATAAATGTTATCCGGTAAAGTTTAAAAGGACTAATGTTGTTCATGCACCGATATTAAGGCTGAAATTTATGGCACCGATCATTGTATAGTTTATCAATAACACTTCCCGAACTGATTCACGACCAGACCGGGTAGAGGGAGTTACAAACATAATGTTGAATTTTCAAGAAGTTTGGATTCATTAATACCAAACCTGTGAATACTCATTATGATGCTAATATTCAAATGAGAAAAATATACATGTGATCATGTTGCTTAGTCCAATTATGCACAAATTTATTAAAATTTTGATGCACTTGATGAATTTTACATGACCTCAGATGACACATGTTATTTTTCAATTGAGCTAATATACACAACTCAAATCATTCTTGTTTAGTTGATGTAACAAAGTTAATGAGATATCAAAAAACTATCATGAGTTATGATATTCTACTTAGTGGAGTACCCGATGTATTAAAAAGATACAATGATGATAATTTCTTATTCATGTGAGACTAGATCTACTAGTGGTTATGTATTCACCATTGAATGTAGAACAATATCTTGAAAATCAGCCAAATAGACATTTATAGAAAATTTACTATGAAGTCTGAATTTATTGCGTTAGAGTTGGCTAATAATGTAGTTCAGTGGTAGAAAAACTTCTTAGCCTGTATAATGAAGCTAAGTGGTAGGAAAACTTCTTAGCCTGTATAATATGAAGTTAAGTGGCAGAAAAGCTTCATAACTTGAATAATAAAGCTAAGTGATTGAAAATCTATTAGCATGTATATTGAAGTTGAGTGGTTGAAAAAACCTCTTAACCTGTATTTCATTAGGCACAAAATTGATAGATTCAGTGCCCTTACATTGCGATTGTCTAGTAGCAATAAACATTGCAAAAACTTTTAATAGTTAAACTAGACATATTTGTCTAATGACATGAAGTAATAAAGCAGCTGCAAAAAGCTGAAGTGATATCGATTGATTATGTGAAGTTAGAAAAGATTTTGGCAAAATCATTCAGCTAAACCCCTAGGAAGAAAATTAATATGTGAAACATCGAGGGAAAAGGGAATTATGCAAATATAAAAAATCAACAGTGATGGTAACCCAACGTTTGTGATTGGCGATCCCATGAAGACGGTTCATATGGGTAATAACAAGTCATTGATTAATCTTGTAGGAAAAGAACTACATTATTTTTTCTTTTGTCCCTTCCTATGGTGTACATAGTGCTTAAAAACATCAAGGATAGTGAGGATGGGTAAAATTTTTAATCAAGTCCATGGCTTTTATAGGTGGTGTATTTACTTGTAGAATACACTTGATGGCTTGATCTATATAAGTGTGAAGTGGGACCACTTCTATGAGACTTTTGGCAAAGTCTCCATAGCACTTATGAAAATCCAGACACGCGCATAGCCTATTAGCGCACAACCGCGATAAAGAGATAGAATAGATATATTGTGATTAATGAGAATGTTAGCTTACAATAATGAGTTATTGGTTCATAGAAACGTATTTCACCAATTACTTAGTAGGTTATGTCTCATTTTTCTAAGTTCTGGTTCATAGTCCAAAAAGACACCAGAATGAATCTGTTATGTTAGAATACTCAACTAAACCTTTTTTCATTCTTTGAAATATGCGGGGATTGTTGTAAAAATATAACTTTACTTAGTATATTTCAAAGAATCTCATATCTCTCTTTTATATTATTTGTTTTGAGTTTAAATAAAAAGACTTGATATTGAGCTTGTAAGAGAAAAATAGGATGGTGATTGCGCGCGCATGAGGTTTGGCCAAGAAGGCTAAACCAATTGAAATTTAAATCGGCTAATTTTCTCATGTGCATGAACTAGAGGCTCGACCCATTTTTATTATTTTATTATTATTATTATTTTTATTATTATTATTATTATTTTAAAAATTCATTTTAGTATATTTACTTTTAACCATTCATTTTTCTAATTAATTTTAACCACTCGTTTTAAATAAAAGTATCTTTATTCTTAACCATTTATTTTATTTTTGACTGATTTACCCTTGACTAATGGCTATTTTTAGATGCCCTTTTCGAGCATGCATGGTACTATAAATACCATGCACACATGCCTTTAAAAAATGATCTCAAAGTAGAATCATCTACTTACTTTCTTCTCATATCTCTCATTTTAAACATGTCTTAAAGCTGAGTATTCATCGGTTCTATGCTCTTCCTGTTGGCTGCTTCGGCAGAAGTGCTTGTTGAATCCTGGAAGGCACGCTTCATCGCGAAATATCCTTAAAGATAGTGTCTAGTGCACGCCTCAAGCAAGTCTTATTTCAACACTTTTTCGGTTTACCAAATATTTTTTCTTACCATATCACCTATCAAATTTAATGGCTCATGGATAGTTCCCTTTAAAATTATGAAAAAATTGCCCATTATCAAAAAGTAAACTAACAAAAATCTATTATGTATCAAAAAAGAAAGTTAACAAAAATCAATGAAAACAAAGTGTAGTAAATTTCAATATCCATGATGGCGTGTTTGCCCGAGACTTTGAATTAAAGGACCATTAATTTATTTTTAAAAGAAAAAGACCATTAATTAAATCAATTAAACAAAAAGTGAACCCTTCCTATAGGAGATTTAATTATTTGGCACAATACCTAATTCCACAAGTCAAAGGAAGTTTTCTTCTAATACTAACAGTCAAAATGGTGGCCTATGTGGTTGAGTCATTAAGCAATGCAAATAGTATTAGCCCTTTTTTATATAAGAATATGACTTTTCGTCACGCTTCACGAACTTATATTAAAATTTTAATTAAATGTATTATTATGGTATGTATTTGATGATATAATGATTTAATTATTAACTAAATTAATTTAGAATTAAGATTAAATTATTATAAAAAACTAAGCAAATTATTGAATACGTTGAAACATGACACATACAATACTGAAAAAAAAAATCAAAAACATGCATACTCACAAACAAAATATCATATATGATGATTTTGCATGTCTTTAATGGGAATTGAATGTGGGAGGTCAACTTAATTTTTTTTTAAAAAAATTTAAGGTTTAAAAGGATTTTTTTTAAAACTTTATATGATTTAATTTTTTTTCTTTTCTCTTTCAAAAATTTGAGGTCTAACTAGAATCTTTGAAAATTATGAGAGGGAAAAAATTTAATGTTCAATATGAATATTTTAAAATTTGTGGGAGCCAAACAAAAGTTTTTAAAAATTTAAATGACTAAATTCTAAATTTTCAAAATTTGAGGGTCATGCCTCACATGTTTGTAGTACGTTTCCACCGCTGACTGGGGGGTGAATGGAAGTGGGATGAGCTACATGGGATGTTATCATATTGGGTTCTACTACAACTGGCTGGAATCAGGAAGTTTTGTGGCTTACAAAGGGTTAAAATTTTCCTTTAGCTTGTGGCATGTGGGAAACTTCTCACAAATTGTGATGCGGATGTTGAGTCGGTAGATCACTTGTTTAGAAAAGTATCCCACTACAGTTGTGATATTACTTAATCTTGTTAAAAGTGAGCGGCTCTCGAAATCTTTGGGGGTGGATGTTAAGCATTGGATTAGAATTAATCTGGATAATCAAACCTACTATGCAAAAGAAGCAGAAAATCGGGACCTCGTATTTGGTTCTATTTTATGCTCATTTTGGCTGAACCGGACAACCTTGGCATGGAATCAGTCATGGAACACAGCTGCAGAATCTAGAGAAAGAGCAAAGGTCGCATGATTTGATGCGATGGACAACACCTCCACAAGTCTTGTGTAAACTGAATACGAATGAGGCGCGTAATCGGCCGCGGAACCACATGTGTGATTGGATGGGCTTGCCCACCCTGAACTTTTTAAAGTTCACACATTTTGCTTTAATTTTTTTCTTCAATTTTTATGAATTAGTTCTTAAATTTTATGGTTTGTGTCCACCTTAAAATTTTGAGATTTTTAAGACTTGTGCCCACCCTAAAAAAATATTTCTGAATCCGTCACTGCGCGTAATGATTTGGACGGTTTCGCTTCTTGCAGGGGTCTTATCCGAGCATATAATAGTAATTGGTTAGTTGGATTTTCTAAATCAATTCGCATTTGTACGGTAATGGAAGCTGAGTTATGGAAAGTATACCAAGGATTAATACAAAGCATGGAATCAGGTGGATAGTTTGGAGGTATCTCGACTACTTCTAGGGACCGAGCTAGGATTGAAATATGAGGGTGTAGATCGAATAACTTTAAAACGAATAGAGTTTTAAAAAGTAATTAAACCATAAAAATTAAGGGAGTTTTGGTTTAATTTTACAAGTTTTAAAATGAAATGTCTTAAAATATAATTAAACCAAAAAAATGAGGGGTCAAAGTTTAATTCTATCTAAAAAAATAATAAACAAAAAATTTTGGGATGGACAAGGGTTTAACTAAAATAGTTTTAAAACTAGTTGAACCTAAACTTTAATTAACCCATCAAGTTCTGGGTGTGGGCAATTGCCGCTCCACCTTACATGCTGATTGTAATGTCTTAGGGCAGCTTTGATTTTCTTTTAAGTTAGTTCAAGCTCTTATTTATAAAAAAAAAATATCATATATGATATAGATCTATTAATTAGTTGAGTGGTCAAAGATACTCATATTTGTATGAGTTTAAATCCCAACATTTATCTTGAAGAGGTAATATTTCTCTATTTAATTAAACAACCATATATGATACAAAGCATTTTTTCTATTAAGTCATGAAAAATTATACAACATGAACAAATAAATTATATATAAACTAGATCGCTATGAAAGTATATAAAGCACAAGAAAGATAGTATGATCACGACACACAAACATAAAATCTAGATAAAATGAAGGTATAATCTCAAAAAATGCCCCTAACGTTCGAATGATTTGTCATTTTGGGCTCAATTCTTTTTTAAGCAATTTGGCTCTTAACGTTTTATTTTGGGCCAAAATGATCCTTTTGTGGATGAAAATTGTAATGGCTTGAAATGACATGACAAACCTACATGGTAGTGCACGCTGCAATAGCAGCCTCATATAGGCAAATATGTTGACTTTATACATTGACACATCAGTCAAAAAATAATTTTATAAAATTGTATAAAATATAAAATATTTTTTTCTTCTGACGTGTCATTCTGCGAAGTCATTTGAAGTTGTTTATCGTTATTTGACTAACAATTTTCATTCGCACAGGGGCTATTTTGGTCCAAAATGAAACATTAGGCCTAAAGTGCTTCAAAAAAGGGGCCAAAGTGACTATTCAGTCAAACGTTATAGGCATTTTTTTACATTATGCCTAAAATGAATGATATTGAGTAAGACCCCTTTGGTATTGCTTAAAAAAAATTTTGCTCAAAAATGTAATTTTTCACCCATAAACAATGACAAACACTAAATATATTAAAAGTAATAATAAATTTATAATACAAATATTATAAAAAAATATCATAAATAAATATAAAAACAAAGGAACTGAGAGAAACCTTGGCTTTGTATTGTGGTAAGTCAAGCCAAGAAATAGAGTAATTCTTATAAAGTAAGAATGTAATTTGGGACACCTCAAAATATCATATTAAATCGTTAGTGTGATATTTATGAGTGTTGGGTGTAACACCTATTTGTGTTTCTCTGTTTTAAAACTCAAATTTTTATTAACATATTCACATAAAACAATAAAAACCACTCAATTGACTTATGCTTAGTATCACGGGGATAGACTGTTGGTAGCAAGCTCGTGCTGCCTTAGTCGCTTTCTCGGTCGAAACTACGGCTAGGTCATTCTGAATCTCTAAGTAAAATCACTTAGAACTATGCGGAAGAAAAAGAACAACGATGGCAAGCAAAAGTAAAGAGAGGCTGACTTAGAGTGAATGATGACTTGTACTCAATCTGAAGTGACGAAGTGTGTAAATGAAGTGAGGGTGAGCCTCCTTTTATAGCTGGAGCCCTTTACAATCAACAATTGAGATTACATTACATCAAAGGTCAAGATGAGAGCATATCATATCTACATCTCTATTTGAATTTTAAACAAAAGATAATGTGAGAATTGTCTAGAAATAATTAAAGTGATAATTACAATGTCTTATCAAATTCTCCATGGTTGATGGGCCAGCTTTCCTGGGTCATTTGGTAGACCCAAAACGTGGCAAAGATAGTCCTGGGTTGCTATGATTGCACTTGTCTTGGTCACGAGCTTGCGATCCGTGACATTCTTTTTAACACCTCTTACTCGGTCTAGGAGGAAACGGGTTTTAAGAAGTGTTACTGAACGAGGATCCACACAATCTAACAATGACCTAGCACTTCTTAACAAAACATGCATCCAGAAGGCGGGTAATTTAAAACTTTTTCGATTATGACTAAGCCTAAACTTAGTCCACAAATCATGTATAATTGATCATACAATAAATAATAACACCCTTTTTATTTACTATTTCATATCTTACTCTTACCTTTTCAAACTCTTAATTTAGTCCTAATTCGGTTACAGACTTATATGCCAAAACCTGAACTATGAATTTGGTTTAGTTCAAAGTATGAACCCAAAAACTTAAACAAGTTCCAATTAAACAGTTATAGCAGGTATTTACATTTCTCATAAGAAACAAGAAATCACAAGTCTAAACATGACACCATTTAAACCAAACATATTAAGGATTCTAATCATATTGATACACAAACATCCATTTCAAAAACTTATACAAGTATAAGAACATATAAAAAGGACTCTTTTGAACTATATGGTCATTTCAACCTAGTCTCTAAAACCATATGTAACACCCCAATTTTGGGCTTGGAAGTTTAGGGGTTGAACCGGATCGGTCTGATTTTTGGTTCGAATATAAAAGGTGGTTTTAGGGAAAGCCTAGTTCAGGATGCATTAAAAATATGGAAAATATCTAAAAATCCTCTTTTAATATATATAAGAGATTGGTGAAATCAATTTTACAAAATAAGGTTTGGAAGTGTGACATTTCGAAATAGTGACTAAAATGTAATTTTTGAAAAGTTCAGTGGTGACTGTTTTGTAAGGATTGAAACTTTGAATCTTTAAGGAGCTAATTTACCCAAGGAAGGATTTCTCGAGATTTTTATTAATTTTAATGACTCATTTAATGGTTAATTAATTAAAAGAAAAGAGGGAAAACCATATTTTAGTTTTCATAACCAACTTTCTCTAAAATTTTCTCATTTCATTTTCTCTCAAAATTCCCTCAGCCAAACACATTTCCACAGCAGCTTTTCTTTTGATTTTCACTCTAAATGATGAGGTTTCAATCATCAATTGATTCCTAAGCTTTCGTACATCATATCCTCTTCATTTGCTTATTGAATTTTCAAGGATTTGGCTCTAAACAAGGAGAAATCTACATTTAGAGGTAAGGATGTTCATCTCCTCTAAATATTCAGTTCTTTATTGAAATTCTTAAGTTCTCAATCCTTAAATTAAGTTTTATAAAAGGTTTTGGTGATGTGATCTTGATTTTGGCTTAAAACTAAAGATTTGGATTTAATCTTGAAGAAATTCGTAATGAATGTTTGGGCTCTGTTTTTAGATGTCTTTTAAATGTATTTTGGATGTTTAATGATGTGTAATTGAGATCTAATCAATGCAATCCCGAATAGGTTGATTTTACTAAGTTTTTACTTGTGAAAATGGTGGTTTTTGGGGTGATCTTGGTGTTCTGTTATTGCTGGAGGTATAAGGACGAGTTTAGATCCTATTTGGATGTTAATTGATGTTTATGAATGTTTAGAAGTGATGGATCTTGGCTGGGTAATGATATTGATGAGTTTGGAAGTGATTTCGGTTGTGTTTGGTAGCCGAAATGTTAGATTTGTTGAGAGCCGTGAGTTTAGGTGTTGTGGCTGAAGATTTTAATGCATGATGATGCATTAATCCTCTGCTTTGATGTGTTTAAAACAGGGGAGGCACATTCGGATCCTAGTGGTGTTGATCCGGAGGCTTGATCGGTGTTTCGGCAAGCTTGCGAAACGGAATTGGTGAGTGAAGTTTGGTTTTTAGCTTTGAAACCAGTGTTTGAAGGTTTTGGGAGCTTAGTTTAAGTCTAAGCAACTTAACTAAGCTCAAGAGTAAGTTTTCGGAGAAACTCTCTCTTTGATGAACCATGAGATGGTTGGATGCAATGTGTTTATTTTGCATGTTTAAATTCTGTTTTGAAAGCATGTTTTAGCATGATTAATGTTGGTTTTGAAAGCCATGTGTTGAAGGATGCTCAAGGTAAGAGATCCTTGGTTTGACATTGATAAATGTGGTTTTGATGCATAGTAATGCATGATGATTTGATGGCTTTGATTAATGCTTTAAAACAGCGAATCGTTGATGATAATTGATGTATATTGGCAAGTGATGTTTTGGTCTTAAAGTACTTGACTCAGATATAGTTAGCCGGCTATAGGAATGGGTGCACCGTGAATAAAGTCGCCTTGGATGTTGAGGGGTTGTAATGGTACCGAAAACTCCATCCAAGTACACTAACGAGATGTCTAAGATCATAATGGTGGTTAAAATGCCATGTGAGGATCTTGTGTTGTGTGTCCCGTGTTCTCGTTAGTGATGTTATACAACTACCGATGAGTGATGTGGAGGGGTTGTAATTGTACCGTTAAACTCTATCACGGGTGTTGTGGGGCTGTGATTGTACCGGTAAACTCCACCTTGTGTTCGGTAGTGTGTATGAAGCGTATGGGACAACGCTTGTAATCCGCGTATCCGATTGTGTTTTATGTTGAAAATGGTTATGGTATCACTCGGAAGCCAATATGACATGTTGATGTTTATGAAGCATGAGATGCTTGTTGTTTAAGTCATGTTGATGATTATGAAGCATGAGATGCTTGTTGTTTAAGACATGTTGATGATTATGAAGCATGAGCTGCTTGTTGTTTATGCATTGTTGCATGAAAATGATTTTTATGAATGAAAAGGCCTTATAAAAGGTGTTTAGTAAAAGTACATTATTGTGTTGTTTCTCTAGAGCATACCTCACTAAGCATTTTTGCTTACGCTCTCTTTCTTGAACCAATAATGCAGAGAATTGAAGTGCTTTAAGGCAGCAAGGAGGCTAAGAATCCAAGGGAAGGCTAAGCTCATGTATGGTGACTATTTTTACAACATTATTAGCTTTTGGTATTTGGCAATGGAAACCTAGGTTGTGTTTTTGGGAGATGTTTCGGACTCCCTGAGTTGGCTTGATGCCTATGATGTTTTGGGATTGTAAATGGCCATTATGTTGCTTGGATGGTTTTCAACATTAGGTTGCATGCCTATAGACTTGTGAATTGTCTTAATTGATGCCATGATTGTGAGATGGTGATGCAAATATGTTCCTTGTATGTATGATGACTTGTTGGCATGATTAGGAGGTCATAGGGTTATGTTTGAGTGGTTAATTGTATGTTAAACCAGCAAAATCTGCATTTTCTGGGCAGTCCGTATCGGAACGGGCACTACCGTTTCGAAACGGGGGCCTGTAATGGCCTTCGTGTATCGAAACGGGTAGAGGGCGTTTCGAAATGGATTTGCCACTGTCAAGCCCTGTTTCGAAACAGGTCTCGAAACGAACCCGCATTTCGGAAAGGTCAACCCCCGTTCCGAAACATTTGACCGTTGGGCACTGATTTGAATGGTTTATGGTTTGCAGCTTTACGTTTTAGTCCCGAATTTCGTATATGCAATTGCTTGAGTTTGATATGTCCGTTTGAGGTGAAATTTGACAGAGAAGCATGTAATATGATTAATTTCATAATGGTAATCTAAAAATCAGTTAAGTCCTTCATCTTTCCAGAATTTACATTTTGGTCCCTAAAGTTGTAATTTGTGCAATCGAGTTCCTTATTGCTTTCCGATCGTTGTGATTTTCATGTATGCTTTTCTCAAGGGTACGCCTAGGGTTAATATGCATCTAGACAAGTTTTAAAAAGAAAAAAAAGGGTCGTTAATCAAGGTTGACTTTCGGTTTGACTTTGGTTTTCCCCGTGTAATCTTCGTAGTTCGGCTCAACCGTCTAGGCCGGGCTAAGGGGGTTACATTTAGTGGTATCAGAGCCGAGTTCTCGAGTAATTGGGAATGGTTATGTGGGTGATGTATGTATGATTTCTTTGTATGCTTTTTAAGTGAAAGTTTGAGGTGTGAATTGTAAAGTATGTTACAATTGTGATGCTATGTTGTGTTGAAGCATGTTAGAGGGACCCATTGCCATATCAAAGCTAATGAAATGAATTGTTTTTGAAAAATGAGCTTGAGTGCTTGGATCACTTACCTTGTTGAGCCTGATTATGTTTATTGCATTGTGTTAGTGCATTGTTTAGTGAATGGGACCTCGTAGAGAGACGAGGATTAATACGCGAGCTATGGCTCAGAATGAGAATGAAGAGAATGCTGATAATGTAGTGGATTTACCTCCTCCTCCTGGTGGTCAACCGCCCGGTGGTGGTGGTGCTGGAGGTGATGGAGCTGGTGCTGGGGTCGCTGGACCTGAAGCTGGACAGGGGCAAGCTGCTCCTGATATGACAGTTTTGATACAAGCTATTGCGGGAGCCTTTCAGGAGGCAGTAGCTGGAGCTCATAGAGCTGGGCATCAGGGTGATGCTAATGCTGGACTATCTTTGGAACGTCTGCGCAGTTTGGGAGGGACTGAGTTCAGGGGTTTGTCTGCTGAAGGTTCTGAGTATTGGTTGGAAAGTACCAAGAGGATATTGGGACAAATGAACTGCAATGATGTGCAGAAGCTAGGTTGTGTGGTATCGCTGTTACATGATGATGCGTATACCTGGTGGACGACTGCTATCTCTGGAATGGAGGATGTTGATGTGACTTGGACTTTCTTTCTGAACGCGTTCAGGCGGAGGTATCTAGGTGTGAGATACCTGGATGAAAAGAAAAGAGAGTTCATGTCTTTGACACAAGGAAGTATGACGGTAGCTGAGTACGAGATCCAGTTTGTCCGTCTCAGTCAGTATGCACCTGAGATTGTCCCTGATGAGCGGGAGAGGTGTGAGCGTTTCCGTTATGGTTTGGTGACGGATGTAAAGACCTATATGCTTGCGGCTTAGTACACTGATTTTGATGTACTGGTTAGTAGGGCGAAGGATATTGAGCAGAACCTGGGTTTGTCATCCAAGAATGTTGGTTCTGGCTTGGGCAAGCGAGCTGCGGAGTATAGTTCTGATGGAGGACGGAACAAGAGAGGACGAGATAAGAGGTATCAGTCTTCTGCTAGACGTGGTGGTGGAGGTCATGGTGCGCCTGTTCAAGGAGACAGGGCGAGAGCTGATCAGAACACATGCTGGCCGTGTGGATCACGTGGACATTTGAGGCGTGATTGTCCTCAAGCAGCGAGGGAGGTTCAAGCTCCTGTTGTTGTAGCTGGTAATTCGTGCTGGAATTGTGGTTCGGCAGACCACTTGAGAAGGGACTGTCCTTTGTTGGCCGGTGGAGGTCAGGGACGTGCTCCTGGAGTTGTTGCACCACAGAGAGGTCGTGGGCGCGGCCGTGGTAACTTCCAGCGCAGAGAGGATGGTGGAAGGAATGTGGCGCACGTGGTGGCTGTCCAACCTGAGGGTGGAGGCCAGGCTCGAGTGTATGCGCAACGAGAGAGGAGGAATGACACGGATGTGATCGCAGGTACCTTCACTTTGCAATCCTTGTCATTACTTTCCTTGATTGATTCTGGATCTACACACTCATACATATTGCGTGAGCATGCTCAATTGCTTGGTTTGCCTGTTGAGTCTTTGGATGTTGGTATACGTGTAACTAGTTCCTTTGGTGAGACCGTTGTGACACGGAAGTTGTATAGAAGGTGTCCCTTGGTTGTTCAAGATCATGTTTTTCATGTTGATCTTATGGAATTGCCTTTCTATGGTTTTGATGTAATCCTTGGTATGGATTGGCTTGTTGAACATCGAGCTGTGGTGGATTTTGAGAATAAGCGAGTTTCGTTGAAGCTTGCGGATGATTATGAGGTAGTGGTGGTTGGTGAGAATGTGAAGTTTCTTGCCAATGTGGTGTCTACATTGGAGGCGAGCCGGATGCTGAGGCAAGGTTGTGAAGCCTACCTAGCCTTTGTGATGAATCCTAGCTTGAAAGAGTTACGAGTACAAGATATCAGGACTGTGCGAGAGTTTCCTGGTGTGTTTCTGGAGGAGTTTCCTGGATTGCCTCCTAACCGAGAGGTGGAGTTTGGAATTGAGCTGTATGAAAATACAACTCCAGTTTCCATTACTCCTTATCGAATGGCACCTAAGGAGTTGAAAGAGCTGAAGACGCAACTTCAGGAATTGCTTGATCATGGTTTCATTCGACCGAGTGTGTCACCTTGGGGTGCACCGGTCTTGTTTGTGAAGAAAAAGGATGGCACTATGAGGATGTGCATCGATTACCGTCAGCTGAACAAGTTGACTATCAAGAATCGGTATCCATTGCCGAGGATTGATGATCTTTTTGATCAATTTCGGGGAGCGGCTATGTTCTCTAAGATTGACTTAAGGTCAGGGTACTACCAGTTGAAGGTGAATGATGTGGATGTGCCAAAGACAGTCTTCAGGACGAGGTATGGGCATTATGAGTTCCTTGTAATGTCGTTTGGTTTGACGAATGCTCCTGCAGCTTTCATGGACATGATGAATAGAGTGTTCCATGAATACTTGGACAAGTTTGTTGTGGTGTTCATTGATGATATCCTCGTGTACTCTTGTAGTGAGGAGGAGCATGAGGGGCATTTGAGGATTGTGTTGCAAGCTTTGTTGGAGAATCAGCTTTATGCTAAGTTAAACAAGTGTGAGTTCTGGCTCAGGGAGGTTGTGTTCCTTGGTCATGTGGTTTCTGCTGAGGGGATTCGTGTTGATCCTCAGAAGGTTGAGGCAGTGATGAATTGGAAGCCTCCTAAGTCTGTTCATGAAGTCCGTAGTTTCCTTGGTTTGGCGGGATACTACCGGAGGTTCGTGGATGGATTTTCAAAGATTGTTGCACCTTTGACGAAGTTGTTGCAGAAGGATGTTAAGTATGAGTGGACGGAGGCGAGACAGCAGGCTTTTGAGAAGCTGAAGGCAGCTTTGACGCAAGCTCCTATCTTGGTTCAACCTAAATCAGGGAAAGAGTTTGTGGTGTATAGTGACACGTCCTACGTTGATTTGGGATGTGTGTTGATGCAAGAGGGTAAGGTGGTGGCTTACGCATCGCGCCAGTTGAAGGTGCATGAGCGCAATTATCCTACGCATGACATTGAGTTGGCTGCGGTGGTTTTTGCCTTAAAAATTTGGAGACATTACCTGTATGGTGAAAAGTGTACTGTGTACACGGATCACAAGAGTTTGAAGTATCTGATGTCTCGGAAAGAGTTGAATCTTAGGCAACGACGTTGGGCAGAGTTGCTTAAAGATTACGATCTGACGATCGAGTATCATCCGGGAAAAGCTAATGTTGTAGCGGATGCCTTGAGTAGGAAGGTAGCAGTGGAGTTGAGGGCTATGTTTGCCAGTTTGAGCATTTCGTGTGATGGTGGTCTTGTGGCTGAGTTGCAAGTGAAACCATCATTGGTTCAGTTGATAAAGGATAAGCAACTGTTGGATGATTCCCTGGTGCCACATGTTCAGGATATTGCTGAGGATAGATCATCGGATTTCTGCTTTAATGATGATGGGGTATTGTGTTTTGGGAGTCGGATAGTAGTGCCCAATGATGCTGAGTTGAGGCGTGCTATTCTGACTGAAGCTCATAGTAGTCCTTTTGCTATGCACCCTGGTAGTACTAAGATGTATCGTGATCTTCGTGATGAGTACTATTGGGTGGGTTTGAAGAAAGATGTTGCTGAGTATGTGAGCAAGTGTATGGTTTGTCAGCGAGTTAAAGCTGAGCATCAGTTTCCTTCTAGGTTGTTGCAACCGTTGAGGATTCCTGAGTGGAAGTGGGAAAGGATTACCTTGGACTTCGTGTCTGGTTTACCTTTTTCGCCATCGAAGAAGAATTCGGTGTGGGTGATTGTGGATCGCCTGACGAAGTGTGCGCATTTCTTGCCTGTGCATACTACGTACACTTTGGACAAGCTTGCAGAGTTGTACATTGCTGAGATTGTGCGGCTGCATGGTGTGCCAAAGTCGATCGTGTCGGATAGAGATCCGAGGTTTACATCGCGTTTCTAGAAGTGTTTGCATCAGGCTTTGGGTACACGGCTGAATTTCAGTACTTCTTATCATCCACAGTCGGATGGAAAGTCTGAGCGTGTTATCCAAGTGCTGGAGGATATGTTGAGGTGCTGTGTGATTGAGTTTCAGGGCTCTTGGGAGAAGCATTTGTCGTTGGTGGAGTTTACTTATAACAATAGCTACCAGGCAAGTATTCAAATGGCACCTTATGAAGCTTTGTACGGGAGGAAGTGTAGGACTCCTCTTTGTTGGGCTGAAACAGGCCAGAAGTTGGTTTCAATGCCAGCTTTGTTGAAGGGAACCACCGAGAAAGTGAAGCTCATTTGTGAGCGCTTGAAGGCAGCTTCTGATCGACAGAAGTCTTACGCGGATTTGAAGCGTAAGGAGATTGAGTATGCGGTGGGTGACCGTGTGTTTTTGAAGGTTTCACCTTGGAAAAAGGTGATGAGGTTTGGTCGAAAGGGTAAGTTGAGCCCTAGGTACATTGGACCATACGAGGTGATTGAACGTGTGGGTCCTGTTGTGTATAAGCTGAGGTTACCGCAAGAGTTGGAAAAGATTCATGATGTGTCTCATGTCTCTATGCTTCGGAGATATAGATCTGATCCTTCGCATGTTATGCCTGTGGAGGAAGTAGAGTTGAATCCGAATTTGACCTATGATGAGGAACCGGTGGAAATTCTGGATTCAGACAGTAAAGTTCTTCGAGGCAAGACCATTGATTTGGTAAAGGTGTTGTGGAAGCATCGTGGTGTTGAGGAAGCCACGTGGGAAAGGAAGGATGACATGTTGAAGCAGTTTCCATACCTTTTTCCTCCAGGTAAATTTCGAGGACGAAATTTCTTAAGGGGGGAGAGTTGTAACACCCCAATTTTGGGGTTGGAAGTTTAGGGGTTGAACCGGATCGGTCTGATTTTTGGTTCGAATATAAAAGGTGGTTTTAGGGAAAGCCTAGTTCGGGATGCATTAAAAATATGGAAAAATATCTTAAAATCCTCTTTTAATATATATATAAGAGAGTGGTGAAATCAATTTTACAAAATAAGGTTTGGAAGTGTGACATTTCGAAATAGTGACTAAAATGTAATTTTTGAAAAGTTCAGTGGTGACTGTTTTGGTTGGGATTGAAACTTTGAATCTTTAAGGAGCTAATTTACCCAAGGAAGGATTTCTCCAGATTTTTCTTAATTTTAATGACTCATTTAATGTTTAATTAATTAAAATAAAAGAGGGAAAACCATATTTTAGTTTTCATAACCAACTTTCTCTAAAATTTTCTCATTTCATTTTCTCTCAAAATTCCCTCAGCCAAACACATTTCCACAGCAGCTTTTCTTTTGATTTTCACTCTAAATGATGAGGTTTCAATCATCAATTGATTCCTAAGCTTTCCTACATCAAATCCTCTTCATTTGCTTATTGAATTTTCAAGGATTTTGGCTCTAAACAAGGAGAAATCTACATTTAGAGGTAAGAATGTTCTTCTCCTCTAAATATTCAGTTCTTTATTGAAATTCTCAAGTTCTCAATCCTTATATTAAGTTTTATAAAAGGTTTTGGTGATGTGATCTTGATTTTGGCTTAAAACTCAAGATTTGGATTTAATCTTGAAGAAATTCGTAATGAATGTTTGGGCTCTGTTTTGAGATGTCTTTTAAATGTATTTTAGATGTTTAATGATGTGTAATTGAGATCTAATCAATGCAATCCCGAATAGGTTGATTTTCCTAAGTTTTTACTTGTGAAAATGGTGGTTTTTGAGGTGATCTTGGTGTTCTGTTATTGCTGGAGGTATAAGGATGAGTTTAGATCCTTTTTGGATGTTAATTGATGTTTATGAATGTTTAGAAGTGATGGATCTTGGCTGGGTAATGATGTGGATGAGTTTGGAAGTGATTTCGGTTGTGTTTGGTAGCCGAAATGTTAGATTTGTTGAGAGCAGTGAGTTTAGGTGTTGTGGCTGAAGATTTTAATGCACGATGATGCATTAATCCTCTGCTTTGATGTGTTTAAAACAGGGGAGGCACATTCAGATCCTAGTGGTGTTGATCCGGAGGCTTGATCGGCGTTTCGGCAAGCTTGCAAAACGGAATTGGTGAGTGAAGTTTGGTTTTCAGCTTTGAAACCAGTGTTTGAATGTTTTGGGAGCTTAGTTTAAGTCTAAGCAACTTAACTAAGCTCAAGAGTAAGTTTTCGGAGAAACTCTCTCTTTGATGAACCATGAGATGGTTGGATGCAATGTGTTTATTTTGCATGTTTAAATTCTGTTTTGAAACCATGTTTTAGCAAGATTAATGCTGGTTTTGAAAGCCATGTGTTGAAGGATGCTCAAGGTAAGAGATCCTTGGTTTGACATTGATAAATGTGGTTTTGATGCATAGCAATGCATGATGATTTGATGGCTTTGATTAATGCTTTAAAATAGTGAATCGTTGATGATAATTGATGTATATTGGCAAGTGATGTTTTGGTCTTAAAGTACTTGAATCGGATATAGTTAGCCGGCTATAGAATTGGGTGCACCGTGAATAAAGTCGCCTTGGATGTTGAGGGGTTGTAATGGTACCGAAAACTCCATCCAAGTACACTAACAAGATGTCTAAGATCATAATGGTGGTTAAAATGCCATGTGAGGATCTTGTGTTGTGTGTCCCATGTTCTCGTTAGTGATGTTATACAACTACCGATGAGTGATGTGGAGGGATTGTAATTGTACCGTTAAACTCCATCACGAGTGTTGAGGGGTTGTGATTGTACCGGTAAACTCCACCTTGTGTTCGGTAGTGTGTATGAAGCGTATGGGACAACGCTTGTAATCCACGTATCCGATTGTGTTTTATGTTGAAAATGGTTATGGTATCACTTGGAAGCCAATATGACATGTTGATGTTTATGAAGCATGATATGCTTGTTGTTTAAGACATGTTGATGATTATGAAGCATGAGATGCTTGTTGTTTATGCATTGTTGCATGAAAATGATTTTTATGAATGAAAAGGCCTTATGAAAGGTGTTTAGTAAAAGTGCATTATTGTGTTGTTTCTCTAGAGCATACCTCACTAAGCATTTGTTCTTACGCTCTCTTTCTTGAACCAATAATGCAGAGAATTGAAGTGCTTTAAGGCAGCAAGGAGGCTAAGAATCCAAGGGAAGGCTAAGCTCATGTATGGTGACTATTTTTACAACATTATTAGCTTTTGGTATTTGGCAATGGGAACCTAGGTTGTGTTTTTGGGAGATGTTTTGGATTCCCTGAGTTGGCTTGATGCCTATGATGTTTTGGGATTGTAAATGGCCATTATGTTGCTTGTTTTGGTGATTTGATGCTTGGATGGTTTTCAACATTAGGTTGCATGCCTATAGACTTGTGAATTGTCTTAATTGATGCCATGATTGTGAGATGGTGATGCAAATATGTTCCTTGTATGTATGATGACTTGTTGGCATGATTAGGAGGTCATAGGGTTATGTTTGAGTGGTTAATTGTATGTTAAACCAGCAAAATCTGCATTTTCTGGGCAGTCCGTATCGGAACGGGCACTACCGTTTCGAAACGGGGGCTTGTAATGGCCTTCGTGTATCGAAACGGGTATAGGGCGTTTCGCAACGGATTTGCCACTGTCAAGCCCTGTTTCGAAACAGGTCTCGAAACGAACCCGCATTTCGGAACGGTCAACCCCTGTTCCGAAACATTTGACCGTTGGGCACTGATTTGAATGGTTTATGGTTTGCAGCCTTACGTTTTAGTCCCAAATTTCGTATATGCAATTGCTTGAGTTTGAGATGTCAGTTTGAGATGAAATTTGACAGAGAAGCATGTAATATGATTAATTTCATAATGGTAATCAAAAAATCAGTTAAGTCCTTCATCTTTCAAGAATTTACATTTTGGTCCCTAAAGTTGTAATTTGTGCAATCGAGTTCCTTATTGCTTTCCGATCGCTGTGCTTTTCATGTATGCTTTTCTCAAGGGTACGCCTAGGGTTAATATGCATCTAGACAAGTTTTAAAAAGAAAAAAGGGTCGTTAATCAAGGTTGACTTTCGGGTTAACTTTGGTTTTCCCCGTGTAATCTTCGTAGTTCGGGTCAACCGTCTAGGCCGGGCTAAGGGGGTTACACCATAACTCTCTTCAATCATTTATCAAACAATCAATTATCAATATTCATTTAGGTTTTATCAAGTATGATTTCATATTCATACTGCCTATTTAATATCCAAGATTAACAAGTAAATACTTGAATTATCCCTACCTTGCTTAGATCTAACAATAAATACATAATACGTATAAACTTGCATATTTATACGCCACAATATATAAGTCCATTTTTTAAGCATCTCTATTTATGCCTTTAATATAATTTACCATCATTATAACTATCATGATAAATCTGAGAGCAAGCAACCATAAAACGAATAAAAGGCCCTTTACAAACATAGAACTTATATATACACATTTACATAAACGAATGATACTTAACAAGCATAATGCGCATAAATCTACGATGGGCCACCATCTAGGAGTACTTCAGTCAATTAGTAACATACTTCTTGACACTTGTGATCATGCTCAAGCTCGATAGATGAACGGAAGCTTTGATACCCTAAAAGGTTATGGGAAGGGAAATAAAATGGGGTAAGCTAATGCTTAGTGAAGTAGTACTAAGGGCCTAAAATAATTACTAAAACTTGTATTAATCAAATCTCATTCTTTCCCCAAGAATTTTCCGTGTTTCAAGCAAATACGAAAGTGGTTGAACAAACATATAATAAGACCTCAAGGTTACCAAGTATTATATCATAAAACTCAACAATCTATGTTGCTTGCCATAAGAGTTATTTAATAAACATCGAACATTACATGTTATCTTCATAACATTTTTGTCACACAAAACACTAAGTTTACAAATCAAGTCAGAGGTTCCTTAATAAGCAAGGCATCAAATATAACATGCATGAGACATAAGATTTTTAACACATAAACATTAGGCAAAAACATTTTTTTATCAAAGTAACTAATGATAAGTAAGTATTTTACATAACTTATCAATTCATTTAAAAGCGACTAATTTCCAAGATTTACATTGCTTAACATGCAAGCCATTATCATGGTTCTTTAGTCCTGACTTATAAACTTTCTTGGATTCTTTTATCATAGCCTTTCCATATCCGACTTACTTATCTTTTACTTAACAAACAATTTAGCAAGTTAATACTACATGATCAGATGTTGCTTGCCATATGAGATAACTAACATATCAAATCATGAAAGTTTCCTCAATTATTCTTTTACAGATTTCCAATATTCATTTTTATCATAGCCTTCTATATTTACCGAACTATAAAAGATGTATCATATTATATACACATTGCTTGCTATTCAAGTAATCCTGTATTTAGTAGAATATCTTTTAAAATCTCATCGATGTCCGAATTAAATTATTAGATTTTCTATTTGAATGTGCGCCCCAAAAAAGGGTAGCTTGTACTTTAAGCTAATCAAATTCTCTTTGTTAGCATATATATACCCATTCCAATCATAGCAAGTTTTACATATCTTGTTTCTTTTCAAGCCACTTATCCAATTCTAAATACAACTCGAGTTAAACTGAAAGTGGATTACCATATTTCTAGATACAAGAAACCTTTCGAGTTTATATACTATAACATAAAGAATATACCATAAAGCTTGAACATAATTATTAAGAGTAAGCTAAGACATTCGGATTGAACATAAATACATAGACAAATATATTCGGGCAAGGCCTAAGTTTTCAAGCAATTAAACATGCCACATATATTTATCTGAATATCTCAACAAAGCAAAATTATTCACCAAATAAAATATTCAATGATCATCTATACAAATTACTTGTTGTGCAAGTTAACTTAATACTTTATTGATTAGTTATAATCATTCGTAATTTTAATGACCCAATTGTCTATCTTTTCACTCCAAGTTACACTTAACTATATTTTCCTGAAGTTTCGAATAGAGAAACGATTATTTTGGAGTAGAATACTCGAATTCAGCTTAAATTATTGTGAACATGGATCAATCGAATACTCCATGTTTACTAGTATACATTACATTGGAACAAATCACAACGCATTGTCATTTTAACCAATTTTATTTGTTATACTCACGACATAATTCATTTACATACTTAGACCTTCTAAACCAGTAATTTTATTTTCCTAGAATATAATCACTTTTATCAAAGTTTCTCAAGTCCTATTAATAAAGATCAATATAACTTCATTTCTAGATTTATTGTACTCGAACCAATAGCAATTTATCAGGTACTAGTCATCATAGTCACTAAGTTACAACCATGGAATTTCTTCTAATTTCAATTATGCTCAAGTATTATTTGAACATTAGTTACTTAAGGCACAAGTATCAAAGTGACTAACTAGAATGACTTATGAATTTAACATTTTGCTTAAAAACGTAATCTTTCTCACGTGTAGCTTGCTTGCCAAATATACGTGCTTCATCATACAAGTTATCAAATTATCATATCATAAACTCAAGTTTCTTTGGCACAAAAGAAACTAATCATAATTAAGATTCATGAGTCTTCATTTGATCACCATTAGGGATCTCTAAAGCAAATCATTCAAATCAATTCTATCTTATCACAAAAGCAATAGGGTACTAATAAGTAACTATTCGAATAACCATATTAAAACATGTATAAGCAAATCATTTGAGGTTGCAAACAATCATCCATTCATTATCATGTAAGCCTTCAAAAGATCATATCTCTTTTAAAGGTCTTCCAAGTTTCAATAGATATACAATTCTTAATAATCAAGTTATTCCAAATTCTTTCTTATTTTAACCTATACACTTTTTCTTTCTTGTTAACATAGCCTTGAGAATCGAATTACAGTCCAGGTACACGAATCCCCAACCAATTGTCGCCCATAAACAAAATGGTACTCGCAGTACCGGTCAATTCTTCCTACCGTTGCCAAGTGACCACATACACATCCCTCCTACTATCGCCAAATAGGGACCACTGTCCCGGACCGTAGTCCACTCCAACATTGAGCTTTATGCCATGCCAACTATACCTAAGACTGACTCGAAACCAAGACTTTCATATTAATCTTATCACATCAGCTACATTATGAGCATAGCTCCTTGTCGCAATAAACTGTCAATAAGCTTATTACACTTATCAAATCGGGTATGTAATTGTTACCACTCCAAAAGTATTGTTTTTAATGCAAATCTTACAATGTTTTTTGCTTTTTTAGGTACATTTAGTTGCATTAGGATGTTAAAATCATGCATTTACTTAAGGAGTTAGGAACTCTGTCTATGCAAGTATGAAAGGTTGTTATGTTGGCAATTTTGCAGGTTTGGCATAGTATTTGGCATAGAGAGGATGTAATCACCTCATGTGACTTTACATTGTATCATTTCTGATCAAATGGCATCTTAGCCAAATTTACAGTCACACATGAACCATACATGGTCTTTCATTGTAGTCATATTTACAAATTCACATTAGGTTTATTAAAGCTTATAACTCATCGATTCGATCACACACATTCATATAGTCATATAAACAAAGCTTGTGATATATTCCGTCATTTTAGAATCAGAAATTGAGTCCAACTTCTACATCAACTCATCATATTATATTCATAACTTTTCAAGCTTATCAAACCATAAACAAATCATCAAGCAATGCTAACAATTATCTTTCATTCCAAGATTGAACATAGAATTCAATTACAATTCATGCTTTCAACTAAATTTACATACCACAAAGTACTTTTTATTAAAGCACTTACCTCAGAATCCAAGCTTAATAGCACAATGTCACTTAATTTATTAAGCAAGTAAAACAAATCAAAGCAATTAAAGGTGCTTGGGATAGATTCGATCTATCTCGTGACTTTAAACTACACTCACATCTTATCCCGAAGTTACAGAATACCCAAATCCTTAAGTAAAACTTGCTATTTATCCAATTCCTTCCTAGGTTCTTCTTGGTCTAAGTATAACAAGAATATAACTATATATTAGAATCAATTCAATCTTTCAAACATGCACCAAACAGGACAGCTCATACTCACACACATTTGATCACTCAAATATGTCACATTACATTACATATATGCACAAAATAGAACAACTTTCGTACGTGAACATTTATTCGATCATAACAGCCCACTAACTTAAGCATTCATATTCAAACATATCGAAATGGCTTATTGTTCACTAAAAAAACAACCTACATCATTCATTATACATTCAAGACAATCCAACATGTTCTCTGTGTGTTCCAAACTGTTTCTAGCATGCTTTTACACATTCTAACCACCTCATTTTCATAGATATACATTTACATACTTAGCAATCCACTTGTTGTAAAACAGTCCAATTAAAGCTCTTAAACAAGCAGTTCTGCCCTATTTCAATATATTAAAAGAAAACTACATTTTCAAAACTATTTCCGGTGTGCTTATTCTCAATTAAAACAGCCCTATAAACTTTAAAACATATTTTCCTTGTTTCTTAGTCATAAAAACAGTCCTATTTCATCATATTTACAATCATAATTATCAAACTTTCCCTGAACATATTTGCATATATGTTTTCCTTAATAAAACAACACTTAATAGTTCTTGCAATAATCCCTAATATATATTCTTGTAAATTTATACTTCGAACAGTTATTGTTTGCATCCTTAACATACATTACCATCCAATTTAACTTCAAATCAAGTATAAGATATACAATCAAATCATCACCAAAAGAATGGTATTCAAAGTTATCACACATATGTAACAATTCATGGGTATTCATCATGTAACCATCAAACATAGGTTCAAATTTTTCAGAATAAAATAACACATACATGTTGTTGGGTTTTACGGTGCTCGGTTCCTTCAACCGTTCTTGCTCGCCAAGTGGTGGAGAAGTGGAATTTTGGGTGAAAGAGGTGTGGAAGCTAAAATGAATAAAGACAAGATGATTTATAGTGGTTCAACCTTCTAACCAAGGTCTACATCCACTACCTTAGCTTCCCACTAAGGATTTCCAATCAATCCACTATTGATTCGTCCCCTTTTCTAAGCTTAGAAGGAAACCCTTACAAACCGGTCAAGCTTTCTACCCAAAGCCTTGATCAAACCCTCTTTACAAAGAGATAAAATAAGCAAACTCAAATCCCTCTAATAGGTATTTGTTTACACAATTAAGCTCTCACCCAATCCTAAAACAATTGAGCAAATCTAACAATTTTGGCTCACTAGTGTTTGTCTATACAAGGAATTGACAATTAAGCACTAAGACACATTTTGATCATATGTTGTATTACAATTGAAGCATTAACCATTACTAGATGCTTGGAGGTCCCTTTTATATTCCTCTTTGAGTTTGTAGCTGTTACTAGCCGTTGGGGTTGAATTGGAGCCATTGGAGACTTCATTTCCCACCATAAATGCAGTTCTGCAGCTCCCCGTTTCGAAACGCTCGAATCGTTTCGAAAGTCTCGAATCGTTTCGAAACGCTCGAATCGTTTCGAAACACTCTTGAAATAGAAAGAGTTGTTTCAGTCTGGTGCAACACCCATATCAAAACGCCCTTGGCCGTATCAAAACGCCCGTATCAAAACGCTTGTCCCCGTCTCGGAACGCCCTGCATTTAAAAGGTAGTTGGGAAATAGATGTTGGGGGGTTTATGACCGTTGAGGTCAATGCCATATAGGCATATCGAAAGGGCAGAGGTTGTATCGAAATGCTATGCAAAAATCTCATCAAGATTAAAGCCCGTTTTGAAACACGTTTCGAAACGTTTTGCCACTGTAAAGACCCGTATCGAAACACCTAGATGGTTTTGTTGAATCTGGCTTTGAAAACATATAAAAACCTTTTAAAATATTCATAAGCATAGTTTCAAGTTTTTTGGACTTTAGAAATTGTTTTGAATTCTTTTTAACTTTTTCCAAAACATTTTTTCAATTATTATATCAAAACATTAGTTCTACAATCTCCCCCTTTTTGATATAATAAAACTAACTTGAAAAATTGTTTGGGATTCTCCCCCTTTAAGTATAAAAAATGTGAATAAGAGATGGATTTTTTTTAAAATAAAGTAAAGCTCCCCCTTATTCATTTGAAAATGCAATTTTCAAACCAAATTCTCCCCCTTTTTGTTATATCAAAAAGAATTCAAAAGACATTAAGTTCAAAATAACTTAGGAGGTTTGAAAAGATGACAAAAATTTAGAATTTTGGTTTTAAAATGGTTCCCCTTACTCAAAGCATCATCAAAATGTTAGTCCAACATATGTCATAATCTAGTTGAAATAAAAAATAAATCAAATTAAAGAAATAAAACAACTAGATTTTTACAACACTTGAACACAAGGGAGGATGTGAAGCTTTCCTTCTTCAAGTGTCTTTCTTTGTGTGCATGGAGCTCCCCCTCAATGTTTGACTTGTTGATCAATCTCCATCACACCTAGCAATAGACAATCAAGTAATTTTTGGTATCCAAATTGCTTTGGATCCATAGACGTTAGTAGCACAAAACTTAGTCCCCTTAGGAATCCATTTTTCAATTTCATCCTTTTTAGTTGAAGTACTTAGTCCTTTTAGGACCCAAATACTTCTAAAACATTTACCATTTACACATATAGGGGCACTAGATTGTCCTACATAAAAGTTTGATTTTCCAAAATTATTTTTCTTTTCAAGCTCTTTGGAAATCAAATCTTTTTCTTTTTGAACTTTATGAAGCAAATTTTGTAAATCAAAACATTTTTGTTCAAACTCTTCAAGTTTTGCTTCAAGTTCAAGTTTGGTTTTAGAAATCAAATCATTTTGAATTTTCAACTTTGAAATCATTTTATTGTTTTTCAAAATGTGATTTTTAAACTCTAAAACCAAATCATCATAGGCATCTTGTAATTCATCAAAAGAATATGAACATGAGGTAGATGAATTAGAAGTTACCCTTGAATCTTCTTCGATGGTCGTAAGGCAAAGGTTGACTTGTTCATCATCGATAGAGTCTTCATCACTCCAAGTAGCCACATATGCCTTCTTCTCATGGCTTGAAGTGCTTGTCATCTTATTTTTCATGGATTCTCGTTCAAGCTCTTTCAAGGCTTTCTTCTTGTAAGGGGCACACTTCTTGAAGAGATGAACTATCTCTTCGTCTTCATCCTCCTCTTCACTTGAATCTACATGATGGCATGTGGAGGATTTGAGAGCAATGTCATTTGTGTTGATGGCAAGCCCTTTGAGCTTCTTCTCCCCCATAGCTCTAATCTCTTCCTTCTTCTTTGTTTTTCTTCATAATTTGATGAGTGGGAAGAGACTTCATGAGTTCATCAAGCTTCAAGGTCTTCAAATTCTTAGCTTCGATGATGGCAGTCCTCTTTGAGTCCCATGACTCGGGAAGGGAGTAAATGAGCTTTCAGACAAGTTTCTCTTTCGAGATGGCTTCTCCATAACCTTTAAGTCCATTGGTGATGGTGGAGAACCTATCGAACATCTTCTCAATGTCCTCTTCCGGATCCATCTTGAAGTTTTCATACGTTAGGTTGAGGATCCCAATCTTGGTCTCATTTACTTCATTTGTCCCCTCGTATGTAACTTCGAGCTTGTCTCAAACTTCCTTGGAGCTTTCACAAGAAGACATCTTCTCATAGATGTTTGGGCCAAATGCACAAAATAAGATGTGCAAGGCTTTGCAATTAAGCTCCATCTTCTTGCGATCTTCGACACTCCAATCCGCCTTGTTTTGTTGAGGCACGAACGAACCATCTTCTACTATGTCCCAAAGCTTGTAGTCCTTTGACTTTATGAAGAACTTCATCTTTGTCTTCCAATGGGCATAGTGTGTTCCGTCGAAGAAGGGCGGTTTGTCGATGGATTGCGCCATTGAGCCGGTTGTATGAGATGTTGATCGAGCTTGCCGGATCTTCTCAATAGGATGTTAATCCTCTTCAGTTGAGCCAAGCTCTGATACCAATTTTTGGGTTTTACGGTGCTCGATTCCTTCAACCGTTCTTAATCGCAAGTGGTGGAGAAGTGGAATTTTGGGTGAAAGAGGTGTGGAAGCTAAAATGAATAAAGACAAGATGATTTATAGTGGTTCAACCTTCTAACCAAGGTCTACATCCACTACCTTAGCTTCCCACTAAGGATTTCCAATCAATCCACTATTGATTCGTCCCCTTTTCTAGGCTTAGGAGGAAACCCTTACAAACTGATCAAGCTTTCTACCCAAAGTCTTGATCAAACCCTCTTTACAAAGAGATAAAATAATAAAACTCAAATCCCTCCAATAGGTATTTGTTTGCACAATTAAGCTCTCACCCAATCCTAAAACACTTGAGCAAATCTATCAATTTTGGCTCACTAGTGTTTGTCTATACAAGGAATTGACAATTAAGAACTAAGACACATTTTGATCATATGTTGTATTACAATTGAAGCATTAACCATTACTAGATGCTTGGAGGTCCCTTTTATACTCCTCTTTGAGTTTGTAGTTGTTACTAGTTGTTGAGGTTGAATTGGAGCCGTTGGAGACTTCATTTCCCACCATAAATGCAGTTCTGCAGCTCCCCATTTCGAAACACTCGAACTCGTTTCGAAAAACTCTTGAAATAGAAAGAGCCATTGCAGTCTGATGTAACACCCGTATTAAAACGCCCTTGGCCGTATCGAAATGCCCGTATCAAAACGCTTGTCTCCGTATCGAAACGTCTTGCATTTAAAAGGTAGTTGGGAAATAGCCTTGGGGGTTTATGATTGTTAAGGTCAATGCCACATAGGCGTATCAAAACGGCAGAGGCCGTATCGAAATGCTATGCAAAAATCTCATCTAGGTTAAAGCCCGTTTCGAAACACGTTTCGAAACGTTTTGCCACTGTAAAGACCCGTATCGAAACACCTAGAGGTGTTTCGAAACACCTGGATGGTTTTGTTGAATCTGGCTTTGAAAACATAAAAAAACCTTTTAAAATATCCATAAACATAGTTTCAAGTTGTTTGGACTTTAGAAATTGTTTTGAATTCTTTTTAACTTTGTCTAAAACATATTTTCAATTATTTTATCAAAACATTAGTTCTACACATGTAAAAATTTCTCCTAATTCTTCCAGTTAAAAAGCTAACTTAAAGAAAGAAAATTGGGCTTACCTATCGCTTATGCTATTTGATCAAAAGCAAGAAGAAATGAAAGAGCTTAATTTTGAAATATCTCTTTCTCTCTATAAACTTGTGGTTCGGTTATTTGGTAAGGAAAATGGAGATGAAGCAAGCTTTGCATATTAATCTTCCCCAAATGCTGCCCCAACACATGTTTCCTAATTCACATGACATGTGTGCATAATCCTCCAATTTCTATAATTTTTTGCATGCAAGCCACAACTTTATCATAATTTCATAAAAGCCTTTAATGAAAAGACACACATATTTTATTTTAATTCTAAATGATTCCTAAAGTCCCCAATTAAGTCAATCCTCAAATAATTAGACAAAGAATTTTGGGATATTAAATTCTCCCCCACTGGTTCTAGCGAAGCCCTCGTCGAGCGGCTAGAATAGAACTGGTCAATCTGATCTCGAAATAACTATAAGGCATTGTCAGGTTATCGACTCAAAATCAGGCAATGATGTCCTCTTACTAGTTGTGATTTCCTTGGCTTAGACACTCTCGATCCTCGTTTAAAGGCTTGGACGCCACAATATTGAACAACCAATGATCTCGTAGAACTCTAAAAGGCCTCTTGTGTCCTTGCCAAGTCTTTGAACTTCTTGATGGGTTAGGTTTTCCGAACCTTACATCCAACAAAGGCGGCAAATCAAACTAAAAACCATTCTTAGTGTGTTTGAGATGTACCTCCCTTGAAATACTTTCAGTGGCATTCACTTTAAATGGCATCAACCCATCTTTCTCTATGATGTTTGATGCCCCACTCATTGACCTTTCTTCTCTCACGAAGTCCAATGCCCCTTTCACCTTGCCCAAAGGTGATTCTCTAAAGGGCTTCATATCACAAAGTAGATTGGGCAACTCTTGCCCCTCTAAGGTAGTGTCCCCAATAGTAGCCTCCAAAACAATGTCTCCTTGGCTTGGAGAATCCTCGACAAGCTAAATGGCAGTCACCATCTTGGTTTCTTTCCCCTTGTCTCGACAAGTGGGCACAACGCATTGTTGTTTGGGATCTAAAATGCAGACAACATCGGCACAAGGAAGGATGAGAGCATCTACACGGTCAATGAAGTTCAGTCCCAAAACAAAATCTAAGTCATCTATATGGATTACATTGAAATTTTCCTTGCCCTTCCATTTACCAATCTACAGCTCAACTTTTTGTGCCTCCCCAACAATTGGAACTTCCTCGGCATTCGCAGTCTAGATCTTACCAGTTGTCCCTTCAACCTTGAGACCAAGTTTCTCAGCAGCCTTCTTAGACATGAATAGATTGGTTGCCCCGGTTTCCACTAGGGCACTCCTCGATTGTCCCGCATCATTGATGTCGTCAAACATCAACCCTTTCTACTTCTGGCCTTTCCTTGCCTTGGTAGAATTCAGTATCATTGAACCAAGTCTCGCAACCAATCTCGCGACTTGTTTTGCCCCTTGCATTGGTAGCACTTTAGTTGTGCCTCTTCCACCTTCGGCCTGACTGCCTTAAACTTGGAAATTCCACCAAGTCTCAGTGTCTCCTCTTCTAGCTCGTCCTTCTCTTAAACGATGGTAGAGAGTTTCTTCTTCTATGAATAGTCCCTCGCCAAGTGCCCTTGATTGTGGCAATTGTAGCACTTGATGGACTGCTTGTCCCTCTTATCTCCATGCTTCCATTTCGATGGTATGCCAATGCCACTCGAATCTCTATCGGATCTGAATGACTTCTCTTCATCTTCACCATTACCTTGGAACTTCGGTTTTGGTTTGGAGTAGTCATGCTTTGTGACCCTAAGCTCAATGATTGATTCAACAGGCTCAATGCAACAGAGAGTTCCTTTACGCCTCGTCGCCTTAGCTCGTTCTTCACCCATGGCTTCAACCCATCCATGAAGGTGAAGAACACATCCTCTTTGCTTAAACTTGGAACTTGTAGACTCAGCTCGACAAACTTCCGAACATGATCCCTTATTGACCCTTCATGCTTAAGATGCCTCAGCTTTGATCGTTTCTCATCTTCAGCATACTCCGAGTAGATTGTTCCTTGAATTCAGCTTGGAACTCTTCATAAGTCTCGATGGCAGCGTTCCCACGCTGCACATCATTGCACCTCTTTCTCCACCATATTAGTGCAATCTCAGTTAAGTAAAAACTAGTAATACTTACCTTCTTGGCATCTTCCTCAATGCACATGGCTTTGAAATATTGGTCCATCCCCCAAAGGAAATTCTCCACATCCTGGGCGAACCTTGTCCCCTTGAACTTTTTAGGTTTGAGGATATCACCCAAGGCTTTGGGCACTGCAGTTGCCACGCTATTCCCAAACGTAGCCTTGCACACGAGCAACTCGGTCTTGTGCAGCTCCAATTCCCTCTTTAGATCCACAATCTCGGACTTGGAACCCTTCTTCTTGAGCTCCTCGACCCCTTTCCTTAGAGCTACCATTGTGGCCTCTAAGGCATCACCTCGTTCAACCATCTTCATATCCAACCCATTAAACACCTATTGATTATAATTTCATTCTACTCCTTAAACTTTGAAATGTTACATTTCAGTTAAGATGTAATATTTTCTTGTTCAATTTAGACCTTCTCTCAAATTATTACATTACTTTTTCCATAATAACTTCCGTGTTTCACATTCATTAAAAAATATCCTCATATTAAGTATTTTATCTAAAATATTGTCAAGAAGTGTAACACCCCTTCCCAGTCTAGTAAGAACCCAGATCGAAAAGCGTTATCGGAGATCAATGCAGTGATTCAGGTACAATAATTCATTCAATAAACAATATGATGCGATACGTTATCGATATGAAACAGTAACATCTTGTATTAAGACTTGCTAATCTATTTTAGGGTCAATTTAAAACTTTTATAAACTCTAGGGACTTAACTATAATTTCAGTAATTTAGGGGTCCTTTCAATAAAGCAACCAAACTACAATAAAATTCAACTCAATTTCAGTAAGCCTGTAAATTTTCACGTTAGTCCGAGTTCATTTACCCACCTAATTAAACTTTAGAAGATTTAGTGACCAAATATAAACAATGCAAAACAATACTCATTGCCAATTAACGAATATAACTAACACCGTACCGAAACGCCTTAGGTCGTATCGATACGGGCAGGTGTTACTTAAAATTTCCACTGAAACTGTCTAACACCGTACCGAAACAACCAAAGATGTTTCGATACAGGTCGACTTCCGTTGACTTTGACCAAAAGACCCTGTTTCGATACGGTTAAGCCCGTATCTATCCCATTTGACTCTCGTTGACCCCATTTCGATACACCCTGGGCCTATATCGAAACGAGTTTTAGCAGTGTCTAAAGTCCCAAAAATTGTATCGGTACGCCACTAAGTCGTATCGAAACACCCTGTTTTACCCCGATTCCTTATAGCTTTAAGATGATGGTCGTACCGAAATGCTATCACCCGTATCGGTACGCCTGACCTGTAATGATAGATTTTGGTCTGGTTTTTAATCAAATTGTTCTACCGAATGACGTCCAAATGCAATGAAACTTTATACGCAATATTTCAATTCTATAATCTATTAGCATGCCAAAATTCATGGTTGTTTGAATATGTTTACTAAGAATTTACCTATTAGAGCCCATTATGTAAACTTGGTCATTTTTAAGCAACATTAAACATGCCATTAGGGTCCATAGCCATTTTACAAACCATGCAAAACATCAACATAACAAAAGGGCCCTATCGGACTAATTCAAGTACTTTGCCACCTTACTAGGAGTTTATAGGTTCAATATGCATTACTTTAGGCTTGCGCCTGACTTGTGCAACGCAACAACTTCTCCGATCTCCAACGATGAATTCCTTTAACCTAAAATGCATGGAAGATGAATGCATTAGACTTACATAGACTAAGTGAGGTAGCCAAAACAATCTCCAAATCCACAATATGCATTTCAAAATCAAGTAATCAACAATATCAATGATATAAGCCTTTAGTAACAATGCGAAGTTCATGATCATCATTAATTTCTTCATATTTTTATAGTTAACCCTTGGATCGAATCAAGATAGTGGATATGTGAATTCCTACGCCTCGCCAAATCAATGAATGGTCTAGTCCCTCCGCCTCGCCAATATGACCAATAACATATCACATCCCTCCGCCTCGCCAAATCAACATAGGTCGTAGCCTTAGGATCGTAGTCCACTTGTAAACTGAGCTCATGAATTTTATGGCATGCCAATTGTATCCAATGTCCTTCGAATCCAAGGTCCGGTGATAGTATCAATAATCGATGATCAAATGACAATAGCAATATTCAATGCCCTTACCAATAACAATGTTCAATAACATTATTAATGACCTAGATTTAAATAATTCAATGACAATAAAAATGACAATATCTATATCTGATGTTCTATAACAATAATGATGACGATGACAATGTTCAATACTCGATGTTATAACTTACCAATACTTACCATGATGTCCACTAAGTAGTCCGATGCAATAGTCCTTAATGATGAAAACAAGGATGGTGATTTTATCTCCAATTATGCTGACACATTGAGCCACCATATAACTTAGTGCAAAAAATTCAATGAAAAATGAGTATCTCGTTAAACCACATATTTATTTGGGTGAAACAGATGTCGTTAATCCTCTTAAGCCAGATTTTAATTTGGTTGAAACATATGGAATAATGGAAAATGAAAATCCTGTTAAGCCAATTAATTTGGTTGAAGTAGACGAGATAATTTTGTGGTCATTTCTCAAAGTTAATATTTTTACGAATACAAAAGAGTGGATGATAGACAATGGAGCTACTAGGCACATATTTATGTCATACCCCCTTGCGGAGGAAGGATAAGCAACTGTCGATCCTAGAGAACGTTCGAAACTGCACAAGTATTTTAGAGGGTAAGGTATTATTCAAAGAAAAAAAACCTTAACGTAAGTTTCCTTCAAATGTGACGAATTGAGAATATATTTTTTGAAAAGGGTTTTGTAACATGTTTATTCAATATTAGGCATGTTATTTATATTTCTTGTCTGATTAAATGTCACGATGATCTATGAAACATGTTAATGTGATAATTTGTGTTATTATGTGTAATCACTAATTTTGTCCGGGGTGTTAACCCGTTTTTATATTTTGTCAATCTTTGCAATAACGGGCGTTGGTTGCTTTATCTATTTATTTAAGAATGTATGTTTAAAACCAAAAAAACAATACTAGTGTTACTTGTTAAGTATTAACATACTTATATTATGCTAGTGACATATATACATGTTTATCATTATGTTATTATCGAATTGAAAACCCCAAAATATTATTAGATTATAGTCTTTATGTTATTATATAATATCATCATCATCATCATCATCATCATTATTATTATTATTATTAAGCTGAAAAAAGAAAGAGGAAAATTATATCTATATACTAATTAATCTAGAACAAAGCCCAAATTTATTAATAAAACTGTCCATTACTACAAATATTAAAACCCCAAAATAATTTTATTAAATAGGCCAAAAAAATTAAAACCCTAGCCCTAATCTGATAAAACAAGAAAAAACCTAATTTCCTATCTCATATGTGCAGCCGCAGCATCCTGAACCGTCAGATTTGGAAAGGAGATCAAACGGCCCAGATCAAGCCTCGGATGGAAACCCTAGGATCCCTTCAAATCCCTCAGCGCCACATCGATCACGGTCGTCAGATCCGATGGCGCACCAACGGTCCGGAACAACACAGAGAAGGTTCCAAAGCTCATATGCGCCTACACGCGGCTCTTGGAATTCCAGATGGGCACGTACATGTCATTCCGCCATCCACATGGCTCCCACGCGCCCTGGTCGACCTTCCAACTTTGCCTCCACATTGGTCGAAGGATCCAATAACCCGCCGCCGCCTCACCTTTGATTCGCCACGTCGACAGCCACGCTGGCCAGAAGCCATCTCTCTCTCTGGTCCTCTCTCCTCCAACGATCATCCACATGCAAATGAACAACAAAATCCAAATCAGAAGGTGCATGAATCTGGCCAAAATAGACAAAGATCAACCAATAGCAATTTTTTATTCTGATTTTTAAGTAAACAAATTTGTAATTTTCGGTTACAAAAGTCGAAACCAAACAATGTAAACCCGAAGCTACATTGGGGAAATTTCAGAGAACAATCGGTACAAAAGTAGTCTTCTGAGGTATACCCTCTTTCTTTTAATTTTCGAAGCATATCATAAACGAAAAAAGGGGTCTAGGGTTTCAATTACCTTTGTCGTTCTCGTCTTCCCGCACGTCGGTCAGCCTTCCTTCGCCGATAATAAGCGCCATCTGGCAATCGAAAAGCCGTGAAAGGTGAATCGGTGGAGGGGCGATCAGTAATGAGCACTCAGTTTTAAAAAAATGATTTTGGTTTTAGTTTTTTTAAAATAGGGACGTCCCTCATCGTTTTGAAGGGTCTAATTTTAGATTTGGGTTTACAAAGTGAAAATGAGTGTTTTAAGGGTGTTTGGGAGTTCGCTGGCCACCGATTAGCGACGATCGACATTCTAAATTTTGACGTCGAACGAATGGGGAGGTGTTTGAGAGGGATTTAGCAAAAAAGGGTTTAAAACGAATCAAACACGCTTTTATATTGCTTTAACAATTTAAAATCGGTATAATTCCTTCATAAGCCCTTTCGCGTCGCGCTAGTCTCGCGCACAAGGGTTTCCGTGTTTTTAAATCGCGCCCTTGGTCCTTATGGTTTTTTTAACATTTGCAATTCCGTCCGTTCTAAGCTTAATCCAATCTTAAATGGTTTAATCACCCCTTGAGTCCCGGGAGTCTATTTCGGGTTCGAATTTAGTCCTAATTCCAGTGTTAAAACCCCTTGTTCATGCATATTTAATTTTAGTTCTCTAATATGTTATTATTGTTGTTTGTTCTTGCATGTTGATATTGTTATTATTCTTTCCCTAATGTTGTAGATCTATCTAATTCGAGGTTTGTTGTAGATATTTATGTTATGTGGTTGTTTTTTAGTCTTGTTTGACATCTTATGTTCCTTTATATAGTATTTTTTATAATGTATAATTTATACATAATATAAGGTTTTTATATAGTAATATAGTTTACACATAGTATAAGTCTTTTTTATATATAGTTTCATATGTAATATATAGTTTATATAATATGGTTTATACATAATAAGTTTTATATATAATATATAGTACGTATGTAGTATATAGTTATATATATATATGGTTTTAATATAATATATAGTATATATATAATATAAGGTTTCCTCATATAATATAGTTTTTATATAATATATAGTTTTAAAATATATACTTTAATGCATGGTAAAATATGATGTTTTAATGTGTTGTTTATATGTGACATGCATTTTTAATTGTCATCCATAAGCCCCCTAATATTTTGATTGCATGGTAATTAAAACTTTAAAAAGGAGATATTTATTAATTTCGATATTTGCGCCGTAACAGTCTTGCTTTAATGGATGTTGGCCGAATATTTGGATTAATTTTCACCGTCCAAAGGTAAACATTAATTTAAAATCGACAATATCATGACATCATTCCTAAAATGCTTGCATCATGCATAAAGGAGACGTACTAAATTCGAACCGTAAATTAACACGGCAGTCAGACTTATATGATGTCGGCTTAATCCATGGTCCGATGTATCGTCATCCTTATTAATTAAGTGCCTAATTAATTCTAAAGAAACGATTTGATAAAGCCTATACAATTAGAGTCAAATTTTCAGTTAAGAACATCTAATTAAATTCACTTTAAACTTTAAATAATTTCCATCGATTGAATGTACCGATTTCCGGGCGTGATGGGGGGTGCTAATCCTTCCCCACACGTGCCAACTCCCGAACAATTTTCAAAATGAATCTCTGGTTTTTATGTTGTCCGGCCTACCTAAGTGGCCGGTAGCGACTCCAAGATTTTATCGTTTTTCAAAACTCGAATTATTTTCCGAAAGAAATTCCCCTTTTAAAAAAATCATTTTCAAAAAGTGGGATACTTAAAACTTTCCTCAAAAAAATGTTATTACAGTTTGACGACTCCACTAGGGACCGAATTTTGTTTTCCATAACAAAAAGAGAGTTAAGCCAAGAAAATACTTGTTGCCTTTAATCGATGGAAATTATTTATATCTTAGTTTGAGTTTAATGAGGTTGTTCTTCCTTGATAATGCGACTTAAATTGTACAAGCTTTGATAATTGGTAGCCTTCGAATTAATTCTTTATTTAATTTCTAAGGAGTCAGCGACATGTGCTGCATCATGATCATCAAGCTCTATATCCGAGCTCCGACCCTTAGGTGGGAGTGAAACGCCCATACCCACGTGAGTATCCCTCCACGGGTCGGTAATTTACTTCTGGAATCCACACCTTTGACATGTGAGCACTTCACGTCATTAGGTCGTGCTTTCCCTCGAACCGAAACCAATTCTCAAGCTTGTAATGGGCCAGAATTGGGGTTCTTGTTGCCTTAGTAAGTAATAAGATAAGTTCGGGTACCCTTGTTAGAACTGAACCCTTGCGTGAGAATCTAAGAAGCCCACCCTATTATAGTCATGCAGATAACCGTAGAGCCAGAATTCATGTTGTAGGTTTTTCCTTTATCTGTCTTGTTTTTGGTTAATTGCTTTTCTCCTTGCGATTAATTTTGCTCACTTAATTATTTACTTTTTTACTAACACATTCATTCTCAATGTTCTTTTACTTGTTTTGTTTATTTGTTGTGCATATTCATGACATTTTCATATGAAGTGTTGATTCGAGAACAATCCAAAATTGAAGGCTTTTGTAATGGGAGAAAGAGTCCATCATAACGTGTTGAAGAATCCAAAAGTTCAAGATTGATCAGAAGACGAGCAACAGCTAATCCGGTTACTAGTGGAGAAGGAATCTAGTTGTGTTTTATGTGGTAGATATTTCCTTTTCTCGTTGTAATGAGAGTCGATCTCCATTGTGGAAAGTTGTTTAATGAGGATGTTCGTCGATCAACACTTTTTTGCATTATTCCTTGCATACTTATCTTTAAATTATCTCATTTTCATTCATATGATACATTGCATACATTAATCAATCATTAAGTTAATTACGAGAAATATCATGGTAGAAAGTGAAAGTTTAATATGCAATCATTCCTCATTCATACGTTACCCGTTTTCAAACCCGAGCAATGGAAGAGAGATTACCAAGGTAGAGAAAGGGAAAAAGGACCTCGAAACTCGTTTGGATGGGGTCATCAAGAATATCAGCGATCAGATTGCACAGTTGCAAGCTTCTATTATTGCTAAGATGACTGACCTGTTATTGGAGATGAAAGGTGAGGAAGGAGTTTCTATGGATAGCTCAAACATTTAAGGACACAAGGGTACCGCATCCTGTGTGAAGGATCAACCAGAAGTGCCAAATCCCAGAAAAAGAGTCTACATTAATCTCGCGGGAGTTTCTGCCAACCCCGCTATTGGAACACCTGTTAGCCACCACGGGGGAACCTCAACGAATCACCTCATTGACTTAGGGGCGGGATATGAGGATGAAGTGGAGAGGATTAAGGCTGAGATGGAAGAGAAGCATGAGGAGAGGTTTTGCTTCTTTGAAGAAAGATTCAAGACCTTACAAGGGACATATGAACAAGGGAATGATGCCAGTGATTTGAGCCTTGTAACAGATTTAGTCCTTCTGTCGAAATTCTAAGTTCCCGATTTTGAGAAGTATGATGTAACTACTTACCCCTTAGCTCACATTACTATGTATTACCGAAAGATGGCATCTTTTATAAAAGATGAGAAGCTACTTATTCAGTGTTTTCAAGACAGTTTAACTGGTTCCGCAACCCGTTGGTATACTCAACTTAGTCGCGTCGACATCAAGTCATAGAGAGATCTTTCAAAAGCACTCGTGGGTCAGTACAAGCATGTAACTGATATGACTCCAAATTGGCTCATGCTACAGGGTTTGGAAGAAAAGCACAATGAGAGTTTCCGTGAGTATGCCCAGCGTTGGCGAGACGTGGCAGCCCAAGTGCAGCCCCCACTTCCGGAAAGTGAAATTATTCATTTGTTTATGGACACTCTAAAGGGAGTCTTGTATGATCGCTTGATAGACAATCCCTCCAATAGCTTTGCGGACATGGTCATGACGAGAGAACGTATTGAGGATGTTATAAAGAAAGGGAAGATAGTAGATCCCTATAGCGCAACCGCCCAAAAGGGGCATGGGTCCCAACTTCATATGGTGGGTTCTCGCCCAAGCAACCAGTCTTATGGCCACTACCATAATCAAGCATCCTGGTTTGCAAACCTTCTAACTCCGATTCAGTCCAAAGCAAAGGATCCTCCCTATCCCAAAGGTTAAGATGTCAGTGTCGTATGTGACTACCATGTGGGAAGCACGAGCCACACCACAAAGAATTGTGGGGCACTGAAAAACAAGGTGCAAGCTATGATCGAGAACGGTCTTTTGACGTTTTGAAAAGAAAGAATGAGAACATGACTTTTGGGAGGTGCTAATAGCCGGTCTTCTTTAGGAGTTTGTGTGTTTAAGTTTCTTGCATGTTGCATTTTCTCTCGAAGTAATGCATAGAACAAACATTGCTATCATTTGCCCAAGATAGCAATGATCTTTTTTAAGGGCACTTGTTATGTTTGCGGATTTTCTTTCTAATGAAAAAGCATTTTGCTTAACATACAATGACCTTGAAATCATATATATGTATATCCTTCCTTATCTTCGTAGGTCCTCGGATATCACATGCATGATGTGGCATTGATTCTAGTGAAAGAGATTGATCAAATGTTGTGATAACGATGAAGTGTGATTTCACACTCTGTCCGCTCTGGTCGATAAAACGAGAGAAGAAAGATTACTATTCCTTCAATGATGTTCGATGATTAGGAAATATCATAGGAAAGTTCAAATATAGTTGCTTGAATGTGCCTGAAGAAAAGAGGAAAAATAGACTATTTCAAAATAAAATGTTTTTAACTTCAGAACTTGGTAATAAGCAATAACGAAAAAGCACTACAATTTTTGAAACCTGGTAATAGGAATTTTTGGAAATGAGTGTGGAATTTTATGGGCACTCCTCTGAAGCCTGAAACTCTTTGCTTCATGAGTGATGGTAATATTTTCAAAATCATGACCATGCCGAGTAACTCGGGGTATTGTTGTATGCTCCACCATTTTCCTCGAGACAGAGGATTGTGACGAGTTGAATTCCCCTAAAAAGGGGGGAGAAAATGAATGAACAAATTGAATAAGTCCCGGAAAGGAATCCTTGAGGACACTGACACAAAATCAATGCTAATCATAAGCACACACATATAAAGTCCTTAGAATGACATGTTCCACGCTCCATGGGCTAAAAAAAGTCGAAAGTTTAAACATACATATGAATGGAGAAATATGATGAGAACTAGAAGGAATAGTAATTGAACAGATCAAGAAAATACCATAATCACGAGGATGAGCCGAGCAATTTGAGGGGAGTTTCACAATTTCAAATATCACCACAACATTCAAAGTCTTCATAGACACAAGCTATGCTTGAAATGATCACTAGAATGTTGAATCTAAGACGCTCTTACATTTGATATCCGGGGCATCCTATTCTGTTTTTTTCTTTCAATCAAAATTTTGGTTTCAAGGTTCTGTATATTAATCTGAAAATCCATTCTTCATTAGAATGACGACCAGAAAATTGATATATTTTAAACAAAGAAATTTACTTTTATTACTTCAGAGAGAAATGTATCACCGTCAGTGAGGCCCAAAATTGAGGGGCACTACATGAGGTGGGATGATGAAGTGCCATTGAAGTTAATTTGTCATGAAGGGGCATCATTGTCTGTGGGTAACAAGGGTTTTTGCACATAAGAGTTTAAATCAGAATAGATGAGAGATGGCGTAAGGCTTGAAAGAACTTGATTAATAATTCTGAATACGACCGAGGTCATTCGACTCGAATATTTGAACGAAGAATGGGCAACGCAAGTTTGGGGGGTAAGTCTTGTCAAGACATGGGATTGATGAGTGGTTGTAGTCCCAAGATGATGACCACCGACCCTAGAGAACGGAGACGAGCTAAATCCATGCATCTTTGCATTCTCATGAACACACATCTCTGCACCATGAAATATGCTCATACATCATTGATAGTTAGACATCTATATGTTGGGAGCATGCTAACTCATATCGTCATAGCATTTTGTCTATTTTAAACAGGCTTTTGAGAAAGGATGGATCTACAGCACTGCGAGAGGAGAAGTAGATCTCGCAAAATCAAGAGCTCTTCGACTTGTATAGTGAGAACTTCCAAAGGTCTTTCAAAACAAATTTCTCAATTCCTTAAAACCCTAGATTCCTAAATTCACCCCTTCCAAAAGGACGTTTTCCTCAAAAACTAATTTCTTCAATTCACCCCTTTCAAAAGGACGTTTTCCTCAAAATTTAAATTCCTCAATTTGACCCTACCAAAAGGATATTTTTCTTAAAAATAAAAATTTCACAATTTTATACTTCCCAAAGGATGTTTTTCTCAAAAATCAAAAATTCTCAATTTTATCCTTCCCAAAGGATGTTTTTCTTAAAATTCAAAATTCTCGATTTTAACCTTCCCAAAGGATGTTTTTTTCTTAAAATTCAAAATTCTCAATTTTATCCTTCCCAAAGGATGTTTTTCTCAAAATTCAAATTTCTCAATTTTATCCATCCCAAAGGATATTTTTTTTCTTAATACTTCGTTTGTTTTCACCGTTTCGGGAAATCAAGTTATTTGGATTTGTTCTCTGCCGCTACGGAGGAATGAATCATCTGCAAACTGGTCCGTCCATTCCCGCTCCAAGAGGACATGCCAATGCTACCCACTTTGTTTCTACCGCTTCAGAAAAGCAAATCACTCGAACAGGGAAGTTGGACAAAATTAGTGCTTATGGTCTTTGCTATATTCTTATTCCACGAGGCTAAGCAAAGATGGGCACTTGTAATCACTAATTTTTCCTGGGTGTTAACCCGTTTTTATATTTTGTCAATCTTTGCAATAACGGGCCTTGGTTGCTTTATCTATTTATTTAAGAATGTAGGTTCAAAACCAAAAAAAAACATTACTAGTGTTACTTGTTAAGTATTAACAGACTTATATTATTCTAGTGACGTATATACATGTTTATCATTATGTTATTACCGAATTGAAAACCCCAAAATATTATTAGATTATAGTCTTTATGTCACTATATAAAATCATTATCATCATCATCATCATCATTATCATCATCATTATTATTATTATTATTATTATTATTATTATTATTATTATTAAGCTGAAAAAAGAAAAAGGAAAATTATATATATATATATATACTAATTAATATATAATAAAGCCAAAGTTTATTAATAAAGCAGTCCATTACTACAAATATTAAAACCCAAAAATAAAATTATTACATAGGCCCAAATAATTAAAACCCTAGCCCTAATGTGATAAAACAAGAAAAAAACCTAATTTCCTATCTCTTTTGTGCAACCGCCGCATCCCGAACAGTCAGATCTGGAAGGGAGATCAAACGGCTCAGATCGAGCCTCGGATGGAAAACCTAGGATCCCCTGAAATCCCTCAGCGTCGCATCGATCATGGTCGTCAAACTCGAGGGCGCACCAATGGTCCGGATCAACGTGGAGAAGCTTCAAGAGCTCCCACGCGCCCACGTGTGGCTCTTGGAATTCTAGATGCGCGCGTACATGATGTTTCCCCATCCACATGGCACCCACCCGCGCCGGTCGACCTTCCAACTTTGCCTCCACGTTGGTCGAAGGATCCAGTAACCCGACGCCGCCTCACATTTGATTCGCCACGTCGACTGCCGCGCTAGCCAGAAGCCATCTCTCTCTGGTCCCCTCTCCTCCCACGATTATCCACAGGCAAAGAAACAACAAAATCAAAATCAGAGGGTGCATGAATCTGGCCAAAATAGACAAAGATCAACCAATAACAATTTTTTATTCTGATTTTTATGTAAACAAATTTGTAATTTTTGGTTATATAAGCCGAAACCAAACAATGTAATCCCGAAGCAACATTGGTAAATTTTCAGAGAACAATCAATACAAAAGAATTCTTCTGAGGTATACCCTCTTTCTTTTTATTTTCGAAGTATATCATAAACGAAAAAAGAGGTCTAGGGTTTCTGTTACCTTGGTTGTTCTCGTCTTCCCGCGCGTCGGTCCACCTTTCTTCGCCGATAATAAGCCATATGGCAATGGAAAAGCCGTGAAAGGACGTTCCTCGTCATTTTGAAGGCTCTGAGTTTAGATTTGGGTTTGAAAAGCGAAAATGAGTGTTTGAATGGTGTTTGGGAGTTTTTCGGCCACCGATAGGGACGACCGACGTTCTAAATTCCGACGTCGAAAGAATGGAGAGGTTTCTGAGAGGGATTTAGCAAAAAGGGTTTAAAATGAATTAAACACGCTTTTATACTGCTTTAATAATTTAAAATTGGTATAATCCTTTAATAAGCCATTCCACATCGCGCTATTAACGCGCACAAGGGTTTTCTTGTTTTTAAATCGCGCCCCTGGTCCTTATGGTTTTTCAAATGTTTGCAATTTCGTCCGTTCTAAGCTTAATCCTATCTCAAATGGTTTAATCACCCCTTGAGTCTGTTTTGGGTTCGAATTTAGTCCTAATTCCAGTGTTAAAACCCCTTGTTCATGCATATTTAATTTTAGTTCTCTAATATGTTATTATTGTTGTTGTTCTTGCCATGTTGATATTGTTATTATTCTTGGCCTAATTTTGTATATTTATCTAATTTGAGGTTTGTTGTAGATATATATGTTATGTGGTTGTTTTTTAGTCTTGTTTGACATCTTATGTTCGTTTATATAGTATTTTTTATAATGTATAGTTTATACATAATATAAGGTTTTTATATAGTAATATAGTGTATACATAGTATAAGTCTTTTTTATATATAGTTTCATATGTAATATGTAGTTTATATAATATGGTCTATACATAATACATTTTATATATAATATTAGTCTTATATATAATATATAGTACATATGTAGTATATAGTTATATATATATATATATATATATATATATATATATAGTACATATGTAGTATATAGTTATATATATATATATATGGTTTTAATATAATATATAGTATATACATAATATAAGGTTTCCTCATATAATATAGTTTTTATATAATATATAGTTTTAAAATATATACTTTAATGCATGGTAAAATATGATGTTTTAATGTGTTTTTTATATGTGACATGGATTTTTAATTGTATTTCACAAGCCCCTAATATTTTGATTGCATGGAAATTAAAACTTTAAAAAGGAGGTATTTATTAATTCTGATATTTGCACCGTAACAGTCCTGCTTTAATGGATGTTGGCTGAATATTTGGATTAATTCTCACCGTCCGAAGGTAAACATTAATTTAAAATCGACAATATCATGACATCATTCCAAAAATGCTTGCATCATGCATAAAGGTGACATACGAAAGTCGAACCGTAAATTGACACGGCAGTCAGACTTATATGATGTCGGTTTAATCTATGATCTGATGTATCGTCATCCTTATTAATTAAATGCCTAATTAATTCTAAAGCAACAATTTGATAAAGCCTGTACAATTATGGTCAAAATTTCAGTTAAGAACATCTAATTAAATTCACTTTAAACTTTAAATAATTTCCATCGATTGAAGGTAACAAATATTTTGTTACCGATTTCCGGGCATGATTGAGGTGTTAATCCTTCCCCACACGTAACCAACTCCAGAACCCTTTTCAAAATGAATCTCTGGTTTTTATGGTGTCTGTCCTACCTAAGTGGCCGGTGGCGACTCCAAGCTTTTATCATTTTTCGAAACTCGAATTTTCTTTAAAGAAATTCCCCTTTTAAACAAATCTTTTTCAAAAAGTGGGATACTTAAAAGTTTCTTCAAAAAAATGTTATTACATTATGGTTAATATGACATGCTAATAATAATATAACTTGTAAAATGTGCTGATTGTCTATGTGAAAATGATTAGAGACACATTAAATAAATATTTTTTGAACTGTGGAGGTATTTTTTCAAATTTATGCTTTTAGTTCATAAGAAAAGATAATTGGCTTTAAAGTATTAGATTGCATGTTCATAGTGTTGCATACATGCTTTATGCTTTAGATAATAACATATTTGGTTGAAATAAAATTGTTGAACAAACAATGGCTATAATTTATGTCAGTTTTAGTGATATGTGTTTTCGGGTAATATCATATATTATTTCAGGAATAAAAAGATGGGTAAGATAAAAGAGTTGCTTACTTTGTTTAATGACTATAATGGAAAATAAATCATAATTTGTGATCTATCTCCTCTTATAAATTGGTGTATCATTAAATTGCACGATTGTTTCTTTTAATTCATCTATGATTCAAACTGATTAAAACTTGATTGTGAAGATAATAAGTTGAGAAGATTTAAACGAACTAGATCTATAAATCTCTTTGAAAGAATTATTTTTATGTGTACTTGGCTAAAAATGATTCAAATTTCTAGAACAATTTCTTATTACAAAGTTTTTTCTTTTGAGAAAAAGTGGTTATTGTTGAACGTAACTCTTTTTTATGACATTTGTAAATTAGTTGTTTACTTCATACAACATATCGTATCAATTACAAATAAATTATTTTTACAAGGAAATTTTAAGACTGTTGATTTTATAAATATATATTGCAAAACTGTAACCCCCTTAGCCCGGCCTAGACGGTTGACCCGAACTACGAAGATTACACGGGGAAAACCAAAGTCAACCCGAAAGTCAACCTTGATTAACGACCATTTTTTTATTATTTTTAATCTTGTCTAAATGCATGATAACCCTATGTGTATTCTTGAAAAGAACATACTCAAAAATCACAGCAATCGGATAACATTTAGGGACTCAATTGCACAACATACGAATTTAGGGACCAAATTGCAAATTCTGAAAATTAAGAGGACTTAACCAGTTTTAAAGATACCATCATGAAATTAATCATATTTCATGCTTCTCTATCAAATTTCATCTCAAACGGACATCACAAACTCAGCCAATCGCATATACAAAGATTGGGACCAAAACGTGAGAGTTTCAAAACATTTAACCATCAGATTCAGTGCCCAACGGTCAAGTGTTCCGAAACGGGGAAGATCCGTTCCGAAACGCAGGACCGTTCCGAAACTTGTTGCGGAACAGGGCTTGACAGTGGCAAATCCGTTTCGGAACAGCTCTACCTGTTTCGAAACGCCATGGCCATTTCAGGCCACCTGTTCCGAAACAGCAGCACCCTTTCCGATACGGGCTGCCCAGAAATGCAAAATTTTGCTGGTTTAACACACTTTTGACCCACCAAACACAATCATATGACCTCCATATCATACACACAAGTCATCAAACACTTAAGGAACATATTAGCACCATCTAATCTCAATCATGGCATCATTCAAGGAAAATCCCAATTCTATAGGCATGCATCCTATATTGAAAATAATGCAACCATCAATTCACCAAAACCAAATACCAAAAGGCCATTTACATGTTCCAATCATCAAGGCATTAACCAAACTCAGGGAGTCCAAAACATCTCCCAAAAACACAATTAGGTTCCCATTGCCAAATGCCAAAAGCTAAAAGTGTTGTGAAAATAGTCACCATACATGAGCTCAAGCTTTCACTTAGATCCTTGACCTCCTTGCTGCCCTTTAAACACTTCAATGCTCTGCATTATTGGTTTAAGAAAGAGAGAGCGTAAGCACATAGCTTAGTGAGGAATGCTCAATTAAAACATCACAATAATGCATTTGCAAAAACACCTTTTCAAGGCCTTTAATTTCAAAACAACATTTATCATGCAATTATGCATACAAACCAAGCATCTCATGCTTCAAATCATCAACATGTCATATCGTCTTTCAAGTGATAATCCATAACCATTTTACAACTCAAAACACAATCGGATACGCGGATTACAAGTGTTATCCCATACGCTTCATACACACTACCAATATCAAGGTGGAGTATATGGTACAATCACAACCCATCAACACCCGTGATGGAGTATACGGTACAATCACAACCCCTCCACATCACTCATTGGTAGTTGTATAACATCACTAACGAGAACACGGGACACACAACACAAGATCCACACATGGACTTTTAACCACCATTGTGATCTTAACACAAGATCCACTCATGGACTTTTAACCACCATGGTGATCTTAACCATCTCGTTAGTGTACTTGGATGGAGTTTACGGTACAATCACAACCCCTCAACATCCAAGGCGACTTTATTCACGGTGCACCCAATCCTATTGCCGGCTAACTATATCCGATTCAAGTACTTTAAAACCAACACATCACTTGCCAATATACATCATTTATCATCATTAATCAACTGTTTTAAAGCATTTAACAAAGCCATTAAATAGTCATGCATTACAAAGCATCAAACCACATTTATCATTGTTCAAAACAAGGATCTCTTACCTTGAGCATCCTTCAACACATGGCTTAAAAAACCAGCATCAATCATGCTAAAATATGCTTTCAAAACAGAATTTAAACATGCAAATAAAACACATTGCATTCAACCATCTCATGGTTCATCAAAAGAGAGTTTTCCGGAAAACTTACTCTTGAGCTTAGCTAAGTTGTTTAGACTTAAACTAAGCTCCCATAACCTTCAAACATTGGTTTCAAAGCTGAAAACCAAACTTCACTCACCGATTCCGTTTCGCAAGCTTGCTGAAACACCAATCAAGCTTCCGGATCAACACCACAAGGATCCGAAGATGCCTCCCCTATTTTAAACACATCAAAGCAGAGGATTAATGCATCATCATGCATTAATATCTTCAACCAAGACACCTAAACTCGCTGCTCTCATCAACACTCACATTTCGGCTACCAAACACAACCGAAATCACATCCAAACACCTCTACAACATTACCCAGCGAAGATCCATCAATTCCAATCATACTTATACATCAATTAACATCCAAAAAGGATCTAATCACGTCCTTATACCTCCAGCTATAGCAGGGCATCAAAACACCTCAAAAACCACCATTAACTCAAGCAAAAACTTAGGAAAATCAACCTATCCAGGATTGCATTGATTAAACCTCAATTACATATCATTTATACATCCAACAAAAATCAAAAAGACATCTCAAAACACAGCCCAATCATTTAGTACGAATTTAATTAAAATTAAATCCAAATCTTGCATTTTAAGCCAAAATCAAGAACACAACATTAAAACCTTTAATAAAACTCAAATCAAGGATTGAGAACTTGGGAATTTCAGTAAAGAACTGAGTATTTAGAGGAGAAGGACGTTCATACCTCTAAATGTGAGTTTCTCCTTGTTTAAAGCCAAGATTCTTGAAAATCGAATAAGCAAATGATAAGGATTTGGTGTAGGAATGATTAGAGATCAATTAGAGATTGAAATCTCATTTTTAGATGTTAAAATCAGAGGAAAAATGGCTGGGGAAATGTGTTTGGCTGAGAGAAAATAGAGAGAAAATGAAGTGGGAAATTTTTTAACAAAAGTTAGTTATGAAAACCAAAATATCCATTTCCCTCTTTTTCCTTTTATTAAATACCATTTAATAAATGTTTAATATTAAGAAAAATCTGGAGAAAACTCTTCTTGGGTAAATTAGCTCCTTAAAGATTCAAAGTTTTAATCCTTTTAAAACAGTCACCAACTTTTCAAAAATTACATTTTAGTCACTAACTTGAAATGTCACATTTCGAAACCTCATTTTGTAAAATTGATTTCACCACTCTCTTATATATAATAAAAGAGGATTTTTAGATATTTTTCTATATTTTTAATGCATCCCGAACTAGGCTTTCCCTAAACCACCTTTTATATTCGAACCGCAATCCGACCAGTCCGATTCAAACCCAAAACCTCTAAGCCCAAAATTGGGGTGTTACAACTCTCTCCCCCTTAAGAAATTTCGTCCTCGAAATTTACCTGAAGGAAAGAGGTACGGAAACTGCTTCAACATGTCATCCCTTCGTTCCCATGTGGCTTCTTCAGCACCACGATGCTTCCACAACACCTTTACCAACTCAATGGTCTTGCCTCGAAGAGCTTTACTATCCGAATCCAGAATCTTCACCGGTTCCTCATCATAGGTCAAATTCGGATTCAATTCCACTTCTTCCACAGGCATCACATGCGAAGGATCCGATCTATACTTCCGAAGCATAGAAACATGAAACACATCATGAATCTTTTCTAACTCTTGCGGTAACCTCAACTTGTACGTAACAGGACCCACACGCTCAATCATCTCGTATGGTCCAATGTACCTAGGGCTCAACTTACCCTTTCGTCCAAACCTCATCACCTTTTTCCAAGGCGAAACTTTCAAAAACACACGGTCACCCACCGCATACTCAATCTCCTTACGCTTCAAATCCGCGTAAGACTTTTGCCGATCAGAAGCTGCCTTCAAACGCTCACAAATGAGCTTCACCTTCTCGGTGGTTCCTTTCAACAAAGCTGGCATCGAAACCAACTTCTGACCCGTTTCAGCCCAACAAAGAGGAGTCCTACACTTCCTCCCGTACAAAGCTTCATAAGGTGCCATTTGAATACTTGCCTGATAACTATTATTATAGGCAAACTCCACCAAAGGCAAATGTTTCTCCCAAGAACCCTGAAACTCAATCACACAGCACTGCAACATATCCTCCAACACCTGGATAACACGCTCAGACTGTCCATCCGACTGTGGATGATAAGAAGTACTGAAATTCAACCGTGTACCCAAAGCCTGATGCAAACACTGCCAGAAACGCGATGTAAACCTCGGATCCCTATACGACACAATCGACTTTGGCACACCATGCAGCCGCACAATCTCAGCAATGTACAGCTCCGCAAGCCTATCCAAAGTGTACGTAGTATGCACATGCAAGAAATGCGCACACTTCATCAAGCGATCCACAATCACCCACACCGAATTCTTCTTCGATGGCGACAAAGGCAAACCAGACACAAAATCCATGGTAATCCTTTCCCACTTCCACTCAGGAATCCTCAACGGTTGCAACAACCCTGACGGAAACTGATGCTCAGCCTTAACTCGCTGACATACCATGCACTTGCTTACAAACTCAGCAACATCTTTCTTTAACCCCACCCAATAGTACTCATCACGAAGATCACGATACATCTTAGTACTACCAGGGTGCATAGCAAAAGGACTACTATGACCTTCAGTCAGAATAGCACGCCTCAAATCAACATCATTGGGCACTACTATCCGACTCCCAAAACATAAAACTCCATCATCATTAAAACAAAAATCCGATGGCCTACCCTCCGCAATATCCTGAATATGTGGCACCAAAGAATCATCCAACAACTGCCTTTCCTTAATCAACTGAACCAAGGATGGTTTCACTTGCAACTCAGCCACAAGACCACCATCACGCGAAATGCTCAAACTGGTAAACATAGCCCTCAACTCAACAGCTACCTTCCTACTCAAGGCATCCGCTACAACATTGGCTTTACCCGGATGGTACTCGATCGTCAAATCGTAATCCTTAAGCAACTCCACCCAACGTCGTTGCCTAAGATTCAACTCTTTCTGAGACATCAGATACTTCAAACTCTTGTGGTCCGTGTACACCGTACACTTCTCACCATACAGGTAATGTCTCCAAATTTTCAAAGCAAAAACCACCGCAGCTAACTCAATGTCATGCGTAGGATAATTGCGCTCATGCACCTTCAACTGCCGTGATGCATAAGCCACCACCTTACCCTCTTGCATCAATACACATCCCAAACCAACGTAGGACGCATCACTATACACCACAAACTCTTTCCCTGATTCAGGTTGGGCCAAGATAGGAGCTTGCGTCAAAGCTGTCTTAAGCTTCTCAAAAGCCTGCTATCTCGCTTCCGTCCACTCATACTTAACATCCTTCTGCAACAACTTCGTCAAAGGTGCAGCAATCTTGGAAAACCCATCCACGAACCTTCGATAGTATCCTGCCAAACCCAGGAAACTACGGACTTCATGAACAGACTTAGGAGGCTTCCAATTCATCACTGCCTCAATCTTCTGAGGATCAACTCGAATCCCCTCAGCAGAAACCACATGACCAAGAAACACAACTTCTCTAAGCCAGAACTCACACTTGCTCAGCTTGGCATAAAGCTGATTCTCCAACAAAGCTTGTAACACAATTCTCAAATGCCCTTGATGCTCCTCCTCAGTACGAGAGTACACGAGAATGTCATCGATGAACACCACGACAAACTTATCCAAATATTCATGGAATACTCTATTCATCATGTCCATGAAAGCTGTAGGAGCATTCGTCAAACCAAACGACATCACAAGGAACTCATAATGCCCATACCTCGTTCTGAAGGCTGTCTTTGGCACATCTACATCCTTCACCTTCAGCTGATAATACCCTGACCTTAAGTCAATTTTAGAGAACATGCTGCTCCCCAAAATTGATCAAAAAGATCATCAACTCTCGCAATGGATACCGATTCTTGATAGTCAACTTGTTAAGCTGACGGTAATCAATACACATTCTCATAGTGCCATCCTTTTTCTTCACAAACAAGACCGGTGCACCCCAAGGCGACACACTCGGACGAATGAAACCACGATCAAGCAACTCCTGAAGTTGCGTCTTCAGCTCTTTCAACTCTTTAGGTGCCATTCGATAAGGAGTAATGGACACTGGAGTTGTGTTTTCATACAGCTCAATCCCAAACTCCACTTCGCGATTAGGAGGCAACCCAGGCAACTCCTCCGGAAACACACCAGGAAACTCTCGCATTGTCCTGATATCTTGCACTCGTAACTCCTTAGAGCTATGATTCATCACAAAGGCTAGGTAGGCTTCACAACCTTGCCTCAGCATCCGGCTCGCTTCCAATGTAGACACCACATTGGCAAGAAACTTCACATTCTCACCAACCACCACCACCTCATAATCGTCCGCAAGCTTCAACGAAACTCGCTTATTCTCGAAATCCACAACAGCTCGATGCTCAACAAGCCAATCCATACCAAGGATTACATCAAAAACCATAGAAAGGCAATTCCATAAGATTAACATGAAAAACATGATCTTGCACAACCAAGGGACATCTTCTATAAAGCTTTCGCGTCATAACAGTCTCACCAAAAGAACTAGTTACACGCATACCAACATCCAAGGACTCAACAGGCAAACCAAGCAATTGAGCATGCTCACGCAATATGTATGAGTTCGTAGATCCAGAATCAATCAAGGAAAGTAATGACAAGGATTGCAAAGTGAAAGTACCTACGATCACATACGTGTCATTCCTCCCCTCTCTCTGAGCATACACTCTGGCCTGGCCACCACCCTCAGGCTGAACAGCTACAACATGAGCCACATTCCTTCCACCATCCTCCCTGCGCTGGAAGTTACCACGGCCGCGCCCACGACCTCTCTGTGGTACAACCACTCTAGGAGCACGTCCCTGGCCACCACCGGCCAACAGAGGACACTCCCTCCTCATGTGATCCGCCGAACCACAGTTCCAGCACGAGTTACCGGCCACCACAACAGGAGCCTGTACCTCCCTTGCTGCTCGAGGACAATCACGCCTCAGGTGTCCACGCGATCCACATGTCCAACATGTGTTCGGATCAGCTCTCGCCCTGTCTCCCTGAACAGGCGCACCTTGCCCTCCACCATCACGCCTAGCCGAAGACTGATACTTCCGATCACGTCCTCTCTTGTTCCGTCCGCCACCGGAACTATACTCAGCAGCTCGCTTGCCCACACTAGGACCAGCACCTCTAGAAGATAAACTCAAATTCAACTCAATGTCTTTTGCTCTACCAACCAGTACATCAAAGTCAGTATACTCAGCAGCCAGCATATAAGTCTTCACCTCCGTCACTAAACCATAACGGAAACGTTCACACCTCTCCCGCTCATCAGGGATAAGCTCAGGTGCGTACTGACTGAGTCGGACAAACTGAACCTCGTACTCAGCCACTGTCATGCTTCCTTGAGTAAGGGACATGAATTCCCTTTTCTTTTCATCCAGGTATCGCACACCCAGATACCTCCTCTTGAACACGTTCAGAAAGAACGTCCAAGTCACATCAGCATCCTCCAATCCGGAGATAGTGGTTGTCCACCAGGTATACGCACCGTCATGCAACAATGATATCACACAACCCAGCTTCTACACATCATTGTAGTTCATTTGTCCCGAAATTCTCTTGGTACTTTCCAACCAAGACTCAGAACCTTCAGCAGACAAACCCCTGAACTCAGTCCCTCCCAGACTGCGCAAGCGTTCCAGAGGTAACCTAACATTATCATCTCCCTGATGCCCAGCTCCTTGAGCTCCAGCTACCGCCGCCCAAAAGGCTCCAGCAATAGCTTGTATCAGCATTGTCATATCAGGAGCAGCTTGCCCCTGCCCAGCTTCAGGTCCAGCGACCCCAGCATCAGCACCAACACCAGCTCCCTCACCCCCAGCACCACCACCACCAGGTGGAGGAGGTAAATCCACCACGTTTTCAGCATTCTCTTCGTTCTCATTTTGAGCCATAGCTCGCGTATTAATCCTCGTCTCTCTACGAGGTCCCATTCACTAAACAATGCAACCACAAATGCAATAAACAAAATCAGGCTCAGCAAGGTAAGCAATCCAAGTGCTCAAGCTCATTTCCAATTAAAACAAACCATTTCATTAGCTTTGATTTGGCAATGGGTCCCACTAACATGCTTCACCAAAGCACGCACCACAATTGTAACATTCTTACAATTCATACATCATACTTTCACACAACAAGCATACAAAGCAATCATACACATATCACCCACTTAACCATTCCCAATTACTCGAGAACTCAGCTCTGATACCACCAAATGTAACCCCCTTAGCCCGGCCTAGACGGTTAACCCGAACTACGAAGATTACACGGGGAAAACCAAAGTCAACCCGAAAGTCAACCTTGATTAACGACCATTTTTATTTTTAATCTTGTCTAAATGCATGATAACCCTAGGTGTATTCTTGAAAAGAACATACTCAAAAATCACAGCAATCGGATAACATTTAGGGACTCAATTGCACAACATACGAATTTAGGGACCAAATTGCAAATTCTGAAAATTAAGAGGACTTAACCAGTTTTAAAGTTATCATCATGAAATTAATCATATTTCATGCTTCTCTGTCAAATTTCATCTCAAACGGACATCACAAACTCAGCCAATCGCATATACAAAGATTGGGACCAAAACATGAGAGTTTCAAAACATTTAACCATCAGATTCAGTGCCCAACGGTCAAGTGTTCCGAAACGGGGAAGATCCATTCCGAAACGCGGGACCGTTCCGAAACTTGTTGCGGAACAGGGCTTGACAGTGGCAAATCCGTTTCGGAACAACTCTACCTGTTTCGAAACGCCATGGCCATTTCAGGCCACCTGTTCCGAAACAGCAGCACCCGTTCCGATACGGGCTGCCCAGAAATGCAGAAATTTGCTGGTTTAACAGACTTTTGACCCACCAAACACAATCATATGACCTCCATATCATACACACAAGTCATCAAACACTTAAGGAACATATTAGCACCATCTATTCTCAATCATGGCATCATTCAAGGAAAATCCCAATTCTATAGGCATGCATCCTATATTGAAAATCATGCAACCATCAATTCACCAAAACCAAATACCAAAAGGCCATTTACATGTTCCAATCATCAAGGCATTAACCAAACTCAGGGAGTCCAAAACATCTCCCAAAAACATAATTAGGTTCCCATTGCCAAATGCCAAAAGCTAAAAGTGTTGTGAAAATAGTCACCATACATGAGCTCAAGCTTTCACTTAGATCCTTGACCTCCTTGCTGCCCTTTAAACACTTCAATGCTCTGCATTATTGGTTTAAGAAAGAGAGAGCGTAAGCACATAGCTTAGTGAGGAATGCTCAATTAAAACATCACAATAATGCATTTGCAAAAACACCTTTTCAAGGCCTTTAATTTCAAAACAACATTTATCATGCAATTATGCATACAAACCAAGTATCTCATGCTTCAAATCATCAACATGTCATATCGGCTTTCAAGTGATAATCCATAACCATTTTACAACTCAAAACACAATCGGATACGCGGATTACAAGCATTGTCCCATACGCTTCATACACACTACCAATATCAAGGTGGAGTATATAGTACAATCACAACCCCTCAACACCCGTGATGGAGTATACGGTACAATCACAACCCATCCACATCACTCATTGGTAGTTGTATAACATCACTAACGAGAACACGGGACACACAACACAAGATCCATACATGGACTTTTAACCACCATTGTGATCTTAACACAAGATCCACTCATGGACTTTTAACCACCATGGTGATCTTAACCATCTCGTTAGTGTACTTGGATGGAGTTTACGGTACAATCACAACCCCTCAACATCCAAGGCGACTTTATTCACGGTGCACCCAATCCTATAGCCGGCTAACTATATCCGATTCAAGTACTTTAAAACCAACACATCACTTGCCAATATACATCATTTATCATCATTAATCCACTGTTTTAAAGCATTTAACAAAGCCATTAAATAGTCATGCATTACAAAGCATCAAACCACATTTATCATTGTTCAAAACAAGGATCTCTTAGCTTGAGCATCCTTCAACACATGGCTTAAAATCCCAGCATCAATCATGCTAAAATATGCTTTCAAAACAGAATTTAAACATGCAAATAAAACACATTGCATTCAACCATCTCATGGTTCATCAAAAGAGAGTTTTCCGGAAAACTAACTCTTGAGCTTAGCTAAGTTGTTTAGACTTAAACTAAGCTCCCATAACCTTCAAACATTGGTTTCAAAGCTGAAAACCAAACTTCACTCACCGATTCCGTTTCGCAAGCTTGCCGAAACACCAATCAAGCTTCCGGATCAACACCACAAGGATCCGAAGATGCCTCCCCTGTTTTAAACACATCAAAGAAGAGGATTAATGCATCATCATGCATTAATATCTTCAACCAAGACACCTAAACTCGCTGCTCTCATCAACACTCACATTTCGGCTACCAAACACAACCGAAATCACATCCAAACACCTCTACAACATTACCCAGCCAAGATCCATCAATTCCAATCATACTTATACATCAATTAACATCCAAAAAGGATCTAATCACGTCCTTATACCTCCAGCTATAGCAGGGCATCAAAACACCTCAAAAACCACCATTAACTCAAGCAAAAACTTAGGAAAATCAACCTATCCGGGATTGCATTGATTAAACCTCAATTACATATCATTTATACATCCAACAAACATCAAAAAGACATCTCAAAACACAGCCCAATCATTTAGTGCGAATTTAATTAAAATTAAATCCAAATCTTGCATTTTAAGCCAAAATCAAGAACACAACATTAAAACCATTAATAAAACTCAAATCAAGGATTGAGAACTTGGGAGTTTCAGTAAAGAACTGAGTATTTAGAGGAGAAGGACGTTCATACCTCTAAATGTGAGTTTCTCCTTGTTTAAAGCCAAGATTCTTGAAAATCCAATAAGCAAATGATAAGGATTTGGTGTAGGAATGATTAGAGATCAATTAGAGATTGAAATCTCATTTTTAGATGTTAAAATCAGAGGAAAAATGGCTGGGGAAATGTGTTTGGCTGAGAGAAAATAGAGAGAAAATGAAGTGGGAAATTTTTTAACAAAAGTTAGTTATGAAAACCAAAATATCCATTTCCCTCTTTTTCCTTTTAATAAATGTTTAATATTAAGAAAAATCTGGAGAAAACTCTTCTTGGGTAAATTAGCTCCTTAAAGATTCAAAGCTTCAATCCTTTTAAAACAGTCACCAACTTTTCAAAAATTACATTTTAGTCACTAACTTGAAATGTCACATTTCGAAACCTCATTTTGTAAAATTGATTTCACCACTCTCTTATATAATAATAAAAGAGGATTTTTAGATATTTTTCCATATTTTTTATGCATCCCGAACTAGGCTTTCCCTAAACCACCTTTTATATTCGAACTGCAATCCAACCGGTCCGATTCAAACCCAAAACCTCTAAGCCCAAAATTGGGGTGTTACAAAAACATTTTACTTAAAACAATATAGATTTTTTTTGATATTTTTACTCGAATTACAAAAATTTCTTAATTGATGTTTTTTCTAGTTTCAACTCACAATTTTCATCAGCCAAATAGATGTTAAAATCCTATTTTTAGTTATTTAAAAGTATTTATTGGACAACCCAAAGAATGCATTAAATCAGGTTGTGAAATTAAAGTTCATAAATTTCTCAAATCATTATATGTCTTGAAATAAACTTCCAAAATTGGGAATGTGAAATTCAATCAAGTGATAAAGTGAAAACCATGAATGATTATTTATTTGTGTTGATAGCATGTTTTATATACCAATCTAATTGACGAAGTTTATGTGATTATTATGTATTAATTAAATGTCTATCTTAGTATTTATTATGTGAGACTGAGAGGTATCTTGCTTTAAAATTCGATATGAAAGACTTGGATAAAGCACATGTCTTATGGATTATTTAAATAATAAGGAAGTGTGGTAGAAAAATGCTATCACAAGAACATTGTAACACCCCGAAATTCGGTCTAGGCGAAATTGGGTTCCGACGATCAGAAATCCTACACCGTAAAGTTCCAAAATATTGATTCAACCTGACCATGTAGCAATTTTGTCGATATCGAACACTAATTGAGTCAATTCCTTGTTCAAGGACCTTATTGAATAATATTGAAACCTGTTTAGTGATTAATTGGGAAAAATTGGAAGTTCAGAGGCAATAGTATAAAGTATGGAAATTAGAGGGACTAACCTTGCGATTAGCCGCCCCTCAAATAAAATTACCGCCTACGTGGATGAATTGGATGAGCTTCCTTCATGTGAAGGAAAGCCATCGGTTCATTGTATTGAAGTATGATAAAAGAGAATTGAAAGAAAAGCTTACCCGATTGTTAATTAAAGCAAGCACCTCCCTTAAAGCTATCGTCTCCTTCAACCTAAGCACACACCTCTTTTAGAGATTAGTTTAAAGCTTAGTTTCTTGAATTGTTACAATCAAAATATTGTTATTGATCGGGTAAGTCTATCCCCTCAAACAATCATTGAATTCCATGGATGTATCAAACTCAATCACAAGTTAGGGTTTGACTATACGTGGTTATTTTAATAACTAATAGCTATATTGAGTTAGATATAGATTTTGATATCGTTATATTGATTACGATATTGTAAAATTGTTTCTAACATATTCCTATTGATTTCCCTAGCTTAAGAAGTTGATAAAGAATATCCATCGAATTCACCAAGGGCTAGGAACAAAGGGGTTATCATCCTCGTTTTGCATCTCAATTTTGGAGAACATTGCAGGAAGCTCTGGGCACTAGAGTTAATCTTAGCACAACCTTCCACCCTCAATTTGATGGCCAGACAAAAAGGGTAATTCAGGTAATTATCGAAAATCATCTTCATCAAACCTTTGAGAATGAATATCAACATTGGATACTCTTCTATATAGATTTTGGAAGACATGCTTCAAGCATGCATCATTGACTTTGGTGGATCTTGGGAGAAATCCTTACCTCTCATCGAGTTTTCCTACAATAATAGCTATCAAACTTCAATCCAAATTGCTCTGTATGAAGCATTGTAAGGCAGAAATTGCAGAACTCCATTGTGTTGGTTTGAACTCGGTGAAGGCAAGATATTAGGCCCTGATTTACTTCGGGAAACCTAAGAACGTGTTACTATCATCCATGATCGCTTGAAAGCCACATTTGATCGACAAAAGGCCTATGTTGATCTTAAATGAAGGGATATTTAGTTCGAAGTGCGTGAGAAAGCCTTTCTTAAAGTTTCACCGTGGAAGAAAATTATGATGTTTGGTAAAAGGTGGAAGTTGAGTCCCCGATTCATTGGACCCTTTGAAGTCATCGAGAGAGTTGGCCTCATGGCATGTCGATTATTATTGCCCTCATAACTGAGTAAAATCCATGATTTCTTCCATGTATCAATGCTTCAGAAGTACCGTTCCGATCCTTCGCATATCATCGAACCCAAATTCGTAGAGATTCAACCAAACCTGTCATACGAGGAAGAACCGGTTTAGATTCTCACAAGAGATTCCAAAGGCTTCGTAACAAATATGCATCGTTAGTTAAAGTGCTCTAGAGAAGCCATACCGTTGGAGAAGCTACCTTGGAACCTGAGGAGACTATGGAATAGCAATACCCTCATCTCTTCGGTTCAGGTAAAATTCGAGGATGATTTTTTCTTAAGGGGGAAAGTTGTAACACCCTGAAATCCAGTCTAGGCGATATTGGGTTTCGACGATCAGAAAACCAACACCGTAAAGGTCAAAAATATTGTTTCGACCTGACCATGTAGCCAATTGTGTCAATATCGAACTCTAATTGTGTTAATTCTTTGTTCAAGGACCTTATTGAATAATATTGAAACCTGTTTAGTGATTAATTGAGAAAAATGGGAAGTTCGGAGGCAATAGTATAAAGTATGGAAATTAAAAGGACTAACGTTGCGATTAGGCCCTCATCAATTAAAGTTACCGCCTACGTGGTTGAATTGGATGAGCTTCCTTTATGTGAAGGAAAGACATCAGTTCATTGTATTGAAGTATGATAAAAGAGAATTGAAAGAAAACCTTACCCGATTGTTAATGAAAGCAAGCACCTCCCTTAAAGCTATCGTCTCTTTAAACCTAAGCACACACCTCCATTAGAGCTTAATTTAAAGCTTAGTTTTCTTGAATTGTTACTATCAAAATATTGTTATTGATCGGGTAAGTCTATACCTTCAAACAATCATTAAATTCCATAGATGTATCAAGCTCAATCACAAATTATTGATCGGGAGACTATCCATGGTTATTTTAATATCTAATAGCTATATTGAGTTAGATATAGATTTTGATATCCTTATATTGATTACGATATCGTAAAATTGTTTCTAACATATTCCTATTGATTTCCCTAGCTCAAGAAGTTGATAAAGAATATCCATCGAATTCACCAAGGGCTAGGAACAAAGGGGTTATCATCCGAGAGACATAAAAGCTTCGGATTATCGAGGTGAGTGTAGTCGGAGTCTCGAGATTAGGCGAGAAGCCTTCCCGAATTCATTGTTATTAATTTTATTGATTTAGCTAACCTTGCTCTGAGGGATATTGCACCCAAATCATTAGATGGATACATTGGTAAGCATTCGTCAGTATAACAAAACACATTGGACATTGGTATTGCTATCGTCATTGTACATTGCTATTGCTATTGATATTGTGTAATTAAATCATCAATCATGAAAATTGGCATTGAAATCATTGAATATTGATATAGGTAATGTACGTTGTGAAGGAACATTGATATTGAAACATTGTTTATTGATAAATTCATTAGAAACATTGAACATCGTAATTATCATTAAACCTTGGTTGTTAATGTTGTTACTGGACCTTGGATTCGAAAGGACATTGGATACAGTTGGCATGCCATAGAATTCATGAGCTCAGTGTACGAGTGGACTACGGTCCTAATGTTACGGCCTATGTTGATTTGGGGAGGCGGAGGGATGTGTTATGTGATTGGTCATATTGGCGAGGTGGAGGGACTAGACCATACATTGATCTGGCGAGGAATAGGAATTCGTGTATCCACTATCATGCTTCAATCCAAGGGTTAATAAAGAATATCCATCGAATTCACCAAGGGCTAGGAACAAAGAGGTTATCATCCAAGAGCCATGAAAGCTTCGGATTATCGAGGTGAGTGTAGTCAGAGTCTCGGGATTAGGCGAGGAGCCTTCTCGAATTCATTGTTATTGATTTATCTAACCTTGCTCTAAGGGATATTGCACCCCAAATCATTAGATGGATACATTGGTAAGCATTGGTAAGTATAACAACAAATATTGGACATTGGTATTGCTATCGTCATTGTGCATTGTTATTGCTATTGATATTGTTATAGAAACATCATAATTAAATCATCGATCATGGAAATTGGCATTGAAATCATTGAATATTGATGTAGCTAATGTATTTGTGAAGGATCATTGATATCGGAACATTGTTTATTGTTAAATTCATAGGAAACATTGAACATTGTATTTATCATTAAACCTTGGTTTTTAATTTTGTTACTAGACCTTGGAAAGGACATTGGATACAGTTGGCATGCTATAGAATTCATGAGCTCAATGTACGGGTGGACTACGTTCCTAAGGCTATGACTTATGTTAATTTGGCGAGGCAGAGGGATGTGTTATGTGATTGGTCATATTGGCGAGGTAGAGGGATGTGTTATGTTATTGGTCATATTGGCGAGGCGGAGGGACTATACCATACATTGACTTGGCGAGGCGTAGGAATTCACGTATACACTATCTTGATTCGATCCAAGGGTTAATAAATAAATATGAAAAAATTGATGTTGAATATGAGCATTGAATTGTGATCATAGACTAATGTCATTGATATTATTGAGTACTTGAATTTGAGGTGCATACTATTGATTTAGATGTTGCTTATGGCTACCTCACTTAGACTATGCAAGTCTAATGTGTTCACTTTTCATGCATTTCAGGTTAAGGGATTTACCATTGGAGATCAGAGAGGTTGCGGTGTTGCGCAAGTCACAAGCTATGTTAAAGTAATGTATATCAAACCTATAGAATCCTAGTAGGGGTGGCAAAGTACTTGAACTAATTAAATAGGGCTCTTTGGACATGTATGTTTTGTGCTTGAACCATATGGTGCTTAAGGCTTATAATGCCCTTGTAAAATGGCCTAAAAGTGACCCAAAAATACATATATGACTATTAAAGGTGAAAACATAGTAAACGGATTCTAATGACCCTGAATTTGGCATGCTAGTAGTTTATGACATTAGAATATTTCATGGAAAGTCTCATTGCATTTGGATTTTGTTTGATGGGTCAAATTGTGTAAAAACTAGCAAAATTTTTGTCATTACAGGTCAGGCGTATCGATATAGGTCATGGTGTATCGATACGGCCTTGCTTAATTGGCTAAGCTGAAATAGGGCGTATCGAAACACCTTGATGGTGTTTTGATACAAAATTTGGGAGTGAGGTATGGAAAATATTTAATTGCATCGATACGACCTTTAGGGAGTATCGAAACGATCAACTTTTGGTCAAATCATATCGATATAGTCCTACTAAAAAAGTTCAACATTGGTCAACCTGTATCGATACATGGTGATGGTGTATCGATACAAGAATGGGCAAAAACGAATTCAGGCTTAATTTTTATACACTCTTATTGAAACAACTTAAGGCGTATCGATACAGGGCTAGTTAAATTGATTAAAAGTCATAGAACATGATTTTACTTGTTTTATAAATTGGTCACCGAATATCGTATAGCTTAATTTGATTAATAAATGTTATCCGGTAAAGTTTAAAAGGACTAATGTTGTTCATGCACCAGTATTAAGGCTGAAATTTATGGCACCGATCATTGTATAGTTTATCGGTAACACTTCCTGAACTGATTCACGACCAGACCGGGTAGAGGGAGTTACAAACATAATGTTGAATTTTCAAGAAGTTTGGATTCATTAATACCAAACCTGTGAATACTCATTATGATGCTAATATTCAAATGAGAAAAATATACATGTGATCATGTTGCTTAGTCCAATTATGCACAAATTTATTAAAATTTTGATGCACTTGATGAATTTTACATGACCTGAGATGACACATGTTATTTTTCAATTGAGCTAATATACACAACTCAAATCATTCTTGTTTAGTTGATGTAACAAAGTTAACGAGATATCAAAAAACTATCATGAGTTATGATATTCTACTTAGTGGAGTACCCGATGTATTAAAAAGATACAATGATGATAATTTCTTATTCATGTGAGACTAGATCTACTAGTGGTTATGTATTCACCATTGAATGTAGAACAATATCTTGAAAATCAGCCAAATAGACATTTATAGAAAATTTACTGTGAAGTCTGAATTTATTGCGTTAGAGTTGGCTAATAATGTAGTTCAGTGCTAGAAAAACTTCTTAGCCTGTATAATGAAACTAAGTGGTAGGAAAACTTCTTAGCCTGTATAATATGAAGTTAAGTGGCAGAAAAGCTTCATAACTTGAATAATAAAGCTAAGTGATTGAAAATCTATTAGCATGTATATTGAAGTTGAGTGGTTGAAAAAACCTCTTAACCTGTATTTCATTAGGCACAAAATTGATAGATTCAGTGCCCTTACATTGCGATTGTCTAGTAGCAATAAACATTGCAAAAACTTTTAATAGTTAAACTAGACATATTTGTCTAATGACATGAAGTAATAAAGCAGCTGCAAAAAGATGAAGTGATATCGATTGATTATGTGAAGTTAGAAAAGATTTTGGCAAAATCATTCAGCTAAACCCCTAGGAAGAAAATTAATATGTGAAACATCGAGGGAAAAGGGAATTATGCAAATATAAAAAATCAACAGTGATGGTAACCCAACGTTTGTGATTGGCGATCCCATGAAGACGGTTCATATGGGTAATAACAAGTCATTGATTAATCTTGTAGGAAAAGAACTACATTATTTTTTCTTTTGTCCCTTCCTATGGTGTACATAGTGCTTAAAAACATCAAGGATAGTGAGGATGGGTAAAATTTTTAATCAAGTCCATGGCTTTTATAGGTGGTGTATTGACTTGTAGAATACACTTGATGGCTTGACCTATATAAGTGTGAAGTGGGACCACTTCTATGAGACTTTTGGCAAAGTCTCCAGAGCACTTATGAAAATCCAGACACGCGCATAGCCTATTAGCGCACAACCGCGATAAAGAGATAAAATAGATATATTGTGATTAATGAGAATGTTAGCTTACAATAATGAGTTATTGGTTCATAGAAACGTATTTCACCGATTACTTAGTAGGTTATGTCTCATTTTTCTAAGTTCTGGTTCATAGTCCAAAAAGACACCAGAATGAATCTGTTATGTTAGAATACTCAACTAAACCTTTTTTCATTCTTTGAAATATGCGGAGATTGTTGTAAAAATATAACTTTACTTAGTATATTTCAAAGAATCTCATATCTCTCTTTTATATTATTTGTTTTGAGTTTAAATAAAAAGACTTGATATTGAGCTTGTAAGAGAAAAATAGGATGGTGATTGTGCGCGCATGAGGTTTGGCCAAGAAGGCTAATCCAATTGAAATTTAAATCGGCTAATTTTCTCATGTGCATGAACTAGAGGCTCGACCCATTTTTATTATTTTATTATTATTATTATTATTATTATTATTATTATTATTATTATTTTAAAAATTCATTTTAGTATATTTATTTTTAACCATTCATTTTTCTAATTAATTTTAACCACTCGTTTTAAATAAAAGTATCTTTATTCTTAACCATTTATTTTATTTTTGACTGATTTACCCTTGACTAATGGCTATTTTTAGATGCCCTTTTCGAGCATGCATGTTACTATAAATACCATGCACACATGCCTTTAAAAAGTGATCTCAAAGTAGAATCATCTACTTACTTTCTTCTCATATCTCTCATTTTAAACATGTCTTAAAGCTGAGTATTCATCGGTTCTATGCTCTTTCTGTTGGCTGCTTCGGCAGAAGTGCTTGTTGAATCCTAGAAGGCACGCTTCATCGCGAAATATCCTTAAAGATAGTGTCTAGTGCACGCCTCAAGCAAGTCTTATTTCAACACTTTTTCGGTTTACCAAATATTTTTTCTTACCATATCACCTATCAAATTTAATGGCTCATGGATAGTTCCCTTTAAAATTATGAAAAAATTGCCCATTATCAAAAAGTAAACTAACAAAAATCTATTATGTATCAAAAAAGAAAGTTAACAAAAATCAATGAAAACAAAGTGTAGTAAATTTCAATATCCATGATGGCGTGTTTGCCCGAGACTTTGAATTAAAGGACCATTAATTTATTTTTAAAAGAAAAAGACCATTAATTAAATCAATTAAACAAAAAGTGAACCCTTCCTATAGGAGATTTAATTATTTGGCACAATACCTAATTCCACAAGTCAAAGGAAGTTTTCTTCTAATACTAACAGTCAAAATGGTGGCCTATGTGGTTGAGTCATTAAGCAATGCAAATAGTATTAGCCCTTTTTTATATAAGAATATGACTTTTCGTCACGCTTCACGAACTTATATTAAAATTTTAATTAAATGTATTATTATGGTATGTATTTGATGATATAATGATTTAATTATTAACTAAATTAATTTAGAATTAAGATTAAATTATTATAAAAAACTAAGCAAATTATTGAATACGTTGAAACATGACACGTACAATACTGAAAAAAAAAATCAAAAACATGCATACTCACAAACAAAATATCATATATGATGATTTTGCATGTCTTTAATGGGAATTGAATGTGGGAGGTCAACTTAATTTTTTTTTAAAAAAATTTAAGGTTTAAAAGGATTTTTTTTAAAACTTTATATGATTTAATTTTTTTTCTTTTCTCTTTCAAAAATTTGAGGTCTAACTAGAATCTTTGAAAATTATGAGAGGGAAAAAATTTAATGTTCAATATGAATATTTTAAAATTTGTGGGAGCCAAACAAAAGTTTTTAAAAATTTAAATGACTAAATTCTAAATTTTCAAAATTTGAGGGTCATGCCTCACATGTTTGTAGTACGTTTCCACCGCTGACTGGGGGGTGAATGGAAGTGGGATGAGCTACATGGGATGTTATCATATTGGGTTCTACTACAACTGGCTGGAATCAGGAAGTTTTGTGGCTTACAAAGGGTTAAAATTTTCCTTTAGCTTGTGGCATGTGGGAAACTTCTCACAAATTGTGATGCGGATGTTGAGTCGGTAGATCACTTGTTTAGAAAAGTATCCCACTACAGTTGTGATATTACTTAATCTTGTTAAAAGTGAGCGGCTCTCGAAATCTTTGGGGGTGGATGTTAAGCATTGGATTAGAATTAATCTGGATAATCAAACCTACTATGCAAAAGAAGCAGAAAATCGGGACCTCGTATTTGGTTCTATTTTATGCTCATTTTGGCTGAACCGGACAACCTTGGCATGGAATCAGTCATGGAACACAGCTGCAGAATCTAGAGAAAGAGCAAAGGTCGCATGATTTGATGCGATGGACAACACCTCCACAAGTCTTGTGTAAACTGAATACGAATGAGGCGCGTAATCGGCCGCGGAACCACATGTGTGATTGGATGGGCTTGCCCACCCTGAACTTTTTAAAGTTCACACATTTTGCTTTAATTTTTTTCTTCAATTTTTATGAATTAGTTCTTAAATTTTATGGTTTGTGTCCACCTTAAAATTTTGAGATTTTTAAGACTTGTGCCCACCCTAAAAAAATATTTCTGAATCCGTCACTGCGCGTAATGATTTGGACGGTTTCGCTTCTTGCAGGGGTCTTATCCGAGCATATAATAGTAATTGGTTAGTTGGATTTTCTAAATCAATTCGCATTTGTACGGTAATGGAAGCTGAGTTATGGAAAGTATACCAAGGATTAATACAAAGCATGGAATCAGGTGGATAGTTTGGAGGTATCTCGACTACTTCTAGGGACCGAGCTAGGATTGAAATATGAGGGTGTAGATCGAATAACTTTAAAACGAATAGAGTTTTAAAAAGTAATTAAACCATAAAAATTAAGGGAGTTTTGGTTTAATTTTACAAGTTTTAAAATGAAATGTCTTAAAATATAATTAAACCAAAAAAATGAGGGGTCAAAGTTTAATTCTATCTAAAAAAATAATAAACAAAAAATTTTGGGATGGACAAGGGTTTAACTAAAATAGTTTTAAAACTAGTTGAACCTAAACTTTAATTAACCCATCAAGTTCTGGGTGTGGGCAATTGCCGCTCCACCTTACATGCTGATTGTAATGTCTTAGGGCAGCTTTGATTTTCTTTTAAGTTAGTTCAAGCTCTTATTTATAAAAAAAAAATATCATATATGATATAGATCTATTAATTAGTTGAGTGGTCAAAGATGCTCATATTTGTATGAGTTTAAATCCCAACATTTATCTTGAAGAGGTAATATTTCTCTATTTAATTAAGGGTAAACTACCTGGAATACCACTCAACTTTAATGTGTGACTCTAATATGCCACTGAACTAAAATTCGATACTATAATACCATTGAACTTCACTGTGTGATTCAAAGTTAGCACTCCACCGTTACTTCCGTTACAGAATTCTGACGTGGACTCTAACTCCCATTACAGGGATGACGTGGTATAAGACTTAAAGAAAGAATAAAAGAAATACAATTTATACCGGTATAAGACTATAACCCTAAACTATTTCTCTTCCCAAACCTTGTCTCTTTAGCCCTCACACTAACCTTAAACTCCCCACTTCCTTCATTAGCCATCCCTTCTCTCAACTCTCTATCTTCCCCTCAAGCCCCTCCCACCACCACCCCTTTTACTGAATCCAAGTTCTTGCAGCTTGGACTTGAAGATGGGTCTGTCTTAAAAACCATACCTTTTTGTATCTCTTTACTTTTGTTTCAATTAAGCCAATGTATGTATGTATGTATGTATGTATGTATGTATGTATGTATGTATGTATGTATGTATGTATGTATGTATGTATGTATGTATGTGTGTATGTGTGTATGTATGTATGTATGTATGTATGTATGTATGTATGTATGTATGTATGTATGTATGTATGTATGTATGTATGTATGTATGTATGTATGTATGTATGTATGTATGTATGTATGGATGTATGTATGTATGTATGTATGTATGTATGTATGTATGTATGTATGTATGTATGTATGTATGTATGTATGTATGTATGTATGGTTAGTGTTTAGTTGTTTTTCTTGATGGTGATGAGTGTTGTGACAGGAAAATTAGGCCTTGCCCATCAACAAATCCGGGTTGTATTTCAACAAATGCAAAGTCATCATCTTTTGCTTTCCCATGGATTGTTCCTGAGAGTTCTAAAGAGAATGCAGTTCAGGTTTGACAAATTTGTTCTTTGAGCAATTTGCAGTTCAGGTTTGGTTTTTTTGAGAGCTTGTTTCATTGCAGGAACTACAAGAAGCAATTCTCAAAACTCAGAAGAATCCCAAGATTGTGCTTGTTGAAGATACCCCAAATGGTATGTAAAGACTAAACCAGCTGCATTGTTCTGTGTTTTCATATTTCTCGAATTGCTCTCGTTTTCGGATACGATTTCGAATATATATGATGTTGCAAATTGGGGTTTAGGCCTTTTGATGTTTGAGATTTAATGATATGGGACTGAAACAAATCAGGGAAATATATGCAAGCTGAGCTGGATGGAAGGTTTGGTCCTGATGTGATGGAGTTTTTAGTGAAAGGGGATGCTATAGTCTTATACCGGTATAAGTTGTATTTCTTTTATTCTTTCTTTAAGTCTTATACCACGTCATCCCTGTAATGGGAGTTAGAGTCCACGTCAGAATTCTGTAACGGAAGTAACGGTGGAGTGCTAACTTTGAATCACACAGTGAAGTTCAATGGTATTATAGTATCGAATTTTAGTTCAGTGGCATATTAGAGTCACACATTAAAGTTGAGTGGTATTTCAGGTAGTTTACCCTTTAATTAAACAACCATATATGATACAAAGCATTTTTTCTATTAAGTCATGAAAAATTATACAACATGAACAAATAAATTATATATAAACTAGATCGCTATGAAAGTATATAAAGCACAAGAAAGATAGTATGATCACGACACACAAACATAAAATCTAGATAAAATGAAGGTATAATCTCAAAAAATGCCCCTAACGTTCGAATGATTTGTCATTTTGGGCTCAATTCTTTTTTAAGCAATTTGGCTCTTAACGTTTTATTTTGGGCCAAAATGATCCCTTTGTGGATGAAAATTGTAATGGCTTGAAATGACATGACAAACCTACATGGTAGTGCACGCTGCAATAGCAGCCTCATATAGGCAAATATGTTGACTTTATACATTGACACATCAATCAAAAAATAATTTTATAAAATTGTATAAAATATAAAATATTTTTTTCTTCTGACGTGTCATTCTGCGAAGTCATTTGAAGTTGTTTATCGTTATTTGACTAACAATTTTCATTCGCACAGGGGCTATTTTGGTCCAAAATGAAACATTAGGCCTAAAGTGCTTCAAAAAAGGGGCCAAAGTGACTATTCAGTCAAACGTTATAGGCATTTTTTTACATTATGCCTAAAATGAATGATATTGAGTAAGACCCCTTTGGTATTGCTTAAAAAAAATTTTGCTCAAAAATGTAATTTTTCACCCATAAACAATGACAAACACTAAATATATTAAAAGTAATAATAAATTTATAATACAAATATTATAAAAAAATATCATAAATAAATATAAAAACAAAGGAACTGAGAGAAACCTTGGCTTTGTATTGTGGTAAGTCAAGCCAAGTAAAGAAATAGAGTAATTCTTATAAAGTAAGAATGTAATTTGGGACACCTCAAAATATCATATTAAATCGTTAGTGTGATATTTATGAGTGTTGGGTGTAACACCTATTTGTGTTTCTCTGTTTTAAAACTCAAATTTTTATTAACATATTCACATAAAACAATAAAAACCACTCGATTGACTTATGATTAGTATCACGGGGATAGACTGTTGGTAGCAAGCTCGTGCTGCCTTAGTCGCTTTCTCGGTCGAAACTACGGCTAGGTCATTCTGAATCTCTAAGTAAAATCACTTAGAACTATGCGGAAGAAAAAGAACAACGATGGCAAGCAAAAGTAAAGAGAGGCTGACTTAGAGTGAATGATGACTTGTACTCAATCTGAAGTGACGAAGTGTGTAAATGAAGTGAGGGTGAGCCTCCTTTTATAGCTGGAGCCCTTTACAATCAACAATTGAGATTACATTACATCAAAGGTCAAGATGAGAGCATATCATATCTACATCTCTATTTGAATTTTAAACAAAAGATAATGTGAGAATTGTCTAGAAATAATTAAAGTGATAATTACAATGCCTTATCAAATTCTCCATGGTTGATGGGCCAGCTTTCCTGGGTCATTTGGTAGACCCAAAACGTGGCAAAGATAGTCCTGGGTTGCTATGATTGCACTTGTCTTGGTCACGAGCTTGCGATCCGTGACATTCTTTTTAACACCTCTTACTCGGTCTAGGAGGAAACGGGTTTTAAGAAGCGTTACTGAACGAGGATCCACACAATCTAACAATGACCTAGCACTTCTTAACAAAACATGCATCCAGAAGGCGGGTAATTTAAAACTTTTTCGATTATGACTAAGCCTAAACTTAGTCCACAAATCATGTATAATTGATCATACAATAAATAATAACACCCTTTTTATTTACTATTTCATATCTTACTCTTACCTTTTCAAACTCTTAATTTAGTCCTAATTCGGTTACAGACTTATATGCCAAAACCTGAACTACGAAGTTGGTTTAGTTCAAAGTATGAACCCAAAAACTTAAACAAGTTCCAATTAAACAATTATAGCAGGTATTTACATTTCTCATAAGAAACAAGAAATCACAAGTCTAAACATGACACCATTTAAACCAAACATATTAAGGATTCTAATCATATTGATACACAAACATCCATTTCAAAAACTTATACAAGTATAAGAACATATAAAAAGGACTCTTTTGAACTATATGGTCATTTCAACCTAGTCTCTAAAACCATATGTAACACCCCAATTTTGGGCTTGGAAGTTTAGGGGTTGAACCGGATCGGTCTGATTTTTGGTTCGAATATAAAATGTGGTTTTAGGGAAAGCCTAGTTCAGGATGCATTAAAAATATGGAAAATATCTAAAAATCCTCTTTTAATATATATAAGAGATTGGTGAAATCAATTTTACAAAATAAGGTTTGGAAGTGTGACATTTCGAAATAGTGACTAAAATGTAATTTTTGAAAAGTTCAGTGGTGACTGTTTTGTAAGGATTGAAACTTTGAATCTTTAAGGAGCTAATTTATCCAAGGAAGGATTTCTCCAGATTTTTATTAATTTTAATGACTCATTTAATGGTTAATTAATTAAAAGAAAAGAGGGAAAACCATATTTTAGTTTTCATAACCAACTTTCTCTAAAATTTTCTCATTTCATTTTCTCTCAAAATTCCCTCAGCCAAACACATTTCCACAGCAGCTTTTCTTTTGATTTTCACTCTAAATGACGAGGTTTCAATCATCAATTGATTCCTAAGCTTTCGTACATCAAATCCTCTTCATTTGCTTATTGAATTTTCAAGGATTTGGCTCTAAACAAGGAGAAATCTACATTTAGAGGTAAGGATGTTCATCTCCTCTAAATATTCAATTCTTTATTGAAATTCTTAAGTTCTCAATCCTTAAATTAAGTTTTATAAAAGGTTTTGGTGATGTGATCTTGATTTTGGCTTAAAACTAAAGATTTGGATTTAATCTTGAAGAAATTCGTAATGAATGTTTGGGCTCTATTTTGAGATGTATTTTAAATGTATTTTGGATGTTTAATGATGTGTAATTGAGATCTAATCAATGCAATCCCGAATAGGTTGATTTTCCTAAGTTTTTACTTATGAAAATGGTGGTTTTTGGGGTGATCTTGGTGTTCTGTTATTGCTGGAGGTATAAGGACGAGTTTAGATCCTATTTGGATGTTAATTGATGTTTATGAATGTTTAGAAGTGATGGATCTTGGCTGGGTAATGATGTGGATGAGTTTGGAAGTGATTTCGGTTGTGTTTGGTAGCCGAAATGTTAGATTTGTTGAGAGCAGTGAGTTTAGGTGTTGTGGCTGAAGATTTTAATGCATGATGATGCATTAATCCTCTGCTTTGATGTGTTTAAAACAGGGGAGGCACATTCGGATCCTAGTGGTGTTGATCAGGAGGCTTGATCGGCGTTTCGGCAAGCTTGCGAAACGGAATTGGTGAGTGAAGTTTGGTTTTCAGCTTTGAAACCAGTGTTTGAAGGTTTTGGGAGCTTAGTTTAAGTCTAAGCAACTTAACTAAGCTCAAGAGTAAGTTTTCGGAGAAACTCTCTCTTTGATGAACCATGAGATGGTTGGATGCAATGTGTTTATTTTGCATGTTTAAATTCTGTTTTGAAAGCATGTTTTAGCATGATTAATGCTGGTTTTGAAAGCCATGTGTTGAAGGATGCTCAAGGTAAGAGATCCTTGGTTTGACATTGATAAATGTGGTTTTGATGCATAGCAATGCATGATGATTTGATGGCTTTGATTAATGCTTTAAAATAGTGAATCGTTGATGATAATTGATGTATATTGGCAAGTGATGTTTTGGTCTTAAAGTACTTGAATCGGATATAGTTAGCCGGCTATAGAATTGGGTGCACCGTGAATAAAGTCGCCTTGGATGTTGAGGGGTTGTAATGGTACCGAAAACTCCATCCAAGTACACTAACGAGATGTCTAAGATCATAATGGTGGTTAAAATGCCATGTGAGGATCTTGTGTTGTGTGTCCCATGTTCTCGTTAGTGATGTTATACAACTACCGATGAGTGATGTGGAGGGGTTGTAACTATACCGTTAAACTCCATCACGAGTGTTGAGGGGTTGTGATTGTACCGGTAAACTCCACCTTGTGTTCGGTAGTGTGTATGAAGCGTATGTGACAACGCTTGTAATCCACGTATCCGATTGTGTTTTATGTTGAAAATGGTTATGGTATCACTTGGAAGCCAATATGACATGTTGATGTTTATGAAGCATGAGATGCTTGTTGTTTAAGACATGTTGATGATTATGAAGCATGAGATGCTTGTTGTTTATGCATTGTTGCATGAAAATGATTTTTATGAATGAAAAGGCCTTATGAAAGGTGTTTAGTAAAAGTGCATTATTGTGTTGTTTCTCTAGAGCATACCTCACTAAGCATTTGTGCTTACGCTCTCTTTCTTGAACCAATAATGCAGAGAATTGAAGTGCTTTAAGGCAGCAAGGAGGCTAAGAATCCAAGGGAAGGCTAAGCTCATGTATGGTGACTATTTTTACAACATTATTAGCTTTTGGTATTTGGCAATGGAAACCTAGGTTGTGTTTTTGGGAGATGTTTTGGACTCCCTGAGTTGGCTTGATGCCTATGATGTTTTGGGATTGTAAATGGCCATTATGTTGCTTGGATGGTTTTCAACATTAGGTTGCATGCCTATAGACTTGTGAATTGTCTTAATTGATGCCATGATTGTGAGATGGCGATGCAAATATGTTCCTTGTATGTATGATGACTTGTTGGCATGATTAGGAGGTCATAGGGTTATGTTTGAGTGGTTAATTGTATGTTAAACCAGCAAAATCTGCATTTTCTGGGTAGTCCGTATCGGAACGGGCACTACCGTTTCGAAACGGGGGCCTGTAATGGCCTTCGTGTATCGAAACGGGTAGAGGGCGTTTCGAAATGGATTTGCCACTATCAAGCCCTGTTTCGAAACAGGTCTCGAAACGAACCCGCATTTCGGAAAGGTCAACCCCCGTTCCGAAACATTTGACCGTTGGACACTGATTTGAATGGTTTATGGTTTGCAGCTTTACGTTTTAGTCCCGAATTTCGTATATGCAATTGCTTGAGTTTGAGATGTCCGTTTGAGGTGAAATTTGACAGAAAAGCATGTAATATGATTAATTTCATAATGGTAATCTAAAAATCAGTTAAGTCCTTCATCTTTCCAGAATTTACATTTTGGTCCCTAAAGTTGTAATTTGTGCAATCGAGTTCCTTATTGCTTTCCGATCGTTGTGATTTTCATGTATGCTTTTCTCAAGGGTACGCCTAGGGTTAATATGCATCTAGACAAGTTTCAAAAAGAAAAAAAGGGTCGTTAATCAAGGTTGACTTTCGGTTTGACTTTGGTTTTCCCCGTGTAATCTTCGTAGTTCGGCTCAACCGTCTAGGCCGGGCTAAGGGGGTTACATTTGGTGGTATCAGAGCCGAGTTCTCGAGTAATTGGGAATGGTTATGTGGGTGATGTATGTATGATTTCTTTGTATGCTTTTTAAGTGAAAGTTTGAGGTGTGAATTGTAAAGTATGTTACAATTGTGATGCTATGTTGTGTTGAAGCATGTTAGAGGGACCCATTGCCATATCAAAGCTAATGAAATGAATTGTTTTTGAAAAATGAGCTTGAGTGCTTGGATCACTTACCTTGCTGAGCCTGATTATGTTTATTGCATTGTGTTAGTGCATTGTTTAGTGAATGGGACCTCGTAGAGAGACGGGGATTAATACGCGAGCTATGGCTCAGAATGAGAATGAAGAGAATGCTGATAATGTAGTGGATTTACCTCCTCCTCCTGGTGGTCGACCGCCCGGTGGTGGTGGTGCTGGAGGTGATGGAGCTGGTGCTGGGGTCGCTGGACCTGAAGCTGGACAGGGGCAAGCTGCTCCTGATATGACAGTTTTGATACAAGCTATTGCGGGAGCCTTTCAGGAGGCAGTAGCTGGAGCTCATAGAGCTGGGCATCAGGGCGATGCTAATGCTGGACTATCTTTGGAACGTCTGCGCAGTCTGGGAGGGACTGAGTTCAGGGGTTTGTCTGCTGAAGGTTCCGAGTATTGGTTGGAAAGTACCAAGAGGATATTGGGACAAATGAACTGCAATGATGTGCAGAAGCTAGGTTGTGTGGTATCGCTGTTACATGATGATGCGTATACCTGGTGGACGACTGCTATCTCTGGAATGGAGGATGTTGATGTGACTTGGACTTTCTTTCTGAACGCGTTCAGGTGGAGGTATCTAGGTGTGAGATACCTGGATGAAAAGAAAAGAGAGTTCATGTCTTTGACACAAGGAAGTATGACGGTAGCTGAGTACGAGATCCAGTTTGTCCGTCTCAGTCAGTATGCACCTGAGATTGTCCCTGATGAGCGGGAGAGGTGTGAGCGTTTTCGTTATGGTTTGGTGACGGATGTAAAGACCTATATGCTTGCGGCTTAGTACACTGATTTTGATGTACTGGTTAGTAGGGCGAAGGATATTGAGCAGAACCTGGGTTTGTCATCCAGGAATGCTGGTTCTGGCTTGGGCAAGCGAGCTGCGGAGTATAGTTCTGATGGAGGACGGAACAAGAGAGGACGAGATAAGAGGTATCAGTCTTCTGCTAGACGTGGTGGTGGAGGTCATGGTGCGCCTGTTCAAGGAGACAGGGCGAGAGCTGATCAGAACACATGCTGGCCGTGTGGATCACGTGGACATTTGAGGCGTGATTGTCCTCAAGCAGCGAGGGAGGTTCAAGCTCCTGTTGTTGTAGCTGGTAATTCGTGCTGGAATTGTGGTTCGGCAGACCACTTGAGAAGGGAGTGTCCTTTGTTGGCCGGTGGAGGTCAGAGACGTGCTCCTGGAGTTGTTGCACCACAGAGAGGTCGTGGGCGCGGCCGTGGTAACTTCCAGCGCAGAGAGGATGGTGGAAGGAATGTGGCGCACGTGGTGGCTGTCCAACCTGAGGGTGGAGGCCAGGCTCGAGTGTATGCGCAACGAGAGAGGAGGAATGACACGGATGTGATCGCAGGTACCTTCACTTTGCAATCCTTGTCATTACTTTCCTTGATTGATTCTGGATCTACACACTCATACATATTGCGTGAGCATGCTCAATTGCTTGGTTTGCCTGTTGAGTCTTTGGATGTTGGTATGCGTGTAACTAGTTCCTTTGGTGAGACTGTTGTGACACGGAAGTTGTATAGAATGTGTCCCTTGGTTGTTCAAGATCATGTTTTTCATGTTGATCTTATGGAATTGCCTTTCTATGGTTTTGATGTAATCCTTGGTATGGATTGGCTTGTTGAACATCGAGCTGTGGTGGATTTTGAGAATAAGCGAGTTTCGTTGAAGCTTGCGGATGATTATGAGGTAGTGGTGGTTGGTGAGAATGTGAAGTTTCTTGCCAATGTGGTGTCTACATTGGTGGCGAGCCGGATGCTGAGGCAAGGTTGTGAAGCCTACCTAGCCTTTGTGATGAATCCTAGCTTGAAAGAGTTACGAGTACAAGATATCAGGACTGTGCGAGAGTTTCCTGGTGTGTTTCCGGAGGAGTTTCCTGGATTGCCTCCTAACCGAGAGGTGGAGTTTGGAATTGAGCTGTATGAAAATACAACTCCAGTTTCCATTACTCCTTATCGAATGGCACCTAAGGAGTTGAAAGAGCTGAAGACGCAACTTTAGGAATTGCTTGATCGTGGTTTCATTCAGCCGAGTGCGTCACCTTGGGGTGCACCGGTCTTGTTTGTGAAGAAAAAGGATGGCATTATGAGGATGTGCATCGATTACCGTCAGCTGAACAAGTTGACTATTAAGAATCGGTATCCATTGCCGAGGATTGATGATCTTTTTGATCAATTTCGGGGAGCGGCTATGTTCTCTAAGATTGACTTAAGGTCAGGGTACTACCAGTTGAAGGTGAATGATGTGGATGTGCCAAAGACAGTCTTCAGGACGAGGTATGGGCATTATGAGTTCCTTGTGATGCCGTTTGGTTTGACGAATGCTCCTGCAGCTTTCATGGACATGATGAATAGAGTGTTCCTTGAATACTTGGACAAGTTTGTTGTGGTGTTCATTGATGATATCCTCGTGTACTCTTGTACTGAGGAGGAGCATGAGGGGCATTTGAGGATTGTGTTGCAAGCTTTGTTGGAGAAT